>VZSF01010511.1:0-37768 GCA_013398295.1 Chionis minor | reverse complement strand
CGGGGGGGGAAGGAGGGCGGGAGGAGAGGAGGGGAGGCGCGGCGCGCGCTCTCCCTGAGGCGTTGGGGCCGTTAAGGTTGAGGCGACGCGCTCGCCCTCTGGCGGCGGGGCGGCTGTGGAGCCGTCAGGGTCTCCGGTGGCGACGGAGCCACCCCCCCGGCCTCCTTCCCTCTCGCTCCTTCCCCGCCTCCGGGGTGTCCTTATGGCTCCCCCCCCCCCCCCCCCCCCCCCTCCCCGGGGGGGTTTTCNCCCCGCCCCCGACTCGTCCGCGCGGGCATTTCCCTGCCGCCCCGGCGGGGTGTGAGGGGACCCGGAGTGGCTCCGCCTTCCACGCAAGGCGGCCGCGGCTTCGCTCGTCGCCATGGCCCGAGGAACTCCTCGTTTGCGGCGGCTTTAACGCAGCCGGCGGAGGGTCTGTAAGGGCGCCGTGCGCCTTACGGGCAGGTTCTGCTGGGGCGGCCTTGCGGCGGCAAAGCCGTAGGTCCTCATGTTGCGCCGGGGTGGAGGGGACCTGGCGTCCCCTTAGGGGCGGGAGCATTCGCCTGTGAGGTGCAGGCCTCCGAAGGCCAGGTGGTGCCGGTGCTACTGCTCGAGGAGTAACTTATTTGTTGCTGTTTTCTATTAAAGTGGCTAAACTTTAACTGATTGTGTGACCAGGAAGGGAACTCTAAAGGTGCTCAGGAGTTGGCATAAAAACCCCCCTAGTCACATCTTCGTTATGTGAGCAGGTATAAAATTACATAGCATAGCTTATTTCTGCGTCCACGTTACTGTGTTAATACAAGCCTCTGTGCACTAAAGTAACTGCAAATAGTAGAAATGGGCTGTTCGGCTCATGAGAGAGGGTTGTAACAGTCTGCTTGTAAAAGCGTGCAGCACGTCTGTTGTAATTCCCATTATTGCTTACTTAGGTAGAAACTAACTGTGTTTTCTGCAGTTGTTAGACTACATCCCATCTTCTGCCTCTTATTTACAACTACTTTTTTATGTAGAACCCAACTTTGTGACTGGTTTATTTGTCAGCAGTTCTTCCGCTACTGAGTTTCACATTTAATCTATGTTTTTGAAAAAAAATACTTCTGCTGTAATTGTTTATGACAGCAAATTCTCTGGCTGTGGTTTTATGGTGTGACTTTCTATATGCCTTGTGCTCTGCAGCTTAGATCTTTGTGCAGAAGACAGTGATACTCAGTTGTTAATTGAACTTATTCTTCTGTGATACATGGTATGCTCTTGCCTGGATAGTGGACCTTTCTAGAGTTGCCCACCAATGTGACATGCATGGGCTGCAGTGAAGTTGTTGTGTGGAAAGGTGAAGTGACTTGTTTACCGTAGTACAGTTGCAGTTGCACACTGGTGTAATAGTGGAGGAATTCTTGTGCCCAGATGTACTATTTGGAGGAGGCAGGAGTAGAACCTCCCACGAATGGGAGGAGATAATATTATGTGTATATGTTCCCTTTACAAGAGGTTGAAATAAATACTCCAACATGATAACTTCAGAAAGAAACTGGACTGTGTCTTTCACTAGCTTAGTTACCACAGAATGTACGGAGATGAAAAAGTGAACTATTTTCCCTCAGGGAACAGAGGATGGATATTTTACATATTCTCCTTATGTAATTCCAGAAACACAAGTTTGTGCATGTTGCCTACTGCTTATAGTTCATTTTGAGGTTAAATAGCAAGTTGTCTCCACTGTGGTGTTGCATATGTGTTACCGAGAATTCTCAGTTTTACAGCGATACGAATTGTTAAATTAGGGTTCTTTGAATTTCTTTGATTTCTATTAACTAGCATATAGTGATGTCGTGGTGTTTGTACAACCGCTGCTTTGCTTATTTTAATCTTGTTCTTAAATGTCCCCTCTTTAGAAATGAGGGAGAAAGGAAGTAATTAGTATTGTATGAAACAGATATGCCTGTTTCCTTTTGCAGCAGGGTGGAGCATCAAGAATAACGAAGTTAAGCAGTGGCTGGTTTTCTTTAATGAGTTCCTAATGATGAATAAGGTGAAGTTGTAGCCAAACTTGAGTGATTTTCAGTTGCTGCTTTTAGTCTTGATAGAAAAAAATCTTGAGTTCTTTAGGACAAGAAGTTATGCAGTAATCGATGATGCAAAAACTTGAAAAAGGAGCTATGCCATGGTTGAAATCTTACTCTTTTTCAAAAGCCTTTCTTAGATAGCTCTAATGCTGAGGAACAATAGGTTTCCTTGGTGCTTGAGACTTTTCTGAAGAAAACCAAACAGAAACAAAAGCCTGAAACAAAATAGGCTTATTCTAGCTTTGAATATGCTAAAAAATATTGTATCCATAAACTTCATAAATGTCATATTTCATGCAAAAATACTTTGTTTCTCCATGCAGACCTAAATCATGTTGCTACTTGCTATCTAGTCTTTCATCCATAAAAAACCATGACAATGAGAGAAAATCAAAACTCTTCCCATGGGGTGCATAATGAAGGCACAGAAACGGGTATTAAAAAAAATGGTAATAACTATGTCTTTCTACTTAATGTTTCCTACCACAGAGAAAAAAGTTGGCTTGGTCATTCATTTCATGACCTTTCTTAACTGCAGAGCCTCATATTGATGCACTGAAATGCTGTTCAGTGCGTAGAACAGTCCCAAAGTCCTGACTGTGAGAACCAACTTGTTTTCTGTCTCTTACTGGCAAATGTAATACTGAGTGCCAGCTATCTTTTCTTCATTATTGATATAATCAGCTGTAACAAAAAAAAATATTTTGTGTATGTGATCTTTTTTCATAACACCCCACATTCTGCATCGAGTAATTTTGTTGAGCCTTACGTTGTAAAACTGTGAAAGTAAGCTGCCTGTCAGCCCTGGCAGAGGTTGCCTCCAGGCTGATTCACAGTGCTCTGTGGACAGAGCTAGTTCAAGACAAAAGCAGAGCAGATGTTTGTCGTACCAGTAAACTGTGGTACTTTGATTTGTCAGCAGTTCTCAAAATTTCTAAACTTTTTTTATTGCAGGAGTCCAAGTTTAAAGAAACTGGAGTAATTACACCTGAAGAAGTAAGTATTTAGAAACTTGAAATCTGTTTTGAAAGTAGTGATAAATTTTACTCAAAACAACCATGTTTGTCTCAAACAGTTTATGTCTTTTGCCAACTAATTGCTGCTTCTTGAAATAATTTTTGCAAAGTGGAAGTTCTAAATGACCTTTTTACTCTACAGATGAAGTAGATCAACAGAATTCCTCCTGAGATGACGTTTGACATCTGAAAGTGGGGTGCTTTTTTTTCCTGTATTAAGTTGTGAAAAGCTTGTAAGGAAGCTTGTGCTGGGTCAACAACTCCATTTGTTGTGGGAGTTCAGGACTAAAAAAGGAATATATCAATTTCAAAAGTCTTTCCCATAAGCAACAAAAAGGGGAACCTGTATCTTGGGAACAGTCTTTGCTTACCTCGCTTTTGGTTCCTTCCAAAGCTCTGGCTAAATCATTGCATATGCTTGTCCACACCAGGTATCCAATGATTATTACTTTTTTCCCCTCCTCTTCTCTGTAGGCTGCTTCAGGCTGGCTGTATTTTGGATTGCTGCCAAGCAGTTGTAGTTTTTTAAGGAGTCTGCTGAGAAGAGAAACAAGCAGGATTTTTTCTAGAATAGTAAAAACACTGATTGTATGTTGCTATTTTGACATCCTAGTTCTTTCTACTTTTTCTCATATTAAAGTACTACTGTTCTGAAAATGCATTGTCTTTACAAAGGTATAGGAAAACAATGTTAAGATGTGTTTAAGATGTTAGGTAGTACCTAGCACTTTTCTGCTACGTTGCATGGCAAGCAAGCACTTGTGCTTTCTGTGATCCAGAAGAGTACTGCTCAGAAGAACAGGCTTGGCAATGTGATGTTCTGCTGTGCTGGTAAACATTCATATAGGCGTGTGTAGAGAAATGTTTATATATAATGTATTACATAATATATATATTGTAGAGAAATATGACAGAGAAAGTCTAGATGTTCAACTGAAGCTTAATCCCTTCTTGATCTGTGGGAGAAAGCTTTGCATTAGTCCTGAAAGAAAAGGTACTTCTACAGAACATAACAAGAGCCACACTGTTACATTAACCAGTTTGCAGCATTTAAGCAGCAGTAAGAATATGAATAGTGTGCATCTTCTGTATTCAGTTAGATGCTGATAGTGTGAATAAATTGGATCCTTCAAAGCAGTAGTCAAGGGAAATAATTATGTAACAAGATTAATTTTTTGTTAAATTTTGGTGAGACTGGAGCATGGATCTGCTGATTGTTCCCTTGACAGTCTTTCCTCTTCCCTGATGGTTTTGGTCTTTACAGTAATGATTGCTAAAGAAGAATTGAAAGTCATCCATAATGATGCTAGGATGTTGTCGTTCAACGAGTTTTGCCTTCTTGGGTAGTGAATCTCAATTCAACTATTTCAGTCTGAGACCCTGACTTTTATCTATTTTGTGGGGTTGCTGTGGCTTGCCTCTGAAGGTGAATCAATTAGCGAGAAGGCTAAAGATGACTCATTAATCAAACTCAATATGTACTCTGTCTTTTCATATATCTGCGTACTTGCTTTAATTGCAACAGATTTTTGCCTGTCATGAGTTTTTACTAGTTAATACCTCAGAAAGAAAACCTCTGTTTTAATTTTATATTGAAGTACAGGCAAATCTTAAAAATCATTCCTTCTAAGAGTAGAAATAAAATGTTATCCTAAAATCAATCTCTTGCCACTTCTGCAATATAGGTTCAGGTATGAGATAGTACTACTGCTAGTGAAATAGAAAGTGAAACCAGCTAGATAATTTTACTGCCCACGCTGAATAAAACGCAAATTAAATTTCAAGTATTGTTTCATGTTTTTGCATCTGTTAGGCCTGCAAAGAAGACTTTAAATTATTTTCGTCTTTAACAATATATTAACATTGGTGCCATGAACAGTGTTCCTTTTCCTTAAACAGAGAATTCTAAATAATACTGAAGTTTCATTTGTTAGTTATTATTATGTAAAGGCTGATGATTTTTAAAATTTCCATATACATTGGGAAGGATTACTGTTTTCTTTAAAGTGAGGATTTCACTTTTGCTAGAGAATTTTGTTGGAAAATGGGTGAAAGAAAGCACATTTGCAGGGATTAAATCTGTTAATCCTTATGCAGTGCATGTTACGGTGTTTTCCACTATGCTGATACGCCTGACTTCGGAGGACATGGTGAGAAAATGGCTGATGCTGCAAGCCTGTAGTGTCATGCTACAGCAGCTTCTGGTCATCTAGGAAGTATGTTTTTATAAACTGACATTTTAAGACAAGAAAGCAACTGTAGCAATAGGTGTGCACCTCATTTTCACAAGTAACTGGTGCAAAGACCACACAAATCACTCTTCTTCTGTGCAGGCTTGCCTTCTGCAATTTACGCATGCAAAAAATAAGCCCAGTGGGTTAGACTCTGTTGAGTAAATTCAGAGTTGATACACAAGTCTAGCATGAGTTTCCCAATATCGCTTTGATATAGTGATGTGATTTTATAAAAGCCCGGTACTAAGAACAAGTAGAGTGAAGATTTTTTAATAGCTATTTCTTCAGAACAAAGTTACCTGTAAGTTTTTTCAGTGTTGTAAGTCCTTGGTTATCTGTATTTAGTTAACATCAGTGGTGAACTATCATAGTGATGGTCATCACTTAAAATGTATATTGTTTATTCCTCTGTTGCAGTTCTGTCACTTATTCAATGAATTTATGTCAGCCTCACTTTTCTTCTTGCTGCAAAATTGTCT
Organism: Chionis minor; assembly: GCA_013398295.1. Classification (NCBI taxonomy): domain Eukaryota; kingdom Metazoa; phylum Chordata; class Aves; order Charadriiformes; family Chionidae; genus Chionis; species Chionis minor. Next base: position 31,994 of record VZSF01010511.1, on the reverse strand, counting down.
TGAACACAAAAAGAGAACTAAATATTTTTTTTACATTAAGCTCTTCATTGTCTTTGTAAAACTTTAAAGAATGGCAAATAAAACCAGTTTCTTCATCACAAAGTAAACAATGTTACTGGGTCTAGAAACTCTTGCTTATTACAAAACTGTTACAAAACACCACAGCTTTTTAAACATCATCTGAATTTTCTGCTGTGCTTAGTACGCATTTTCTTTATGTAAAGTGGGTCTAATCTTTGGGTTTTCGTGGTTACCTGAGAAATGGAGTTAAAAGAAAGCATCAAACTGATATAAACAGACATTTGCTACATAGTTGCACATTCCATTGATAGATTAACTGACAATACTGAGAAAAATTGGAGGTTGTTTCCTTGTGCTATATTTAACAGTACTTTTTTTTTTCCTGTCTTAACAGTTTATTGCAGCTGGAGATCACTTGGTTCACCACTGCCCTACTTGGCAATGGTAAGTAAATTCAAAAGAATTTTAGTAAGCTAGCATCCCTAACCGTGCTTTCATGTGTTTCTGTTGGATACAACTCTACAGTTATCTCACTTCAGAATAGTACATGCACTCCTTCAGTAGAAGTTCTGCTATTTTTGTGACAAGGCTGTCTTTAAGCCGGGCAGGATTGATTTATTGTTCTGTGTATCAGTAGTTGAGATGAGGATTTATTTGGGGATTTGTTTGTTTCCTCAGGCTTTAGAGGAAATAAGGTGGTACATACTGTGAATGCTTTCAGTGCTTAGCTGCAGTAGCAGCATGTGGCCCTGAGCTTGTCTTGGTGATTGAAAAAGCAAAGGCCATGTGCAACTGGAATTGCTAGGAAGTAGCTGTAACTGGTATATTTTAGACAAGCATTTGTTAATTAAATTTGTTCAAGCTAGCCCACATCAGATCACTTTGTGCAGTGCTTGCCCTTGGAAATTCCATATCTTTCATGTATAATAAGGGTGCAAATAAGGTCCCTCATGTTTTACTGGTGTCTTGCGTTATTAAACTAGTCAGTTAGTGCTTAGATGGGCGTTGCCCATGCAGTTGGTATCATCGAGGTCCTTGGCTCTATACTGGGCCAAGAAGAGCTGAAGGAGGAACTGTTATGGTTGAATCATTGGTTTTTGCCAATGATTTTTACTGTCTCCTTCAGAGAAAACATGATGTTGAGTCTGGTTTATGCGTGAGCAGTTTAGAATAAGCTATTTAAAACGTTACTCTTATTTCAAACCAAAACCCACCGAAGGTAAAACAAATGCTTGAGTAATACGAGCTTGGCAAAGTTAACGTGAGCTCTGGTGACAATGGGCAGGTTTTACATTTCTTGGAGATCTATTTCTTGCTTTTTCTGAAGTTGCTTTCTTCAAATGTTTGGGACTATGCTGTTGCTGATCCTAGAAAATTTTATATAGACTAGATTATTCTGTCCACCTATCTTTGCTTGGCCATCTCAAAGTATTTCTTGAAGCAGAAAACAGTTTTGATCGGAGACTCCATAGTTCAAGGGAGGCTAACCTCTTTGACCCTATAGCTATATCAAAGTCTCTGTATAGGGAAGAGTAAAGTCATAGCTAACAGATTCTGCGAATAGGTCAAGAAGAGTATATAAAACATCCCTGACATACAGTGAAAATATAAGGGTTCTTTTGTTTGCAGATCATCAAATTCTAAACCTTTTATGGTGCACTTCATTTTACAGGGCTTCAGGAGAAGAACTAAAAGTCAAGGCTTATCTGCCAACAGACAAACAGTTTTTGGTAACTAAAAATGGTAAGGCTGAAGTTTAAATATAAGTGTTCTTAGGGTTGATAGCACAGTTGACTGTGCTGTCAGCCCTACTGTTTTTTTGTATTGACAGGAGAAGCATATATCTTGCACTTTGGATGCTTTGGCTCTGCGATATTAAAAAAGTTTTTCGTGCACATCTAAAATCTTTTCCTTAGACCAGTTATTAGCAGGGCTTTATATTAGTCACACATCTTGCCTTCATGAAGTAGAAATGAAGTTTAAACATTATAAACCTCCATGTCTGCCTTTCCTTTCTCTTGCCCTTCAACTCATATTCAGTGTCTAAAAGGAAAATGCTTATTTTCCTTTTTGTTTTGGAAAACTCAGGCTATGGAACTGTTCCTGAAATGTCTTTCACAGTGACAGAGATGCTTCTGGTCTGGATATGTAATTAATGTCACTTTCCCTGTCAATAATGTATCCCTATCCCCACAATCCCTATCAATAATATAAAACGCAATTTTAAGTAAAATTTTGATCAGCTTCACAGTTGTTGTATATGTGTAATACTTGTGGTGACTACATTTTTAGTGGATTAGAAGGCTGTCATCTTGGCAGAACCATGGAGAAATAATTTTCTCAAAAGATCTTGTACCAAAATATGTCAAAAATAATGCCATTAGATGGACCTTCAGTACTAAGGACCACCTGAGGAGATTTTTACCTTCAATGGGTTGTATTTTATACTTAGCTTTTACTTGCTGGCTTTTGGAGTCCTGCTGTGCATGACCACGTGAAAATGCTTACAGTCGTGTTGGACAGACTTTTCTGAGGTGGTCCAGATGGCTGGATGGCCGAGCGATCTACTTTGTTTCTCCCCTCCCCACCCCTGCTTCCAGGGTCCTTCATTGCTCTGATCCTTCTAGATTACATTTCAAAATAACGTGTTTCCTGCTGATGGTAACACCTGAGTAAAAGTTGTGAGCTATGTGTGAGGCCGGCAGCCATCCTACAGACCGCATTTTGGAAATCTTTGGGGGACTTCCCTTCACTGTGACTTCCACACCCCTATTTTCCCTTTCTGAAAGGTCTAGGAGCAATTTACAAATTCTGCACTTCATGCAGCAGTTTTGTGTTTTTCTCCACGGTAGTAGGAAAGGCGCATTTTTTACATAGTCCTTGTTTATGATGTTGGAAAATGTCTGTTTTGCATTAATCAGATCCACATTCTTTTTGGCTCTTTTCTGAAAACTTTGTATAAAACTGTGCTTGAATGTCTCTGTAATGCATGTGACTGAAGTTATTCTGAATAACACATTAATTCTAAACTTCTGGATGTTAATTTATAATTAAACATACCTAATATATCACATAAATAACTGATTCAGAAGGCTTTGTAAGAATCTCTTGCTTCAGTCTGGTTTTGTATAGAAATAACTGCATTTATTTTGTCTTGCAATTTTTTGCAGTGCCGTGTTACAAAAGGTGTAAGCAGATGGAGTACTCAGATGAGCAGGAAGCAATTATAGAAGAAGATGATGGTGATGGGGGATGGGTAGACACTTTTCACAATGCAGGTATTTGAAGTCTTGCTTCACGCTTTGTGTTCAGTAATTGGAAAGATTTTCAGTTTCCACTCTTAGAAAGTAAAATCTTTCTTATAGATGGCTGTGTATGAAGACCTAATCTGGAAGAAATAATTTATGTTTCCAGCTACCCACTTGATTGCTACATGATTGCTCAGGTGTTTAACTGTATGGCTGTATATGCCTGAAACAGGCTACTTTTTAGCAGTGTTGACAATAAATTATTTCCGTGTTATTAAAGATCTAGGAGGTTATTTTTAAAAATGAGCTGTCTAGTGGCTCATTCTGTAGTAAGGAGATCCTATGAATAGGGTGCTGGTTTAAATTATTTGTTCGAAGAATATGCAGATTTCTTTTTTTAGCAAGATTGCTTTGAAACATGTTGAAGTCTTTATCTTAATTATGACCTCAACTGACTTAGTTACTTCAGTGTTTCCCATTCTGTTGAACTGTTGGATTGAGCTAAAAGGAGGAATCACTGGAAAATAGCTATTATCTTAGTATCTGAACTCACTGGGTGAAGGGGGAGCACTAAAACCAAAATATTGTTAAGTACAGAGATGGGTGTGGGAGATGATCCTTTTTTACACTAAATCCTTAGATGAGCATGTGTTTACAAACAAGTCTAAAATAATTTCACATAGCTTTGTTGTATCCTTGAATTAAGGATGCATTCTCCATCCCTGCTGTGGATAGACCTCTCTGCCAAGTTTTCTTTTTTAGGGTTGACTGGATTGGACACCATGCTGTAGTAGCACAACTGTAAGACTGACTAGACCAAGCCAGATCTCCAAACTCTGCCAAAGGAGATTAAAAAAATCTGTTTTCACCCATCTGTATAGATGTCCTTTATAACACCACTTCTTCTGGTAGAAAAAAAAACGTGTAAATGATCACACAGTCACTAGAAACACCTTGTTTACAAGCTATTACTTTAAATAGTTATTTCTGATGAGAAGTTACTTGATTCCAGGTTCATTCTCCATAGCGATGTAACTTACTTTCAGCTGAAGAGTCAATTAGATAAATATACTGTGTGAAACAGAATCTTGTCGTGTATCCCGAAGAGTACTGGGTGAGAGCTGCGGTAAAACTAGAAAGCTAATGGGGAGGAACTCATGAGTAGATACTACTGTGATTTGGGATGTTTTTTACCCCCCTTCCTCTCAGCTAAAAGCAGTGGGTGTTCTGCTACATTATGCTTTGTCGTGAACACCTTGCTTTCAGGATGCTCAGAAGTATTCATAAACAGCACGCTTTGCTCATGAAGTTGAGTTTCATTATTGTGACGTGAATGCCTATCCTGAACTCACTCTTATGCAAAAATCCCGTAAAATAAAAATCAAAAATACTTTGCAATGTTGCATCAACAAAATCTGTGTGACGTGCAAGAGCTGTGCTGTTGTGCTCCTTGTTACTGCTATGGTTTGTTTATGGATGTCCAGCACCAAACATGCTACCAATACCAAATAAACAGACCTTCAAATATCAACATTGTTGTGAGATGTAACTTGCAAAGATCACATGCTGCTTTCTGGAATCTTTGCAACCTCTTTCTATGCTATTGTGTAACAAAGAAACAAGCTTTTTTTAATGCAAACTTCTTGTTCAATTAACAGGTATAGTGGGTGCAACAGAAGCGGTTAAGGAGATCACACTAGACAGTAAGGTACTTGTTTCTAAATTTTCCTCTTGCTTTATTACAGAACCTAAAGGTAGTAGAAGTCTTACCTGCAGTAATCTAGTACTGCCTGTGAAAGATTAAAATACACTTTGTCACTAGGTGTGTTGGCAGATGTACATTGACCTTCAGAACCCGTGATACTAGTCTAAGCATGTGCATCTCCGTATTACTATGTGTTTACTGAGGCAGTGTTCTTTTTGGAATGTCTTTAGCCAGCGTGCTCTTGTGCCAGGCTTTTGCGAACTGGAAATGAAATTCTGTTTACAGTGATACTGCACCTTTGTGTCTCAAAAAACTAATGTTTAGAGCTCCAGTGTAAAGAAATTTTTAAATGGAAAAATAATGTAGGGATCCAAAGTATTTCTTTGTAATCTTAAACTACTGCATGTAGAGTTTTAGCACATTTGGTCCTGTTTAACAGGCTTGTGGCCTCAAGTTTAGAAGTATTAAAAACTGTTTGAATGTATACATCTTGCAAAATCTTCTGTTTCTCTACATGTTTCAAAAAAGTCACTCTGCAACAGGAGCCAAATCTGAAACTTAAGATTTAAGATTAACCTCAGGAAACTGAGAACCATTGGAAGTACTTGAAACGGAAATCTGTTAGGTAACATGTAGAGAAAGTCAGAGAGACACAAAACGCTTTTAAAGATGAGTTGCTTGTTAGAGTGGAGTTCTGTCTGTGTGCTGTGAGAGTTTGTTAAACCATCCAAGCACAAAGCTTTGGATTCTAAAAATTAGGGGGAAAGAGAATGGACTGCCGCATGCTACCGCACAATTGTAAACAGCTCAAAATGCTATTGGTATGATGAACTGTGAAATACATGTATTTCAAGTGAGACTGCTGAATATAGTAAAAATACTGCTTTTTCACAAGTCAGTAACAGAAGGGTAGAAGAAACACTCTGAGGAATACCTAAAGGTGATCACTGTTTCTCCAAAGCACAATACACGCAGAATGTTAATATGAATCATAACTGCTGTTGTGTGTTATGAATTGTATTTCACTTCTAATATATTGTATGTAGAACAGCTTTCTTGTTGTACAGTGCTTCATTTCTTGGACCATGGGTCCAATCCAGAAGGACGAAGCTTTTTTTGCTAATGTTGTGTATGCCAAAGCACTTTGCAACTTAATTTCTTACTGTTTCGGGGTTTTTTTAATGAGGAAAATAGCCACCTGATGCTTACAGTTAGAGTGGCTTCGAATTGTAATCGTTATTTGGAGTATTCTCTGAAAATCTTCATGAAACCTGTGTGAACTGAGACCTCCGCCTTCTGAATTTCACTGGGGTTGTCTGTTGTGTTCAAATGCTATGTATAGGCCCACAATTCCCAAAAGAAAAAGCTGGATGAGAGCTTGTGCCGTATTCATTTCTCTTGGACTGTGCTTCCTCAGTTGATAATATAAAAATGTGGTATCTTTTGGGACTCTCTTGTGTTCTAAAAACTGTGCAACTGGAAGATGGTGTTAGCTTATGGAACTAAATGACACTCTTAGTCATATGATTTAGTTTTAGGTAGTCCTGTGAGGAGCAGGGGGTTGGACTTGATCATCCTTATGTGTCCTGTCCATCTTGAGAGATTCTATGATGACTGCTGCACAGTTGGCTGTGGGTTAGGGCATACAAAATCTTAACCTACATGTTTAGTCATTGCCTTTCATTTGAGATACATGGGTTTTTTGAAAAGAAATGATGGACTGTTTAATACCAGGTTTATTATTCCTCGTTTAAGAATTAAATCATTCCAGATTACAAAGTCAAAGGAGACCTTTTTAGTGGATTTTCAATGTCATACTAGGACTTTGAAACTAAGTTTGGTTAATAAGCAGATATTTGAGTTCAGTATAGTCCTTCTTAATATTGCAGAAATTATTTTTTCTGGTTTGCTGTATGTATTGACTGGACTTAGACCTTAAATTTGCTGGGGCTGTTAGGCTTTGTAGACACAGCAGTCACTAAAGCACTCTTTTCAACTTCTAAAGGATAATGTAAAAATACCAGAACGTTCAGTATCTTGTGAAGATGAGGACGAGGAAGATGAAGGAGAAGCTGCAGACATGGAAGGTATTTCCTTAAACTGGGTGGGACATGCTTAATTTCAGGCCTTTAACTAAAGCAGTACACTCTAAGAAAACGCTACTCTTTCTTTTCATTGAATGCATGCTGAAAAATTCAGCAGACATATGCTCTCTATCATCTTTGCATGTTCTTATTGATGCATGTTTACTCTAACTTGTGTGCCAAAACATGCATCGGTGTTAGTGACTGGGAAATTAATTTGAGTAGCAGAACAGATCCAAGCAAGTATAAATTAGGGATTTAGCACAGTTTCCTTCCTGCTTCATACCTACACTTAAACTCAGTCTGACTACTTAAAACCACCTAAGTCTTGCTCATTGTGTACTTACTGTAGTCTTGGTTAAATGCGTATTTAAAAAGGGATAGTCTGGTGTGGGGATTGGGAAGTCTACCTGAATAAAACAACTTTAGATACATGTAGATTGTTTTAAAGTTGTTTATGAATGAGAAATATGATGACTAGCTGCAAGCTGAACACAGAATTTTATGGGTCTTCTTTTCAGAGTATGAAGAAAGTGGGCTATTGGAGACAGATGATGTGAGTGAACAGTTCTCTGTCTTGTCTGTTACAATGCTTATCACCAATATGAGCACAAGCAAAGTAAAAATAATTACAGGATTTGGCTGACATAACAAGCTTGTTACGATCAGTGGGTTTACTGAGCGTGGTTTCCTATGGTTTTGTCTCCTGCCAATCTACTACAGTAACCTTATCTCTTAGGTCCTCAAAGGTTTTGATCGCAGTAATTTTGGGGGTTTTTTTGCTGATCCTTTTTGCTCTGCTTACACACAGTGCTGTATTCACAAGAGGTAAAAAACGCAGTGGCTCTTCATGAGGTTTACATGCGGAGGATGAGTGGCTTATAGGTTCAATAGATTACACTGATGCACCAGACTGTCATGAGAGAAAACAGAAGGCATCATTTTTTGTGGTACTCTGGTAAGGTCTTCATGAACCTGCATAAACTGAGACGTCTGCCTTCTGAATTTCATTGGAATTGTCTGTTGGGTTCAAAAGTTATTGGTGAAAGAAGGGATGGGGCTGTGTAGTTGCATGCTTCCTTAAGAAATAGGACCATTCCAAAAAAATTAAAAGCCTCATCAAAAATAAAACCAAAAAACACTTGGGCGGAGAGAAACTGATACTCTTAGTTTAAAGATAAAGATAAAAACACAACCCAAAGCCTCTGGTGTTCTGGGTTTTTTTTAGTGCTCACTTAAGAACATTAATTTCAGTTTTACAGCTTTACATAACTACTTAGAATGGGAAAGGAGGGAATTCAAACAATACTATACTAATGTTGTCATTTTTACCTTGAACCAGGCAACGCTCGACACAAGACAGATTGTAGAAGCTAACAAAGCTAAAGTTGATGTTGGAGGGGAAGATGCTATTCTACAGACTAGAACTTATGACCTCTACATCACTTATGACAAATATTACCAAACTCCAAGGCTCTGGTTATTTGGATATGATGAGGTATAGCTGTGTTGGTTTTTTTTCACCACTTCTGTGAAATTAGACTCACCATGTCAAATAGCAAGGCGCTTTTGTTGCTTATTCACAGTAGAAATTTAAAGGAAAAAGATAGTGAGAAAACCATTATACAGTAAGGGTTGCAGACAAGACTTACGGTACATGCAGGAAGTAGGAACAATTTCACTGAAAATTGAACTTGGTAACTGAGCACACTTGGAAGGAAGGAAATCGTGCTATGTCATTTGAGTTTCTGTTAGCTCTGTAGAGCTAGTAACAACCCCAGTTAACTCAGTCAAGTAAGCAGGTATGTGTGCTCATGATCTATAGAGGGAGAGGACTAGATAAATCACTCTTCCCTTTAATGACTAATTTTTTTTGAGTTAAAGTTGATTAGGGCTTATGTCTCAAATACCTAGATGGGGGAACCTAGATGGTTCTTAAGTATATTTGACTTTACCATTCACCCAGTGTGTTAAAACCAAAAATGTGTGCAGTACTCTTTCTACACCATATGGATTTTAACACACTCTGTTCTTTCAGTGTACCTTAGGAACTGTTGTATATTAGATGCTTACAGTTTATGGTGCTTCATCTGTTAATGATGTTGGAATTGTTGAGAAGGAGCAAAAGATTCTTTGTTAGTAATGTTTTTGTTCTTGTGTTCCTTTTTCCCACATAGCAACGGCAGCCTTTAACAGTAGAGCATATGTATGAAGATATTAGTCAAGATCATGTCAAGAAAACAGTGACCATTGAAAACCATCCTCATCTCCCTCCACCTCCCATGTGCTCAGTTCATCCGTGCAGGTAAGTCTTTGTTTCTGGTCTGATTCAGCATGCAGACACAAGGCACTTCAACTAGTCTTGTTAAGGATTTGGTTCAGGTTTTTTGGATGTACTTCCGCAGTTGGCTGCCATAGTGCTCTGTTTGCTTCTCAGGCAGTATGACAGGGAGATATCAGTGCTTCTCTGAAGTTATTCCAGCGGTCACTGCTGCAAGTGTATTCTGCAGTTAGAGCTGTCTTCTCTCTGCTCAGCTTGCTTTTCCTCTGCTTTCCTAGGGTCTCCAGAAGATGGCAGGCTACTAGAACTCTGTAAAATAAAAGTCCTCCTATACTTTCATTTGCTGCTTTTTTTGGGGAGGGTAAAAGTATAATGTATACTTTGAGAGCAGAAAAAGCTATTTAAATATGAAATAACTGTTTCTTATTTTGTAATAACTACCTTGTGCTCCCTGAGAAGTCATAGAAATTTTATACTCGTAAATGGAAGTCCTCTAATTGCCACACTGAAGTATTTGTTGAACACAAGTGTGAAACGTGTTTTTAAAGTCTTTTCTGTTTATTTTCCACAGTTTTCACCCAAGACATAGGGAGTCTGTAGTTTGATTAGCCGCACAGATATTTTTTCTAGGTCTTTCAAAGTTGCCTTTTGTCTCATATGTAGGCCCTAACATCCTTTTAGGTATCTAGTGATACAGAACCAATATTTTAAACAGTGTAACTCCTCAGCTTCTTGATAGTATGAAGTTCTTAGAGATGTGAGTTTGGGCTTTTATGTCATTTTAAAAAAAGAGACACCCTTTGTAGCCTTGTATATATTAAAAAAAAAAAAAGTCCAGATTGCCCCTTAAGTCTTATGATGTTTTTTGACTTAAACTCTTCTGGGATCAGTGGCACTAGCTGAGGTGTCAATAATCAGCTTGTTGTTGACAAGCTTGCAGTAGTTTTTGCAGACTCAAAACATTCTTGTTTCTGGTTTAGGAATTATTTGATCATAAGATTATTCTTGGGAAGCGTATACCATTCTTCAGAGAGAGAGCAAGGGAGCTTTGCACCAAGTCATTAATGGCCACTTTTGATATTTTTATGAGGATGTATATTCGTGGGCTTTGTAAATTTGTATCTCTCTTTTTTTTTTTTTTTCCAGTTCATAGTTCTTTAACTGCTACTTTACAACAGTCTGTGCTTTCACCAAGCAGTCAGGCTTATATCTGACAATATTGAGTAGAGAAACCATTGTATCACTGTGAAATAGCTTTTCCCCCAGTTTAGCTGTCTTGTAGAAAATTTTAAAGTGGCAAAGCTTATTGTTGGTCTTTAAATCCTTGGGTTTAAGTCTACACTAACACAATAGACCTGTGAAAATGTCAGTTTCGGTGCTCAAGAGTAGTACAGGAAGCAGAACTTAGAAAGCTGTTAGGAAAACAGAGAACAGAACAGAAAACAGTATAAGGCCTCTATTAATCTATGGGACCACCTACATGTTGAGTGCTGCAGTGCAGCTCTAGTCATCTGTTCTGTAGTCTGTGAGATGAAGAAAGGCTAAAACTAGAAAAGATAGAGGGATTGCCCAGGATAACTGAGGTTATAAAGCTTTTTCCCATAACAAATGATTGAATAACCTGGGATCCTTCAGCTTTGGAGAAGGCAGCTGAAGAGGGAGTTATGATTTCAGTGACTTTCATTGTGAACGTCGCAGAAGGTGAAATGATAGGTGCTCAGTTTTTTCCAATAGTAAAACTGGTGACATTGAATGCTGGTGTGTTCAAAGCCAGAAAAAGGATTAAACTCTGCACACAGCACCTAATTAAACAAAATATTATTTAAGCAATACAATGTTAATGAAAGAAAAAATTGTCAAGAGTTACTAGAAGTGAAGCTGTTAGAATGCTTCAGAATTAGAAAGACCCTGGGTTGTATACTGCTGGAAACTAGCAGTACTTTGGGGGAAGCAATACAAGGTCCTTGTTCAGGCTTCTTTCTGGAGCACATGCTGTAAGATAATAAGCAGGGCAAGGCAGGCATTTGGTTTGTACCTTATATGAACATATCACTCCTGAATGTAGGAAGGCTTAACAGACTGACTGGGAAGTTTATTAATTTAATAGAAGGAAAGGAGGAAAAAAGGCTGAAGCCAAGGCTTAATTTTGTGATTGGTGAAAGCCCTGCTAATAAATTGTATGGGAAGCTCCCATTGGTGGATGTAGGCTGGGAGAGCAATTTCAGTACAAAGATGGCCAGATATTTGGGCATGATAGCCCTTCCTGATGAAGAAGACCTGTGGGTTTTATAGTGAGCTGTGGCTGGAATGTAATCTGCTTAGTTTTGCAAACACCTTTGCAGAGTAAGAACCAATTTAATGTCTGTGAGTTTGGATTGAGAGTCTTCGTGGATGAGAGCTTTCTGTGCATGTTTTCAGTTCTTCCTCTGAGGCCAGAGAAGTGCCAGTGTCTTTGTTATGTAATCCACATCTACACTTAAAAATGGTTTGCATCATAAGAGTTGTTCCAATTAGTCTCTTAAGCATGACGCAGATGATTGATACTGCAGTGAGACAGATTTTTTGGTAGTCTGAAATGTGGAAGAAACTGTCTAGTCCGTCTCAAAAAGCAATCTAGTTGACCAGAAACTGCTTAACATCAGAAGGGCTCAAAAACGTCATCTTGAGTCTGTGAAGAAAGAGGCTAACAGTGTATCTAAAATGGAGGTTTTAAGTATGTTCTCTTACTCTCCAAGGTGAACTGTTCAATTTTCTTAAATTGGTACGGGTAACAGCTAAGAAGGTCTGAGCTTCTGAGGTGAAAAGTAATAGCCAGAAACATTGTTTGATTCTTAATTTAACTAGGAAGTACCAGTGTTTAGCTAGCTCTGCTGCTGTTGCTTCCCTGCACGTTACAAGAATTGTGTAATGTAGGGTATTTGGACTTAACTAAACTTACTTGACTGTTTCTTGTGACGTGTATATCCTTATGTTGTGCGTCAGAAAGAAAGGGCAGTCAGATGCTGCCGTCAGCTGCTTGAGATTGCTTCTATTTTGAATAGTTAGTTGAAACTGTTCGTCTTGCAGCTCTGCTGTAAGTTGTATTTCTTGTCAGCATATTTATGGTACTGGGAGGAACTTCTTTAATTGTTGTCAACAGAGTTTAATCACAATTCGCAACATTTTTATGTGTTATGAAGGGACTGTCAAACCAGTTAACTACTAAACACATTTACAATTAGATCTGAATTACTGACACTAATTCCAAGGGCTTATTTTTCTCTCTTTCAGAATAAATGGTGATAGGCTTCTGCACTCTTTTTCCTTCTTATGTACTCTAAATATCTGCAGGGAAGTGACTAGAAGCAACTGCAAGGATCAGTGAATTGTAGATCTTACAGTTAACTGACTAGCAGATTCAGAATGTTTCTCATAATGATGACATTTGTGGGTTTTTCCACACCTGTTTCACTATGCGTGAGCAGTTACGGACACTGAATTGAGTTCATAGGTTTGTTTTTTGTTTTTTTTTTTTTTCTGGCAAGCTCACTGTCCTAAGAAGTCTTGCATTTTATGGAAGCTTATAGTTGTTGTCCACTGTACTTAAAGTCTTGTGGAAGGCCTTTTATCTATGAATTGCGCCGGGGTGGAGAGAAGGAGGATGAATAGTTTCTGGCGTTGGGGTTTTCTCCCTGTATGTCAGGAAGGCTTTTATTTTTTACTTTTACTTTCTGATGGTATATATTTCCCTTCCAGCTGATGTTATTGGTATCAATGTTGGTAAGTCAGCTGTACTGAATTCCAATGCGAAGTTAATAACAAATTGGTCAGTTGCAAAGCAGGAAAGGGGCTCTTCAGCTGGAAAGCAAACATTCCTGATGAGTTCATAAAGGGTCATCTAATCAATCCAGGAAATCAGCTTCTTTCAACTTATTTTTAACCCTTTAATGTATGGTTTTAACTTTGTGTATCTCAATTTCTTTTCAATGGGAATGGCAGTGTTTCTAATTTGGAATATGAATAATAACTCATTTATGTTACTTGAACCACCTTAAGAGTTGGTTGATATACTGGAGAGTAAAGTGGGTGATTTTAGTAGATGTTTTAAATGTCTGATCTATTTGATAGCTCAACTGATCTACAAACAGGTTCTGAAACAAGCATTGGTGAGCACATAGTGTGTTTAGTTATCTGGAGTTAAGAGGTTTTTTCTGAGGGACTCCTATTCAGAAGTTAAAAAAAAATTGAGATTTCTAGACAGCAGGATATTTTAGATGACATTTCTTCCAAAGTTATCTTATTTCTTTGGGGGGGGCAGAAATATACATACTTCATCTTAATTCCTCGAAATCTTCTTGTAGAAGGAAACTGAAAACAGGAAAGTTTATAAAGCTACCTGCAAAGCTTCTCATGAGTAACTGCATGACAGTAAGAATGACCAGAATGGAATGATCTGGAATTCCGGATATATAACCCAGTCCTTAGAAAACAGAAAAGAATAGATGTCATTAAGATATATGAAGTTGAGTCAGTATCCTGTGAAAGACTTCTAATAGCTGTAGGTTGACCTGTGTTCTGTGCCAGTACAAAAAATAGTCCACCATTAGGGACGAGGTCAAAGCTTTAGTTTTGAAAGTGGCCAGGTTCCTATATAGAAGCAACTGGCCTCGGCACCTGATACGGCATGTGCTCTGCAGGGGCATCGTGAGGATCCAGAATTGGAATCAACTGTGAGGGTTAGCTGATTTGCAAAGACCAACAGCACAGCAAATGACAAATGCTGACCTTTAGTGTTTCCCCAGACTTGCATGTTCCTGTTTAGAGTGTGTTGTGGTAACTTGTTGCAACAGCTTCCTTCCTTGTGTTTGCAGTCACTGGCAGCATGATTAACTTCAGAGGTAACTACTAAATGCCAGTTACTGATCAGCTATTTAGATTTGCATAATGGTATCGAAGCATGGTCAGACTCTGCTTACTACTATTCCTGTTCCTAGCAGGCACACAGGTTGTTTCAGGATGAGTATTTTAAGTTGCTGCTGTTAACTAGCTTGCAGTGTTGTGTAGGTGGATGTCCATAGCCCTATATGAGCTCACTCAGATTGCCTGTAGAATCATGAATTAAAAACAAAGTTGAAGTATAGATAACAGCAAGATGAGTTATACAACCTGGGAGTTTGTGTTAAGTATATCTAAATAAGACATCAATTAACCATGCAGTAGTTCTCCCCTTTGATTTGGTGTGTTCTTCGTCCCCTGGTTTATGGGGTATAACTATCCTAAACATGAGACCATTACTTTTGAATTGTCACTGGTCGTCAAGAGATTTGAAGTCTTCATCGTTGGAGGTATTCAAAATCAGACCAGCCAAGGTCCTGAGCAGTCTGTTCTAGTTTACTGCTCATTGAGTAAGGAGGGTTGGACTAGGTGATGACCAGTCTTTTCTAACCTTAGCTATTCTGTGATTCTATGTTATATTCCCAGGATCAGCTTTGTACATAAATGTTCGTGTGGTTCTTAGTAGGTCTGTTATGTCACTGATGACTTAACGTCAAAACACAGTGACCCGAGGAAACATTTGTCCTCCTCTGTAGTGCTTTACAATAATAGAGTCACGAGAGAGAAGCAGCTAGCTTAGAAACTGCTGATCTGCCATATAGCACTGGAGAACATTTCCATACCCTAAGTCAGTCCCAGAGCAACAGTTTGGAATTTATGCAGGGTTTGTTTAGCCTTTCTTTCCTAGGAAACTAAAAATTGGTTTAGTGTTTGATACCTCTTAAGCTCTACAAATTTAAGAGTGCAGCAGTGTGAGCTAAAAAAGCTGTAGCAACTTCTAGGCATCTTCTTTAGGGGTCATGTGGAAACTTCTGGTGGCTTGCTGTTGGTGAGGATTACCTTCTGGGGTCTTACCTGGTGGCTTCTTTGGCATTTAGCAATTAAAAATTACATTAGTGACACGCAATACATATTGACTCTTCTTATGGCACTCTACGTTGCAGCACAGAGCATCTTTTGCTTTCCTTGTAAATGTAAGGATCTGGCAAATAATGTTACATTCATCACTTAATATTAACTTTCAGTTACCATTAGGATTTTTTTTCCCCCTTAGTAAGTTGAAAGTTTCCTCTTGCTGCTTCTGAAGCTAACGGTCTAAAACTATGTAATTTGCACAAAACATAATCTTATTGAGATGAAGAGGGAGTTGCTTTTTCCTTAAAATATTTTCACTGTTTCTGATCTGTTTTTCAGGCATGCAGAAGTCATGAAGAAAATAATCGAGACTGTTGCAGAAGGTGGGGGAGAACTTGGAGTTCACATGTATCCTTTCTCATTAGTATACAGTATTCTTAGAGATTTCTTGCAGTATAAGGACCTGTTACCTCAAGGTTCATAAACTGGAATGTAATTGTGTGTGAAAACAGTAAACAACTGCTTGTGGTAGCATTTACTAGAGTCCTCGGGTGAGCTCCTTTGTGCAAACAAACTCTGTTAATCAGTTGTTGGGAGTCGGGGGAGGGTAGCAGGAGAAACAGGGAAAGCAGGTAGGATTGAAGGAACAGGATTGAGCCCTTGTTTGTAGGGGTGTGAAGGAGGTAGCTGTATGAAACTGAGATCCCCATGTAGGAGAATGAGACTGGAGGTTCCATAGACTCTGGCCAGAGTGCGATCGCTTCTCTTGGAACAGCAGTTTCTGCATTAGATTTGAATCGTTTCTGAACAGTGTAGAGGTCCCATTATTCTCTACTCTGCATGTGAGCAATATCTTGGTAAAACGTTCAGCTGACAAAAAAAGCAATGAAAATTACTGAAACCCTTCCGAACATCAATATGAAATGCCTCACAATTAGAATTTTCTTTTAGCAAGGTGACTGATCTTAGTTATGCTCTGTAGTAATTGATACTATGCTTTCTGACTGAAGTAAACTCCATGTTAGAAGCGTGTCCTTTCAAAATAGTGTTCTTTTGCTGCTATAAGGCGAGCAAGGGATTACTGAGCAGTTATAGGTGCTAAATCAATAAAATTCTCATTTGCTGTATAAATTGAGACTTGCTCAATTTGTGCATCAAACAACTGAAACTGAACTGCAAACAGCTTTCCGGGCAAGGTATTTCAGGTCTTCTACTCCTCAATAGTTAGAAATAGCTTACTTTCAAAATTTTGATTACTTTTTTTGCTATTGCTTAACAATTTGAAGGGGTTTTTACAGGTAATTTCTTCCCTTATTATCATGTCGTTTGTGTTATGAAATGAATGATGCATGAGACTGACATGCCAAAATAGGGGAGTTTACTTATATCCACTACCCATGTAACTTAATTGTCAGTTGAAAGTAATGATTTTTAACTTTTCAATTCACTGTCTGCCTCAGCCCTGGGTGGAGAGACATTTTAGTGTCTCCAGACTGCAGATTCAGGCCCAACATGCATTTGAAGGTGATACACACAAGGGAGATGAGGAAGGTCTCCTCTACAAAGGCAGACTGCTCAGCTTAGCAGAGCTATCTCTACTTTCCCTCAGCAACAGGAAGGAGCTCTTTTGAAGGTTGTTTCAGAACAAGAATCTATTTCTTTTTGTGAGCCACTGAAATACTGAGGAGGAACCTACTTGCCCTGCAACTACAAGAAAGTAACTAGGGACTAGCCTTGCTAGATACGATTCACATTGGCATTTTTTAATAACAAGTATGTAAATGGAACTGTAAATGTTTGTGTGGTGTTTGTAAGATTTATTGAAAATAACTCCCTGCTTTAACTTAAAACGGTAAAGTTTGTATGTTTGCTTAAGCATCAGGTGTCATTACCATACTGTAATGGTATACCATTGCTGTATTAATTTCCCAGTCTCTAACTGTATAATTGCTAGGTGTTATTTTCCTATTAGCAAGAATTACTGTTGAGCAGACCATTGAATGTGACCTCTGCTTTGTTTTACAGGATTTAGAATCATAGCTATTTCTATAGCTATGATTCTAAATCTATAGAATCTATAGCTATTTCTATGATTCTAAATGATTCTATCATTTGTAGCTATTACACATGTTCCTTAACAAGAAACTCAGGTACCTTCTTATTTTCTTGAAATTTGTACAGGCGGTCATTCCAACGATAGAATATGACTACACAAGGCACTTTACAATGTAACTAAAATAAGAGTTGTCCTCCTCTAATTATCAAATCTTTTTTTAAATAACCCATTCATGTGACTTATACAACATTATACACAATTTCTGTAACTAACCTTTTATCAAGTTAATGCATCAAAATAAAATGTTCCATTACCAGCCTTTTTAATAAAAATCTTTGTGTGTAATATAAATAAATCACTGTCATTCTGATACAGACACTGCACTGAGAGGTGGGACTTTTTTTCTCCATAATTCCTTCAATTTCCTTTCAATAGAAGGTTATTTTTGTCTGTATTGGAAGCTAAAATCCGCTTTCCTAGAAGCCTAATGCTTTTGCTTTTTTTGCTGATTCCTGAAAATGTGAATTTGTTATTATTCCTGCCATTTAAATTCACTAGAGTTATGTGGGGGTTTCCCCAGTTATGAATGCTTGTGTTTCCTCTAGCTGGAGAAGGATTTTGAAGGAGGAAAGAGAATAAGTGGTCATCTTGTTAGAAAAGTTTGACTACATCTTAAACTGAAACAGCTGTAACTAAACAATCTTTGAAAGGTGATCTATATTTGCACTTGAGCAAGACTAATGTTTTGAGATGGAATTTTTTGCGAGACAAAGGAGGAATATTAGTATGTAGTGTGTTCATCTTTTAATAAAGGCAAGAACAGTCTTTTTGACAAAATTATAGCTTGAGAGTAAAGGGAGAAGGTTGCTATGGTACAGCAAGGTTCATTCTTGATTGCATGTCTGCCTCAACTATGCTAACTGGTAGTCTAATAGCATGGTTTCCTTTCTGGGGTCAATATCCATGGAGTTTTTTATGATTTCAAGTATCACAGACACATCCAGGCTTTAGCAGCCACTTTCTGCCCTGTAAAATGTAATTTTTTCATTAATGAAAATGGGAGGAAAGGACCGTCGCATATATATGTGTGTGTATATATTTATTAGGTTTGCTTAAACTCTGTTTAGATTTCCGGACAGCATGTTTGTTTCCCAAACATCCACCTTGTGTTCTGCAAGGTAATCTGAAGTTGGGTGTCTGCAACTTAGTAAATTCACTGTTGGGTAGCGGGGTTGGTCCCTGTCTTGGCACAACTGGGCCCCATCTTGGGTGTCCTCTGTACGATGCTTTTACTCACATGAGAGCCTGTAATCAAGTTCTGTGTACTATGTTTAAATTGGCTTTCCTCTTTTGATATCAGTCTTCACTTCCTCTTCTTTTGGACAATATCTTAAGCAATGTCTGTATAACTGAAGTGTAATGCTAGCTGAAACCTGTTAAAACTTAACCACACCCACTGAGTCATGCCTTAGAATTTTCCTGATCAGACTAATCTCAAAGATGGTTTGGGCTTTTTGGTAACAAAGGAAGTAACTGTCCTCCACCCAACAAATAGGGGGTTTTGGAGGGGAACAAAGAGGGAGTATGACTTAAAATAATCAGCAGTGATGGGGTTTGTTTGGTTGTGTTTTTTTTCCTTTGCACTGTCAGAATCTTTCGAAATATCCTTCTCCCTGAAAGCTGTCTATTTTCCTCCTTTGGGAAAGTGAATTAGTCTTTCACTGCTCTCCAGTATGTTGAGCTAACAAATACCACATTCTTCTTTGTCAGACTATAAGTGGCTTCTTTTTTTTTTTTTTAAAGATTAAACTGATTAAGGCCTTTTTCTGTGACCTCAGTGGAAAAACAGAGGAGCAGCAGAACTGAAGAGAACTTACCAATGGCTTCCATCAGCATGCCATCAGCAATGCCATGTCTTATGGCATTTGTAGCAAAACCTGATGCTTGGTGGCTAATATGGGGCGCTCTCCTTGGCTGGATACCAAAGTTGGCTGTACCCAAGTAAGCAAATTTGACCTGGGTACACTTGCAGCAGTTGTAGTATATGTTAATCCTTTTCTTCTCTTCAGTACTAGTATTAAAAATTCCTGTCAGAAGTGAAGACTGATGCTGTAGATACTGCTGTAAACATATGCAAACATAGTAACCTCAGTTATAGCCTGTGGCAAATCTTGAATGGTCATCAATTGACTGAATTTTGCCTCTACATCAAAATAGCCCCAGAGAAGTTCTGCTCTGCTGGAGTCCTTTTCCTACCACACATCTTACAGATCTCGTGGCTGTTTATGTGCCTTCCAGATCTCTATCGCTTGATCTTGGACTTTGGGTACATTCCAGTTTACAGGTGCTGCATGCAGTGAAGATGCAGGTGAAATTTTGATTCCGCTGAATCTGAACCAAAGATACACACAGGGAATGGGTTATGATGCAAAGGGAATAACCTTAAAGAGATTTAAAATTATGACCATTGCAAGCTGCGTTGTCAAACTGAAGATACTTAGTCCTCAATTTACATGAAATACTTTTAAAATACAAAAAAGACTTGCTTCGAATAAAAAAAAAAAGAAAAAAAATCAAAGCAGTAACTTCCAAGCAATACGTGGGAAGTGCACTTCTGTGTTTAGTCTTCCAAAAGTCTGATCAAAGTCTGAACTATAATGAACTGTGGAAATAGCATTAAAGAATGAGGGTAATTTCAACTTTGTCCTTCTGTGGCTGCACTTTTAGGTGTGGGAAAGTGGAGCTTGTTTAACCAGCTTGCTAACAAACAGCCTGATTCGTTGCTAGAGAACTAGGATGCCTTGAATTTGCCTGGGTGTTGTGAAGTCCATAGGGACAGATGTAATTTCGTGTTGTTTTATGCTAAAATCTAACTGATTTCATGTTTCTTCCTGAAACTTACCCATCTGCCTTCCTATTGGAAAACGACCTTCTTTGCTACTAACTTGTAAGAAGGGCTCTAAGTGTACTTCAACGCACAAAAACCCCACCACTGGATATGGAAAAAATGCAAACATATGAAAGAAGAAAAAGTTAATTTATCCAAAGTATCCTACCTATTATTAGAAGTAGGTACATATACAACTTGAAAAGAGGCTCTCTTTGTTTGATAATCCACTTTCAGTTCCAACAAGGGTTTGTGATAAAAAGAGGCAAATCTTCCTAGTTGCAAACTCTTGCAATCCTGCACCACCTGGTTAACATCCTGTTGTGGGCACTGGCGTGCTTACTACTTTTATTCTCTACGGAAAGAAAGCCAAGTTGAACGTGCTGCTACTCTGACGACACATAGGCAGCTGGTCTGATTCAGCGTGTCAGTTGTAAGCCTGGGCAAATAAAGAAATATCTTAATAAGGAAGACAAACTGGAACACAGAGAACACAAACATGGTTTAGATAGAGTAGGAGCAAAATTCTTTGTGGAGCCAAACTGAAAATTTTCTGGCAAAAATTAAATGGGGGGGTGGGGGAAGCTTCTGTGTCAGTCCAAAATTTCGAGTCTGACATTACAACTGTAGTTTTTGAAGAGAGGAAGCTAGTGTATCCTCCTCTCTTTTTGTTCCTTAAAATGATTCTTTTTTCCCCGGACCAAAAACCAGTGGTCTTAGACAACTTTGTTAGAGCACTGAAATTAGATTTTGCAATATTTAGAAATGTCACATATTTCTTTTTTCTTTGAAACTGTTTATTGAATTCAGCACTTCCCTGCAAATTATTTAGCAGGACTCAATAATTGGGTTTTGGCAAACATATTGACTGGAGAAACACCCAAGTCTCCTCAAGGACACTTGCTATTCTCTGAAGGGGGGGGAGGTTTAAAAAGCGTGACTGTATTTAGGTTTAAATCAACATGATTATGTATATTCTGAAGCCTTTAGCACCAGGGCAGTCTGAAATGCTGTTCTACATTCTTATTGCCTCGTATCATGTGTATGGCCACACAAGTCACACAACCTGCCTGCCTTTAACGGTTATGCAGAACGTGTTCTTATATGAGTTGTCATCAAATACAAAATGCATATACTTTTGAATATCCTTTTGAATAAGTTGTCTGAAAGAAAGCCTAAGTTTCTCTGCCGTCCTTTCTTTTTGCCTGCTCATGTGGTTTTCAACATGATACATTTTATTTAAACTTCTAAAATGAGCCGTTTCACAGGTAAACCTTTCTTAGCTTTACTGCCTTCTTGCAGAAGCGAAGATATTTATCCGATGGTTTCTGTTCTGAGCTGTGCCTGGCAGATTTGGTAAGTGACCCCTCTGTCTTTTACCTACATTCAGGACCATGTGTTCACTGTTGATCAATAATTAACTCTTTGTTTACCCATGAAAGTCCTTTCACCCTGCACTAAGCAAAGTATGGTTGCTGGACCATTATGCATCGATTTGTGTGTTTGAATGAGAGAGGGAGAGAGACCTCTATGTTAGGGCGTTATTAGCCACGAATTCAATAATTGTTTTACAAGTCTTTCTTCTCTGTACTAGCTCCCTCTCGGTCACTATGATACAATTTTTAAAACTGATGGCAGCCATCAGGATCTGGTTGCCTGCTAGCAGTTAGGATAGCGTCTGTGATGAAGTAGAGCCAAGTTTATGGTGGGTCCTAATCTGTAATTTGCAAAAAGTTCCAAATCACCACTTTACAGCTCTTTTTAAAGAGTTATCTATTCTTCATTGCTCAGACTTTTAGATTGCTAGGCTATTCTGGGTGAAAAACTAGCAATCCCAGTTAGTTTTGAAGGTCAGCCTTAGAGCAGTACTGTGAGTATACTCTTTTAGTATGTTTTCACATGCAGCATAAAAAGAATCAGGACCATAATTACTGAGTGTCAGAAAAAACAGAAGATACAGACCTGTTTTTAGCGTTAAAAAGTATTGCTTGTGCTTCTCTTCCCTTGCTTGCTTTTCATTTGGCATTTCACTACCAGTACACCCCAAAGGTACTGCTTGGTTTTGGGAATAGCACTGTTTATTGTGCTGCAGAGATTGTTTTGCCAGTGTGGACTAGACCTGTACTCCTACATGCATGGAATTTTCCCCACAATGTTTTTCCTGTTGCTGGTAACCAAATGAAATTACGTTTGAACTTGTGGGTAAGCAACGAGGCTAGAATATGAAGTTTGCTGCATGTGCGGTGTTGCGAAGTAGAAGAGCCAAGGTCGTGGATATATATATGAATAGACAATAAAGTTGCATTGTCTTGGAAGACTTCAGCCTGAAGGAATGTGTTCTGTAGTCACTTGTCATGTAACTAATAGTAATAGCTTGCAGGCAACCAGCGCTGACTAAAAAAATTACGTGTATGTATTAGACTTTCACCATGTCAGACACTCAGGGTGTAATTGCAGGTGTTGGGAATTAACGGTCAGGTGAAAGGGAACAAAGAAAGAGCCGATATTGGACTTCTTGTTCTTGAAGGATTAAAGAAGGGTAATACATGCTAATCAGTGTAGCTTAATGGAAAGTATATCTGGTCTAATTTGATATTCTTTAAAATTATCAGTGTTATCAGCAACCCTTGTCAAAGGTATTTCACTGATGTAATGCATTTTTAATTCCTTTTACCATTTGATCTGTACTAAGAAATTTCTGGCGAAGAAATTTGAAAAATACAGCCCCCAAATTCATCAAAATGGATAAGAAAAATAATTAATTGATGTTAGCTTGGATGATTCCCAGCTCACAGTCACAAAGCAAGGGGTTTTAAGCAGGTATTCTGGGTATTAATTTTCAGCCTGCAATATTTTAGCTTTATTACAGTGAAGAATTAAGTATTTGAAACCTATAATGGAAAATTCAAAGAGTTCATGAAACAGAGTTACAGGAAGATATGTTTAAACTGTATTTTAGTTTCGTCTCCTTAGCTGGTCACACAAAAATACAAGAAGGTCTTCACATCCCTGTGTGGGAAGAAGATTTAGGAACAGCGTTGTAAAGCCCAGTGGGTGGAGATTAGACTCAAACATGAGTCGGTTTCTGTTCTGATAAAGGTGTGTGATATTTTCTGTGTGCTTCTGCATGAATGCTGAAGACCTGGAGACAAGACAAGCTAAGTTAAAGTGAAGATGGCTTAGGTTTCAACAGAATATGTGCCAGGCACTTCAGCATCAGCTGCTTCCCATCAGTTGTGGATCAAAGGAAAGAATTGTCCATCTACCCAGGTATTTCTTTCATAAAATCTAAATTACAGGCGTCTTCACACCAACTGTCAAACTCCTAAGCACCAGCATTGGAATAGATCCTGAGAAGAGATGAGGTTGGGATCAGAGTAGAAATGAGGCAAGTATAACTTTTTAATTAAAAATCATTGAAGTAATTTACCAAGGATTATGGTGAGTACTTTAACCAAAACAATAATCAGTTGGTTACTAAATATTATTGGACTGTGTTTACCTATGTTACCAATATCAGCGCATGCATTCTGGTGCAACTTACTTGTTACTGGATTCTGGGTTTTTTAATCCTTTTCTTACATAATGTGTGTGTCACAGCAGCTCATGGGAACAAGTGACTAGCTCCATGCAGATGCAGTAGGAGGTAATTGAAGTTCAATTTGCTGCCTTGAAACTGTCCCGTGATGTCTGTAGTCTTATACTGTCCAAGTGATCACAATTGTTTTCAGGTTTAGGCACCAAACTATTCTGAAGTTTGGTAGAGCATTCAGCTATTGATGTTCAGCCATTATTTCCCAACCATCTTCCCTATCTCTTCTAAGGCTGTGTGGTACTATATAATTTGGATAAAGTGAACCAAACTGCCAGTTAGACCATTCTGCTGTTGAACAATGTATCAAACCAAGAATTGATGAGTTTTTCTTTTGAAGTAGTCTGAGGAAATGTCTGGATTTTTGTCTGGATCCAGAATGGAATTATTTTGATTTGGGATTTTAGGTAATTTTTTCATGAAAGCATTAGCAAAACATTATTGAAAAGGTGGTTGTGATCTTCTATCCCAGAAAAAAATAGGTTGGGATTTTTATTTTTTTCAATAATTCCCGTGTATGGGAAACACACTCCACAATTTTCTTGTTTTGACAAACTTCTCAGCACTGGCAAAAGCAGGGAAACATTTTTGGCAATATAGTTGACATTGGTAATAGCTTATCAAAAGGTATTTTCCTAATCATTTTTCTTCAGATAAATGTTAACAGGTCCTAATCAAGACTAGATTAGAAGGATTTTGCCTATGGGCAAGTCTGCAGGCTGACCTCGTAGCTGCCACTAAGAAGCCAGTTCGTTACCCATTACCTGAGATACTTAAGAGTGTAGCAGGAACCAAACTGAAGCTGACAACATGTTTGGAAAGGTCACTGACTTACTACTATGAGTATGCGGTTATATGTACTAGATTTAGCTCTGCTAGTCCCCACACCTCATCCCTCAGCATTTTGCTTTCTAACTGGCAATGATTTCTTAGGAGGTGCAGCATCTAAGTGGGAAATTTCCATCAGCACCAGCCGTGTGCTGGGTTTCTGTTTTCTGGGAAGACAGAAAATATGCAAGTCAAATATCCTGTAATTGTAAAAAGTAATTGTTTTCTGCCTCTGATACCCTGCTGCTTCAGTAGACAATGACCCAGCCACGGTCTGTAGTGAGGCTGGAGCTGCTTCTCCTTTGTGCTTGTGTCTCACTGAAGGTGGTGTGGAGGAGGGGAGGGAAGGTAGTTTAAACAATATTTTTTTTTTTATCTCTATTGGATCCCTGTCAGCAAGGGGAGGAGGAGGAGGTGAAGAGCAATGACCTGAGCGTAGCAAATGCTGTTACCCTCTTGCATCACAATTATTTGATTCCTGAGGGGAAGTTAGAAGCAGCAACAGCAATAAAAGCAGCGGTTTCTGCCTTGTCTTCCAGAGCAGCATCAACAGGGATCTGTACCATGACACTCTACTGGACGCGTCTTTTTCTCTTGCTTCTGCTTGGTTCATGGTGGCCAGACTCTGAGAAGCATGTGGTGGGAGCTATGAAGGTCAGGGAGCACTATATAGCTGCTCAGATCACTAGCTGGACCTACAAACTGGAATCTGAGGAAAAGTCCAGGTAATAAAGTGCAGGATCAGTCCTGCACTGGTCCTCTCTTGTGACTTCAGGTGTTTTATGTTTCCCGTCTCCTGTGGAGTCTTAGAGCCCAGGAGGACCTTAGAGCCTGATCTGCTGAGTTCAGACAAACTTGTGTGACTTTAAACAGCGTGATCTGAACTGGATCCAGTGAAGTATTAAAAGCTCGTTTTTATTTACTTCATTAGTGGATAGAATTAATTGTATGTTTTCAGAACGCTTCTGTTAAATATGTTCCGGGGCTTGCTTTATCATCTTCTGTGTGGGTTGATTTTTGTTGTTAGGTTTTTTTAATGTAATTATTTTAGGTATATGGATTTTGGGCAATGTTAAGTTGAGCCATGGTTTGGTAAGATTTTGAAAACTTTCAGACTTTAGAATTTGCTGAAGAAATAAATACGTTCCAATTTGGATACTATCACTTTCAGTTAAATCAGAGCCTGATGAACTTTGGAACTAGCTATGTTTCTGAGTCAGTCACTAGTTTTTGTGAAAAGTTCATCCTGAGCTCTACTGAGTAAAGGTTGTAGGTTCAAGCATTGCTGTACTTTAAGTGAAAATACTGATTTCATATTTTTTTCAGATAGCATTGCAGAATGGCCAGCCTACATGCATACACCAATCAAGAATATAAAATGTCTTATTTGTATTACTGCTATTATCCTTAGGATTATAAACACTGCAAGTGCAATGCTACAGATGACAAAACTTGGACATAATTTAGAATTCTGTTTAAATTAGGCTTCATTCTTATGCTGTGTCCACTATAGTCCCCATACACAGCTTTTATTTGTTCATGAAATGGTACAAATTACTTGTTGTCCTACGCTGAAGGATGTATTTGGATACTAGTGCATTTTTTTTATTGGTGGATGGCTTGTTTTCTTTACTTGTGTTTAGTTTGTCATTAATTTTTTTAATATATATTGCATTTCTGGATATTATGGAAAGGACAGATTTAGACTTTCTAACTATTCTTTTTTCAAGACTTAACTGAAACAAAGTTTCTATGATTTCTAAAACTCCCCTGGGAAGTCCAATACAACTGGTATAAGCATAATGTCAAACTGGCAAGACAGAAAAAACCAGAATTTAAATAGCATTTGGCTTCATATTCCTACTTTAAAGTATTGACCCAGGCATGTGAATTTAGTAGTTAGAACTCTGTTTTTATCTGCACTGGATGCATCAATGTAAGCATCAGCTGCTGTTTCTTTAAACGTCACATTGTGGATAGATTGTTTTCATGCAGTAGAGACCCACAAGACTGCCTAAAACCTCAGCTGAAATACCCTATGATTAGCTAGGAGGTTTTCATACACAGTACCAATACTACTTAGAGCAAGCCACATCCCAAATGGGTCTGATGAACTCTGTAAAGCTTATAGAAGCTTAGCTCAACAAAACCAAACCAGCACAAAGATACTCACTAAGGAAGAGCTAATGGAATGGATCCCAAAGGCATTTAGGTATATGTTACACTGTGAGAAACCCGCAACAATTTATTGTCATTTAGACAATTATTCTATCACCTGATGACCCCTCCCTACCTGAGAAGGGGAATCGGGGGAAAAAAAACAAGGCAACCCAGGGGTTGAAATATAAACAGTTTTAATAGAATAAGACCAGATAATTAACATTTGTAATGCTAAAGAACCAATACTGATCCCAATACCAATATAAAATGTACAAGGATTATACTCAGCCAGTTCTGTCAGTAGGAAGCTGTGCACTCCCAGCAAATGTCGGACACTGCGAGTGCTGCGGCTTTGGGAGGAAGGGAAGGGCTCAGGGATCTGGCACTGGCAAGAAGTTCTCTGGATTGCAGTCATTAAAGGCGAGAGAGCACTTCGCATCAAACTTTCTAATTTATATTGAATGTGATGGTCATAGTATGAAATAATCCTCCTGTTGGCCAGCTTGGGTCAAGTGTCCAGGTCTCACTCCTCCTCATCCTTGCACCTGGTGAGCCCCAAAACACTGAGACTTTGAAATCCACATACCATAGCTGTCTATGATGTAAATATTTTCACAAATTCAGACACTAGAGTCTTCTAAAAGTGCAGCTTTTTCCAACTATTAGAAAAGAAATTAGTCCTGTGTTGCTCAAACCAGGACAGTATGTAACTTGTTCTGACTTCGGTAGAAGCTGAATGTCCAAATACAGTGTAAGAATCTGACACTTTGCTGCTTTGCGTTCTAAATAACTGGAGAGAGGCTGAAAACAAAATGGGTTCTTCCTGAACTATTTACTTAATTTTCCACTCATGCAGGCTAGAAAAGAACACTTAGCTTCCTGTCAGCCATCTTATCTTCAGAGAGATTTATTTGTTATCGTGTACAAGTAAGACACTCCAGAGCAAAGTGAAAATGTGTTGTCTGAGCTTGCAGCATTGCTGCTGCCCTTCCTGAAAGTTATGTAACTAGACCTACTTGCATAATGCAAGATTTCTGAGGTGTTAGTAAGCTATGGGTTTTTTTCCTTCCAGCTATACAATTGGCGTTGATAGATTTTTCCTTTTCCACCCTATGGTCTTATGCACATGTTCTGTTGAACGTTGCCACGTAAGGGCAGCACTTGTCAATGAAGGCTGTGGATCAAAGCCTTCTCTTTAAAGAGTGAAACCAACTTTTATCGGTGACTTTAAAGAGAGGGGAATGAATTGAAACATGAACTGCTTCTGTCTGATAACTCTGTTGCGAGAGTGTTGCAGAGGAGTTTACAAAAGATGACTACGAAAAGAGATCCCCCTCTTATGGACCCTGGATGTCACTGAATTGAGCTCCCTGAGTTATCTCTGCTCAGTGTCTCGATGCTTGAGCAGCCTGTCAGCTCCCCACTACCAAATGTGCCTGAAAGGGCATTACAAAAAAGCAGGTGGAATTACTGTTGGATCCAGTCATTGTGCATACTATAAGAAATCTACCAATAAATGTGAAACTTAAATACAGGCTATTATCCCTCCAGCCCTCTTCTCATCATTATTTCCATTCCAGAAGTGTGTGCCGGTTTGCTTCTGTTTGCCTAAATATTTTCTAAGAAAACATTGTGTGGTCTACTGGGTTCCTGACTCATTTACATAATAAGACTAAGGACACTTGCAGTGTTTCTCAGAAAGCAATTTTCTGACTTGCTGTGAGATCCTTAGTTGTTGTCAGGGAACAGTTTTGTGTCTGCCTCCTGAGTCTTGTGAAAGTTCAAGCGTGGGGCTAAGTAAAGAGAAATCCAGATTTCTTTCACTGTGTTTTGTCAGATGCATTCTAGGTTAAGCATGGTGAAGGCATCTGCCTCTGTGTCTTAAATGGACAAAACAAAGACATTTGCAGAATCAAAAGGACCTGTATAAATCGCCAGCAAAATCAGGGCTAAACTGTGCTAGGTACTGTAATTGAATGTCTAATATGAAACAGCCTAGCTCAGGAACATCATAGACTGAAGAGAGCAGGAGGGAGAGGGGAAGACACTACAAAGATTTGGACTGTGTGCCTCGCCTTCAGCAAAATGTGCAAGTGATTAAATGTAATTCCAAGCTTAATTTTCTGAGATAACTGTTA
Source organism: Chionis minor (assembly GCA_013398295.1). Classification (NCBI taxonomy): domain Eukaryota; kingdom Metazoa; phylum Chordata; class Aves; order Charadriiformes; family Chionidae; genus Chionis; species Chionis minor. The sequence continues at coordinate 3,105 of VZSF01010511.1, read as the reverse complement.
AACAGCAATGGCATCTCCAGGAATATTTGTCCTTTAAATTTTTTTTTAACTCTTTTGCTTTCAGATTGGAACATTCAGATTCCGTGTTTAAGAAAATCTCTTACAGAGAATATGAAGTGGATTTTAAAAAAGAAAAGCCAGCAAATACCTTTGCAGGTAAACAGAAAGGAAATGTTCTGAGTGTTTTTTCTCTGCTTGTTATAAAGCCAGTAGCTCTCTAAGCAAGCTTGCATTTTTATGTCCATTGTTTTGCATATAAATGAAATAGGCACAGGGGATGAGGTCTGTACAACGCACTAGGCTTTGAAAGGCCATAGAGAGGTTGGATTTCGATTCATTGCATGGTACAAAGTTGTTACCTTTGTTTGCACCATCTGATGAGACTTTCCATACACATTTAGATTTGTATGGCGCAGTCACAGTGGTGACTATAAATTCACATGGAAGGAGCTTGAGGGCTGAGGCTAAGTATGTTTCTGATAGATCAGTGGAACGGAGAAGGAAAAATGAGGTTGGGTGTGAAAGATGTCCCTTTGCGTCTGTTACTGCTTGAAGACTCTTTAAATGGATGGATACAAGTTCTTGTACTTAAGCTGTACATAAGTATGGTACTTGTGTTCTGATACTTATGCAGAGTACTTACTTTATCTATTGATATGAAGCACAGACTATATAAATTAAGATGTTAGATGTTCAGATTTAGATTTCAAAGTACATGTGTGTTAGGTTGGTATGAAATTGTTAACTAGTTTCAGTGAAAAGTCTAGTCTATGATCTGATCCCTTCCAGTTTTGTTTGTTCTCTTGTGTTTTTCTGAATCTGCTTCTTTCTTTTCCAAGAAAGAAGTTTAGAAAATAGTTTACCAGGAACGAGACTAACAAGCCAAAGGTTGTCTTAGCAGGTTTCTTTATTGATTATTTTTGCAACACAGGGAGTAGGCATACAAGCCCCTCTTGAAAACTTTTGCAGGCTACGCCTCAAGAAATTTGCAACATGGAACTGATCCTTTCTTTAGATAACATTTTGAGATTGAAAGATCTTTTTTCCTGTGACTTCTGTCATTGAGAGTGCTGCTCTAAGAAACATGCTTTAATGCCTTTCTCTAAACTCCTAAACTATATAACGTCTGCCTTCCTAAAGCTGTTTAATTAAATTGTATGTGAAAGATTTCTAGAAATTCCCAATGAGCCTTTGATAAGTTTTCTGTATCTGGAAATCACTTTTTTTCCCAGATCTACCATTTTCCTGTGATTTTTTAAGTGCCAGTTGCCAGATATACAATTTATAACATTCCTGACTGTGAGCTGTAGGTGTTAAATCCCCACGTGCCTTTTTACGGGTAAATCTTCATTGCAGTGGTATTACATTCTCTATCATTAATTTTGCAGCTTGTACTTTGAGAGCTCATGTTTCCTAATGGGGAGAGAGAACTCTTTGTTTCATTAAACATGCCGTTTTGCTCACATGTTTCTCTCTCTTGAATAATTACAGGACTTCTGGGACCAACTTTGCGTGCTGAAGTGGGAGATACTTTAGTAGTTCACCTTAAGAATATGGCTGACAAACCCGTCAGTATTCATCCCCAAGGCATAGTTTACAACAAAAATGCAGAAGGTAAATACTATAAAAGCCCCGTGTTTTGTTCACTCACTTGTAGACTGCTGCATGAAATACTGAGAGGGGACCCAGACCAATGTTGGAGGGTATGTGCGACACAAATATCGGTTGATCCTGGATTAAAACTTCACACCCATTGTTAGCTCCTTTCTTGTTCATCAATGTAACACTAGGACTACGAATGTCCTCTGACATGCACAGTTTCCTGACCAGCTGCCTGTGTGCTAAGACTGTTTTATATAATCAGAGTGGTTGAGGTTGGAAGGCACCTCCAGAGGTGACCTGGTCCAACCCCCAAGTAATTGCAAAACATTCTATTTCAGGACATACAAACCCTTAAATACAGATCTTAAAAAAGTCTTTTCCAAATCCCTTGCAATAACGTACATCAAGGCATCATTGGTAAAGGTGGTTGACAGTGCTGAGCGTGTTGTTCTGATACTCAGCATTTTATGCTCAGCTTTGTGATGTTTTGCAAGCCCATCTCACGGAGTTGAATGGAACATGTTATTGGGAGTGATAGGCAGTTCAATCTGACTGTCTTATTAATGTGCCTTTTGCATGCAGGATTTTGATTCTCTGGCTCCCCTCCACTTTGTCACGTTGCAGATTTGTTGGATATGGTAGGCATGGATATGAGCCCTTGCTGCCACCTGGATATGCAGCGCACGAAAGGCATAAGGCAGCAAGGCCATGCTAGCCTGTGTGGTGGCTTTATGAAAGACAATTAGAAAGCTGAAAAAGTGGGCAGTATTCCTCTACAGATTATCAGCAAGCAGAGGCTAAAGCTTCATGCCATCCTAACCCTAGCCAGACTGATGGAGAGCCCCACATTTTGGCAGTGATGGCAGTTCTAGGAAACCCTTAATCTGTAAGGAAATGGGATGGTGGAACAGCTACTCTCCACAATGTGAGTGGAATCATGAGCAATCTCTTTGAAGCTGAAGAATAGGCAAGAAACAAACCAAGCTTTTGGAACTGACTGTAGGAAGACATTCCAGATGCTTTAATTACTCTTTGTGTTCATGCCACCCTACTGACTCTTTTCTTGGCAGGTTCCCTGTATGATGACAGAACATCATCTGCAGAAAAACGAGATGATGCTGTACTTCCAGGCCAGATCTACACATATGTGTGGGATATAACAGAAGAAGTTGGTCCAAGAGAAGCTGACCTTCCTTGTCTTACTTTTGCATATTATTCTCATGAGAACATGGCAATGGATTTTAACTCTGGTCTGATTGGAGCACTGCTTATCTGTAAGAAAGGTAATTAAATGCTTTAAGACTACTATAAGGTAATATAGTTTAATTTCTTAATGAAGTTAAGGTTGTATGATAATGAAGGAAGGTACATTATTTTTCTTTTCACATTTTTTGCATGCAGTGCAAAATAAATGATTTTCAATATCTTTCTGTTTGATGTTAAAGTTCTTAAATGCTGGCTTTCACACAGATCCATCATAAGCCACTAAGATGATTAGAGGGA
>VZSF01010508.1:0-125359 GCA_013398295.1 Chionis minor | reverse complement strand
CTGAGGCCAAACCACGACAGTAAACTACTATCCTAGAAAATAACAATGTGTCTGTGTTAAGCAACATTTTAGAATAAGCCATCGTTCATGGACAACTACTCCATCTCTTTTCTACTTGTTTCTATGATCCCTGCTCCAGGAAACTATTGAAAGTTTCATATCACTCTTTCCATGTTACCTCAGATTCCAGTTCTCTGCTATCATTTCTTGATCCTCTCTATTGATACTATTGACCAACCCCACCTTTTGATGTCCATTGTCATCCTGTATTGCTTCTTTCATTCCTGTTCAGTAACAATTTTCCACTTCATACCTCCTTTTTGCCACCTTATTATTCTCTCTGCTGCCCAGTTGTAGGAAGCTCTAATGGTAAGCTCAGTTGTTATTACACCTTCAGTTACTAACTTTATAAACATCTCCAAGAGTGGTAACTCCTCCTCATCTCTTTTCCCCTCCTTTCAGTTCATACCATCTGTTCCTCTGCCATCTTTTCTATGCTCGAACTAATCACGTCTAAGACAAATTTCTATCATCATCACCTCACTTTTGCAACTAAAAATATTCCTGTTACCTGCCTCTCATGTCTCTTCCATATCTGATGTTCTCCAGAGTGTTCTGGGCAATATGCACATCCACAAACTTCTGCTGGGGTTTATCATTCTCACTTAGCTATTTGTATGCCCTAGAGACCCTGGCTTCATCTTTTAGTCTGAGGTTTCATGACATGGCTAAATGATCCAAAAGCATATGTGGGAAAGACAGTCTCTGTTACTGTCTACAGGATGACATTTCTTTCTTGTGTTTCTTGTGAGCAGGCACATCAGACCCCTCAGTAAGTCAGGTCAGACTGACAGAATCACAGGATGGCTGAGGCCAGAAGGGACTTCTAGAGCTCATCTAGCCCAGCCCTATCTTCACAGCAGAGTCAGCTAGAGCAGGTTGCCTAGGACTGTGTCCCGTTGGGTTTTGAGCATCTCAGTCTCCAAGGATGGAGACTCCACAATCCTTCTGTACTATCTAGCTCAATCACAGTTGTTGATCACCCTCACAGGATAAAAAGTGGGGTTTTATGCTCAGACAGAATTTCCTGTGTTTCAATTTACTTGCATGATTTCTTGTCCTTTCACTGGGCACCACTGAAAAGAGCCTGGCTCTGTCTTCTTTGATCCACTCTTTGGGGATTTATACTGAAGGGATATAAATGTCATCATGGTTAATATCCCCCTAAGCCTTCTCTTATCCGGGCTGAACAGCTTCACCTCTCTCAGCCTCAATTCCTATGTTAGATGCTCCCACCCCTTATTGACCTTTGTGGCCATTTGGTGGACTTATTCCAGCATGTTCATGCCTCTCTTGTACCAGGGAGCCCAGAATTGGACACATTGCTCCAGGTGTGGTCTTATTAAGGCCCAGAAAACTGGAATTTCTTGTGTCCTTCTGTGGTGTTGGGGTATTTTGAGTTCCACATGAGAACCAGGGCCTGTGGACTTGAGGCTTCTTCCAGTTGCCTGAAGAAGTCCTCACCTACTTCTTCCTGATCAAGAGATCTGGTAACAGACATGCAGGGAATATCACCCATATTGGTCTGCCCACTGATGCTGATCAAAAAGCTCTCTAGCTGGCTCCTTACCCTTCCTTCAGCAAAGCTCCATGCATCCACTCCGCTTTCTCACAGAAAAAACTTTCCCTCCTTGTCATCCTGGCTCATCCTTCCCAGAGAATCTGTATCTATCCATGCCAGCACTCCAGTCCTGTGAGCTGCCCTTCCATGTCTCACTCATCTCAATAAGGCTGTAGCCCTGTAACCACACACATAACTGTAGTTCTTCCTGTTGGTTCCCCACGTTTGTAGACACTAGTGTTCAGTACTTAAGAAAGGTATCCACTCATGATTTCACAGAAGAGGTATGACAGCTTTCCCACTAGTGCTGGCATCTTGACACTTCCTTATTTGTTTACACATTCTTGGGGTAGGCCCCTTCTTCTCTGTTATGTTGATGATGACATCTCTCCTGTCCACATCAGACTGCATTTGTTGGCCCATTGGGTCTACTGCTCCCTCTGGATTGTGGGTTATTATCTCCCTCCCATATTATTCCTAGCCTAAAACTCTCTGCAACAGGTTGAGCAGCCTGTTAACAAAGATATTTTTGCCTTACTTGGTTGGGTGGATCCAATCTTTCCCTAACAGACCTTGATCTTCAGATAGGGTCCAATTTTCATAATAGTCAAATCACTATTATTGACACCAGCTGAACCTACCAGTTGTTGACTTGCAGGATACACTCACTCCTCTTCAAGTACTACCCCCTTGCTGGCAAGATCAAGAAGAAAATCACCTGGCCCTTGTGCCCTTTGCCCCTGGTCCACAGCGCTGTAGCCATACTTAGTATGATCCAGGCTGCCCCTAACCATATTGTTGGTCCCCACATGGAAGAGCAGCAGGGGAAGTAATAGTACAAGGGACCGACAAGCATTGGTGTTTTCTCTTCAATGTCCAATACCCAAGTTCTTGTCAAGCATCCAAACAGCCTGACCAGTCAACAGATGGGAACATCCATCCTCCACTGCAGGCAGTTTCCCACTGCTGCCACTCACAGTTTCCTCCTGGTGCTGCTGTGGGGCTCAGTCGCAGATGACTTTGGTGCTTCATCAGACACAGCTCTCTGCTCCTTGCCTGCTACCAGTGCACTGGACATATTCAGCAACTGCAGATCTGCAGGTGGAACAGGAGCCTTTATCCTCATTTCCCAACTCAACAGGCACAGACCTTGCATGCCCCTCCTTTGGTATAGCTATGGGGCTTTTGTTCTTGTACCCTCAGGATCTCAGAAAAGCTAAGGTCACACTCCTTTTTGTCATCTCTGACATCATACAACCTCCTGACCTCCACCTACAGCTCCTGTCCTTAGTGAAACAGAGGCTCCCCTACTACACACCTCCTGTGAATGAGAAAAACCTCTGCCTCAGCAAGAGGCACCAGACACCCTACAGCCTGGAGGCGTGGAGCTGCATCCTCCCTCAAGAGCTTGCTCTGGCTCAAGGATCAGCCATGACAGGTATAGTTGCTGCAGGATTGGTACATAAAGACCATGCCTGTGGTGTGTCACCACCACTGCAGAGCCTGTGTGCGCTGCCCTCAACAGAGCTTCTGGCCCCACTTCTGTGTGCCCTTCTGGTCAGGCTACCACCTCCATTAGCTGCACTGTTGACCAGGCACCACAAGGCACCAGATGAACCCACCCTTTGACGTGGAATAGCTGACAACGTTTAAACTCATATTGTCTGTCTCACCAAACATGCCTCTCAGGAGTGCAAAGAAGGAAGGAAGGGGCTACAGACTTACACTCAGCCCAGGAAAGGGTGAATGCTCTCATATTTAACACTCTGTGCAAAAGGAGGAAGAATTATTTTTTTCCTGCAGGCATACTTGAGGATGTATTCTCCTATTTATGCTCATGTTTTTCTTCACTCCCAAGCTTCCAGGGAGTAACATCAGAGGAAGTTTCAAGGTTGCAGGCTTCCAGTGTACTTAAGTGTGTCACTGAAACCCTGGGCAAGATCCTGGAGCCTGTGTGCTAACCATTGCCTCGTTTAGATCCAATTCAGAGGCACTTATCTTCCCCCAGATATCCCACTGGGTCTTTCAGAACTGGCAAGAGCAATATATCTAACTCCACAGCGCTACAAGTTGTTTCACTAGATAGAAGTATGACAACTTGCACAGTAAGATTTTCTCTGATATAAGAAACACCAGCTAACTTCAGCTGGCCTACCACTTTTCAGAAAGTTTTTTCTCACAGACTAACTAGGTAATTAAATTAATAAGCATTTTATTAAGCTTATAACTAAATGTATATTGTTGTTAAGGTTATTAAGGTTCGTGTGAAAAAATCAACACTGCTGATAGAGTATCAGGTATTTATTAATTTCTTTATTAATGGAAAGAGAAGGGTCTTATAAAACATAATACAGTAAAGAAAATCAGAAGGATTACAAATGGTGATGCTCTTCAGTTTAAGTTGCTTTTTTTCTCTGCTTTGGTCAGTTTATTATATGGGCTTATATCTTTTGCATGGTAATGGCCTACTTCTGAGAATTAGCCATGGATGAGTCATGTATTTAAAGATATGACTCATCTGTATTTGAAATAATACAAAAAGAAAAGATAAAATTTTGCATTAAGGCTGAATGTTGTTCAAAGTTATACCAAAATATTCAGTTATAGCTAACATCTTTTCTATGTCTACTTGTACTAGATGTTACAGTTCTACTGGCCAGAGTTAATCCTAGAAAGAGTAAAGAAAGGTGGGGGAGTTCAGTCTGACTTCTATATTCTCTATTTATGAGAAGAGCACTGGAATTATATCTTGATTCATAAAGTATGTATTAGATGTTTCATGTAAAACACTTCAGTGTATTGCATCTTATAAAATCACTTGTTAAAGTACTACTAAATTCTTCCTTTTTACAGTGCCATGGAAGCTGAACAAAGCTTTCTATAGTTCTAATATTGGGCCTTTTCCCAAGTAAAAGCTATAAGTATCTAAGTGGTGGTAAGTATATAAGAGGTGTTCAGTAAAAAAAATTCTTATGAATTGGTGTTCTTAGTAATCAAAAATTGCTATCTGTCTGTCTTTAAAAATACGTAGTATTATTGTTATTCTTCTATATAAGGATAATCAGTTCCATAGTCCCTAAAAATGTAAGATGGTAAGGATCCACTTGCCACACCTGCAGGTTTGTTTGTTCATTAGCATGTGAACATTTGCTGCTCTGTAATTATTGAATGTAAAGAAGGTGGAATTTATGTATAACTCCACTTTACCTTCATGAGGCACTTTTTTTTTAACTATGTGGGGTTGCGAGTCAAGATTTTTGCTCTTGAAAATACACATTGTTTTTGTAGACTGAAGTTTAAAGACACTCAGGTTTGTTATGTGTAGTTACTGTAACTGAATTTTTGTAGTTATTTCTATTAGATAATCTAAAAAGAAAAGTACAACTGAATCACTCTTCAACTATGATAGGAACAAATTGAATGGTACTAGGACAGGAACGTAATGCTCAGATCCTTTCTAAATTGTTGATACAGGACTTTGGAGAGGAATCAGAATCTGGCATCTAATCTAGCATCTCAGACACAGAGACCATGTTTTCCATGATATTTTAAGCCTTCTCCACAACATAAAATTATTCCTCAGAAATGCATTGAAAAAAGACCAGTTTTGAACTGTATTATGCCATCAGTATATCAGAAAATTTTGAATGCATATAGCACAATACAGGTTTAACCACTCTTTTAAATTGATATTGACTGCATACTTTGAAATTTCTATTTTTTGGGGGGAAATGGGCATTATATATTTTATTAAAAACAAAATAATATTGATCAGCTTTGGTATCACTCAAGATAGACACTTTTTAATTCCAGTCTGAACTGAAGAGAGAGGGTCTGCCTTACAGGCATCTGCTGTGATCAAAGGCAACTGCTCTGGCTCATTGGTGTTGGGATTTCAATTTGGACCTCCACAGTGGTGCTAAAAAGAGAACAGGAACCCAGGAGAGCTGCTGACTCCAGCAAAGGAAACTTCTCTTGTAGTCTTGATATACTTTCCAAGTCACTTTAGAGAAACTAAAAAAAAGAACTAATGAAAAATGTAAGGCAACATTATTTATTACTTTTTTGTGTCAGTATCAGTGTTAAAAATTTAATAAATTGAGGTCCTACTGAAGTCCAAGTTATTTGTGGGGCATCTGCTGCCAATGAACATTTCCTTTTTAAAGGAACAAGAAGAACAGATTAAAGGCCAAAATGGCATCCTTTATTCTTTATATTCTCATTCAGTTTTGCACAGAGTAAAACTACCTGTCCTGGATCAGAGGGAGAATGCTGGAAAACTTATAAAATACTACCCCAAAGTATGTAGCTCTTTTTTTCTCTTTTTTATTTTTTGAATTTTCTTTTTTACCTTCTTAATGTTAAATGAGTGATGGGAAAGGAAAGGGCAGCTTATCAGGCCACCAATATATATTGATATATAAAAAAGTGCCATGAACTCTGTCTATAGGAAGAAATTCACTTTGGGACAAGAAAAGCAGATGAAAGATTTTTTCAGTGGATTCCTAGAACCGAATGAATCTGCCTGTCTTACAAAGTACTGAATGCTTTCCTGAAGTTTTTGTTTAAATAATCCGTAAGGAACAATACCAGTTCATGGAACTGTTCTCGTTAAACAGAAAGGAATGGAAGAAGAATAAAAAACACTTGAAAAAGTTAGGGGTTTTTATAAAGTCAGAACAGAAACTGAAGGTCAAAGATGAAAGTTACACTTAAAGTATCAAACCACAAAAGTACCAACAAGAGATTAATTTATTTTTGCCATCATCTGCTAGACGAGGCAGAACAGGACCACCATAGCTCCCATCATCTAAGTATGTTTTGCTATCATTTTCTATGTCTTTACATCCATTAAGGATGCCAAAAATCAGGTGATGAGAACAAAAAATTGCTGGGAACTGCTGTAAAAAAGTGGCTGCAGGTTGGTGGGGGTAGGGAATTTGTAAACTCAAGGTGTGCTCCACAATGCCACCATCCTTATTCATGATAATTTTATATAATAGCCTACAAATGTAATTTTTCAGTTCCTGTTTTGAACTTTTTGCATCCCAAACTATTTACAGTGACATTCCCTCCCTGTTTGAACATACACATTCTCTATCCTGTTCACACATAAATAAGAACTCTCCTATGGAGAAGTAATGACAGAATGACCTTTCTTTATGCACAAGTCATTCTTTCTTTCTGGTTTCTGTGTGATTATTACTCTGACCTGTTCCATGCTGTTATATAGACAGGACTTCTAAATCACTATTTTCTTAAAACAGTGGAGTTTTCTGACCGCTTTTATTACTCTCTCACTTACCACAGAGCAAGCCTGCTGCACTGGGCTTTCCAAAGGTATAACTAGAAACTATCCTTAGATAAGGTTTATCTGCTAAAATATCTACTCAGTGCTAGTCTAGATACTAGTTTCTGTATATTGGCTATAAAGATATGCTTAGATAAATAGGTTTGTTGTGAAAATTTGAGATCAAGATAACTGTATTTATCTCTTTTTTCTAAATCTCAAAAGAGCTGACGTTGCAGCTAAGTTGGAAGGGTAAGGATATGTATGAAGGTATGTACACATGTACATATGTACAAAAATCTCTTTTGTATTTCTTGTGACATAAAGTCTACTGATTCCCTGTATGGCTCCTGGACCATGGCTTAGCAGTCTCCAAAAGACATTGATTTAGATAATTTGCTAGTGTCACAAAGATTACTTATCTCTGGAGCTCAATGCCAAAGCTCTCATTCATGTCAATAGGACTCAGGGGTAGAAATGATTTTTTAGAATAGTTGTCTTTTATTTACAAAGTTATTTCTTTCTACTACTGCATTTGCTCAAGGGCTGCAATCTGTGTACAGTTTTTGTTGTTCTCACTTAAGGCCACCAACATGGTGGTTAGTTTTCTTTTACTTCATTTCTGACCCAAATCGACAGACAACAGTCACTATTCGTGAGTGGTTTTAATAGATTTTTATGGGGAAAAAGAAGCAGCATTGTTGGTGTGGTATCATAAAAAGGGCCATCTTTGAGCTTAAAACAAAAGGGTCCGTTTCAACAAATATCAACTAGAAACTTGCTTGGATTTACAAGTTTCAAATGCAAAAGTCAGAACAAAATTTAAGTCATTAATTTGTCACATGGAGTAAGAATAATAATCCAAATCTAGAAATGTCTTTTTGAGAGTCCTAGTTACAGTCACTTCATATCTATCTATCACTTCACACAACTATATCTACATAGACATGGGCATCTACTGTCATTTTTCATTCTTCAGCTGTCCTTCTGGTAGACTGCTAATCCATTGTTCCTGTGTCATATCTGTCACATGCAGAGGTGACACGGAGGTGGGATACGCTGTGGCACTCACCTGATGGCACTCAACATCTGTAGGCATGGTAACTATATCCAGTCTTGTAGTGTTAAACTGAACCTTCTCTTCTGATTCCACAATGTCTGTGATATTGGCAGCCTAGCTGGAAGGAAGGAAATAGGTGATAATTTGTATCCTGAAGCTGGAAAGGAAAACAAATACGGTTGACTACTCTAACTACTTGTCTGTTATAAAAATCCTTTTTTTTTTCCTTATTTTTCTGAAGTACTCATACTATATACAATGCTGAACACATATAAAGTTTTCTATTTGCATCCATTGTATGCAGAACTAGCCTCCTGTTCTGGGATGTCTAGGGACATAGAAACTGAGCTAGTAAGAAAGTAAGATTAATCTGTTATTTCACACTAAATAACAATTTTTCTCTATTGATAATAAAGAAGAATCTAGACAAATAAGTTTGATGTGTAAGTCCATAATATAAAAGTCTGCATTTAGTCCTTTTTTCTAAATACCAGGAGAGCTGAGGGTAGAACTCAGTGCCTGAGTAGGCAGCTGATAAGTTCTGCTGCATGGGGACAGCACTTGTTATAGGAGCTGATACTCAGGGCAAGGAAGTTGCTGGTTATTTAGGCATCTCCAGCACAGCGGTGTTGTTGAAGAGATTTTCCTAGATTCCTTTTCTGAACCTGGAAGTTAATATTTACCTAAATCTCATTTTCAGTGTGAAAGTATATACTCTTGTACTTGTTGAAATTCTTATCCTACTTCATCTTAAGATCATAATAAATGTCCTGTATACTGGACATCATACCTGTGACCTTGTCATACACTGTTAAATTGGAGTTTAAATTGTACTGACATGGATAGAAGTACTGTCACTTAAACCGGTTATGTCAGTGTAACTGTACTTAAATTGGACAATTTTTTTCTGATTTACATCATCAAAAGGCCTATCATGCTGAATTTATTTAAATTTTACTGAGTTCTGTTGAATTGGTAACTGTAGCATGGTAATTGCTCTGATTTGTGTGATATGTAGAAGCTTTCAGTATAATTGCTGCCAATTAAAATGCAATGTAATCCTAGATTTTTGTTACAAATGCACAAGAGATGCTAAATTTTTGTTTGCTGGTTTAAGAAAATAAAGTATTTATCACTGGTTCTGGAATGTAAGCTAGTTGTTATTTCTTTATATCTGCTGAAGAAAATCAAGGTTTCATTTCACACATTAAGCAGGGGAATCAGATTGCATATGACACCTCTCCTATGTGAAGAATGGGTTTGTAAAGTATTACTTGCACAGTATAATGGTAATTTGTCTACTTGGTGGCTGTAACAAATGCTTTACATTTTTGTTTAACAGTTATAATTCATCATTTCAATACACAAAATACATGCAGATACTTTATTTCTCAACAGGGGATAAATAGGATGTCAACACTAAAGTTACGTTTGTTTCCCAAAAGCAGTACTACTAATTCATTCTTGTATCTCCCCACAAGTAGGGGAGTGACTGTAGGATTACATTTTTAAGAACAATCAAAAATTATATTGAAGAAAAAACCATGCTGCATAAATGCTCCATGCTCATTTGAGCAGACGTAACACTATGTGGAGACGTAATAGGACACATTTGTTTTTAGCTCTATTTGACACAGAAATTGTGACTACTTTATCTATGTTTGTTGATATGGACTTTGAGAATAACTGAATATCTAATTAAATCTAAATGAATAATTCTCTTTTTTTCCTGCACAACTCCTTAGAAAGTTTTACGTGCCCCTGTCAGCTTACAAAAAATAAATCCCTAGCTTCAGTAAACCTTTTAAAATACAATAGTGCAAACAGAGAAAAATATTCTCATATTACGTGAAATATTTGCAATAGAAACTCTCAGCAAAATTTAAAATAAATAGAGATATACACACTCATTTGGGCTTTTCTATGATGGGAATATAATCTAATCTATTGTATAAAACAAATGTATGATACTCATTATTAATCTCATTCAACGTTACTCTGAGATGATCTCAGTAGGGTTTTAATACCTCAACAGATTTAGCACAGCAGTGGTAATATTTATATGAGTGATTGGGTAATTAAGAGTTGCAGAATTCTGAAGATTTCTTGTAAATTAGAAAATAAGAAGTAAGTTTAGTATTTCTTTAGATGCACTTTATGTCTTTAATCTTAAAGGCCGAAATTTAGATTTTCCTCATGTGTTTGGTATAAAATAGAATAGAACAGCATATTTCAGTTGGAAGGGACCTACAATAATCACTAAGTTCAACCGTCTGAACAATTCAGGGCTGACCAAAAGTTAAAGCATGTTGTTAAGGGCATTGTCCAAATGCCTCTTAAACACTGAAAGGCTTGGGGCATTGACCACCTCTCTAGGAAGCCTGTTCTAGTGTTTGACCACTCTCAGTAAAGAAAAGCTTCTTAATGTCAAGTCTGAAGCTTCCCTGGCACAGTTTTGAACCATTCCCATGCGTCCAAGCACNTATTTATATGAGTGATTGGGTAATTAAGAGTTGCAGAATTCTGAAGATTTCTTGTAAATTAGAAAATAAGAAGTAAGTTTAGTATTTCTTTAGATGCACTTTATGTCTTTAATCTTAAAGGCCGAAATTTAGATTTTCCTCATGTGTTTGGTATAAAATAGAATAGAACAGCATATTTCAGTTGGAAGGGACCTACAATAATCACTAAGTTCAACCGTCTGAACAATTCAGGGCTGACCAAAAGTTAAAGCATGTTGTTAAGGGCATTGTCCAAATGCCTCTTAAACACTGAAAGGCTTGGGGCATTGACCACCTCTCTAGGAAGCCTGTTCTAGTGTTTGACCACTCTCAGTAAAGAAAAGCTTCTTAATGTCAAGTCTGAAGCTTCCCTGGCACAGTTTTGAACCATTCCCATGCGTCCAAGCACTGGATCCCAAGGAGAAGAGACCAGCACCTCCCTCCATCTTCCTCTCCTCGGGAAGCTGTAGAGAGTAACAACATCACACCTCAGCCTCCTTTTCTCCAAGGCAGACAAGCCCAAAATCCTTAGCCACTCCTCACGGGACATGCCTTCCAAACCTTTCACCAGCTCTGCTGCACTCCTTTGGATGCATTCAAGGACCTTCGCATCTTTCTAAAATTGTGGGGCCCGGGACTGCAGACAGTACTCAAGGTGAGGCCACACCAATGCTGAATACTGTGGGATAATCACTTCTTTTGAGTGGCTGGTTATGCAGTGTTTGATGCACCCCAGGATGCAGTTTGCCCTCTTGGCTGCCAGGACACACTGCTGACTCATACTGAGCCTATTGTCAACGAGCACCCCAGATCCCTTTCTTCAGGGCTGCTGTCCAGCCACTCCTCTGCCAGTTTACACTTGTGCCTGACATTACTCTGTCCCAGGTGCAGAATCCAGTATTTGGACCTGTTAAATTTCATGCAATTAATCATTTTCCAATGCTCCAATCTGTTTGATCCCTCTGGAAGGCATCCCGTCCCTCAAGAAAGTCAACAGCACTTCTGTTTGGTATCATCAGCAAACTTAATGGTGCATTCGACTCCTGCATCCAGATAATTGATAAATACATTGAAGAGAACTGGCCCTAGGACTGAGCCCTGAGGAACGCTGCTGACCACTGGATGCCAGACAGATGTGGCCCCCTTCACTACAACCCTACCAGCCAGTGCTTCACCCAGCGCTCTGTGACCCTATTCATCTCACAGTTGGAGTCACAATTGTCCCTTACAGAAGGGTGCTGTGAGAGAAAGTATCAAAAGCCTTACTAAATTCAAAAAAACTACATCCACCACCTCCTTTTATCTACTAGGTGGGGGACCTTATCATAGAAGGATACCAAATTACTTAAACAAGACTTTCCCTTTGTGAAGCCAAATTGAGTGTGCCTCATGATTGCATTATTGTTTAAATGCCTTTCAATAGTACCCAGTATGACCTTCCCCATAATTTTTCCAGGAACTGAGATTAGACTAACAGGTCTGTAGTTTCCTGGGTTGTCCCTTATGTCCTTCTTGTAAATTAGAATAACATTCTTCTTCTGTATGCTGGAGGGAATCTCATCAGGCATTACGGGCTTGTGAACATGCAGCTGATACAGCTGGTCCCTTAAAGTTTCAGTGTCCACAGAAGGAAAGTCACTCTTCCCACAGTGCTGGTACTCAAACTCGGAGGACGGGACAGCTCAAAGTCTATCAGTATTATTAAAGACTGAGGCAAAAAATCCCCATTGAATGTCTCCACCTTTTCTTCATTCCTATTTGTCTGGTGACCTTTTTCATCGCACATTGCCCAATGTTTTCCTTAGACATCTTCTTGCTATTAACTTACTTAAAAAAGCCTCTCTTGTTGTCTGACACAACGCTGGCCAGTTTTAACTCTAGTTCAGCTTTAGCCTAACGTGTCTTCTCCTTGCATATATGAACCACAGTTCTTTAATCTTTCTGTGAAGCCTGAGCTTGATTCCCGGGATCATACTATATCTATCTCCATCTGAGTTCCAAGAGCAGTTCCCTGTTCAGCCAAACTGGTCTTGCTTGACTTTCAACATCATGTGATTGCCTGCTCCTTTGCTTTTAAAAGGTGGTTCTTAAAAACTGACGAGCACTCATTGACTCCTAAGTCTTCAAATGCAGATTCCCAGGTTTACACTGCTAATTAGCTCTCTGAGCAGCTTAAACTTTGCTCTCTGGAAATATAAGGTAACAGCTCTGCTGACATTTTTTCTCATTAAAACAAAAATTTTAAACTCAATCATTGTAGTCAACATGGATAAACCAAGGGGAAGTCATGTATGACTAATCTGATAGCCTTCTACGACGGCATGACTGGATGGATAAATGAAGGGAGAGCAGTGGATGTTGTCTACCTTGACTTTAGCAAGGATTTTGACACCAATTCCCACAGCATCCTCAAAGGCAAGCTTAGGAAATGTGGGTTAGATAAACGGACAGTGGTGTGGATTGAAAACTGGTTAGCAGGTAGATCTCAGAGGGTTGTGATCAATGAGGCAGAGTCTAGGTGGAGGCCTGCAACTAGTAGCGTTCCTTAGGGGTCAGTGCTGGGTCCAGTCCTGTTCAATGTATTCATCAGTGACCTGGATGAAGGGATGGAGTGTACCATCAGCAAGTTTGCTGATGACACCAAGCTGGGAGGGGTGGCTGACACACCAGAAAGCTGTGCTGCCATTCAGCCTGACCTGGACAGGCTGGAGCGTTGAGCAGGGAAAAACCTTATGAAGTTCAACAAAAGTGTAGGATCCTGCACCTGGGGAGGAATAACCCCATGCACCAGTACAGATTGTGGGCTGACTTGGTGAAAAGCAGCTGTGCAGAGAGGGACCTGGGAGTCCTGGTGGACAACAGGATGACCATGAGCCAGCAGTGTGCCCTTGTGGACAAGAAGGCCAATGGCATCCTGCGGTGCATCAAGAAGAGTGTGTGCAGCAGGTTGAGGGAGGTCATCCTGCCCCTCTACTCTGCCATGGTGAGGCTGCATCTGGAGTTCTGTGTCCAGTTCTGGGCTCCCCAGTTCAAGAAGGACAAGGAACTGCTGGAGAGGGTACAGCAAAGGGCCACCAAGATGATTAGGGGGCTGGAGCATCTTTCTTATGAGGAAAGAATGAGGGAGCTGGGTCTTTTTAGTCTGGAGAAGGGAAAACTGAGGGGGGATCTCATCAATGTTTACAAATACTTAAAGGGAGGGTGCTGGGAGGAGGGGGCCAGTCATTTTTCAGTGGTGCCCAGTGATAGGACAAGGGGCAATGGGTATAAACTTGAATATAGGAAGTTCCACCTGAACAAGAGGAGGAACTTATTTACTTTGAGGGTGTCAGAGCACTGGAACAGGCTGCCCAGAGAGGTGGTGGAGTCTTCGACTCTGGAGACATTTAAAACCCATCTGGGTGCCATCCTGTGCAGGGGGGTTGGACTCTAGATGATCTCTGGAGTTCCCTTCCAACCCTTCACATTCTGTGAATCTGTGATTCTGTGATTCATTTCATGATGACTCTGGTCAAGACAGCTACCTGCCATCACATCACACACAAGTCCTCTGTTCACAAACAACAAGTTTAGGAGGGCACATTTCCTAGTTGATTCTGAGTACTTTTGACAAGAAATTATCTTCAACAGACTTCAAGAATATCCCAAACTTGCTTGTCACAGCAGTATGGTACCTCCCATAAAGGCAATGGCTACCCATCCAGAGATACCTCCTGATTGCCTATAGAAAAATTCATCAGTGCTATCATCCTACCTAGGCGACTGGTAGTAGACATCCACTACAACATCTGCTTTGCTTTCTCTCACCCTATTCCTCACCCAGAAACCCTCAACCACATCATCTGTAAGTGTAAGGGTTGTACAGTCAAACGTCTCCCTTACACACAGCGCAACTTCTCCAATTCACCTGCCCTGCCTATTGTATAACAATAACCAACTGTATGAAAGTGCTGTACTGTATAAAAAATTAATAAAATTACATTTTTTCCCTTTTCTCATCAGCAAGATTTTTTTTTTTGTAAACTAAAATTATTACCTCTCCACAGGTGGCTTTTTATAGTAGTAAGATTTGGTTTATTTGTAAAGAAAGGGAAGGTTTCTTAAAAAAATGTTTTCTATCCTGATTTGAGGGGAGAATCCCCTTATGCTGGGCCATCATAGTTTTGACTCCTTGTTCCCACAAAGGAAACAGTAGAATCTTATTAGCTGCTTATTAGTTGTTAAATAATTTATAGATGTTTATAAAAATAATATGTAAAATAATTTGATTCTGAAAATAAATATGAGCTTAACATCATGAGCAGGAAGGTCAGGATTCAGTATTACAATAAATCTTTTTTAGAGTTTCCACTACTGTATCAAAAATGTCATCTCAGCATGATACAAAATGCTGATCTGATATAAATGCACTCTGCTTGTTCAAATCCTTTCAGAAATTTATTGTGGGCTATCATTGCACTGTCAGGCTTTATGCAATCAAATATTGTTTGTTCATGACGTTTTAATTTTATGCTAAATCAGGTATTGTCTGTCCTCCTACAGTTGACATAAAGAGACCAAAAATTTTGTATTGTGCAAACTGTTTCAACAGAAACACAGTGTAGATCAAAGGTGCTTATATGATGTATTATGTTTGATGTAGTGGTTCAACAGATGTAGCATTAACAATCATGAAGTTAACTTGAGACAACCCCTGCTCCGTGAAATCAGTAAAAATATCCCCAATCTATTATACTATATTAACACATATTTCTGCAGAATTAAAGTTTAATATGCAGCAATCCATGTCAAGGGCAATACAATTTCACATAACAACTAATCTGAGGTTGGCAATGGTCTTCTATAAAACTGCTGAATATACCAAACAAGAAAATGTATAAAAAATTCATGTATATTTCTTCATTCCTTCATGTTTCTTGGGGAACAAAAAATAAATCTATTCCAGTTTCTGCATGGTCAAGGAATATGGGAAAAGGTCTTCAAGGAAAATAAATAACAATTTTGTCCTAATAATGCCTGTCACTGAAGCTAAAGCAGAGAGACTTCCAAAAAAGACTACCTCTACTTTTATAACTGTGTGACTCATTTTAAAAATTAGAAATGTCAGAATTATGATTAAAAATTAAAAAATAATTAGATTAAATTGAAATTAAATGGAATGATGAAGAAAAATTATCATTTTACAGCATCTACATAACTGATTTGTCATAAAGCATAGCAGTCAGAAACCCCACTGATTTTTTATACCTAAAAAATAGGCTAAAGAATTCAATATTGGATCTCAAATTCTGCTTTTTTTATGATGGAAATAACATGAAAATTGTCAGGGAAAAAAAAGGATTGTGATGGAGATTGAATAGCTCCCTAGATGGGTAGAACTAGAGAGCACTGGTACACTGCTAGCTGTAAATATGAACTAAGATGTTGAGTGCTTATTTTAAAAGTTCTGAAAAATTCCAAATTAAAAAAAGGGTATTTGAGAGGGAAAAAAATAATTGGAATGTAAATATGTAAAGCAAGATAGATGCTGTTTTTTGGTCAACACAAGTGGTTACCAGACTTAAATTAACAGCGAACAATCAACATTCAAAATTTCCGCCTGGCCAGCTACTTATCTTCCTAATTCAAGGCAATACTGGAAATACTATTTAATGTTTCCTTGAAGCAGATTTACAGTGTCTTTGTGGATGACAGTTTGGAAACCTCTGATTTATATTGGACTTCTGGGAATTAAACAGGGAAATATATTCTTATGCCATACATGTTAAGTAAAGATCTCTTAGGATAACAAAACTGGGATTTCTATATAGCACTTGGTATGATGTTTCTTTGGCAGGAGAAGCGGAATATGGATTTGGGAAATAAAATGTTTTTCTTTATTCTTGTCTAGGTGTCTGAATACTCTAAGCTCCTTAATTCACAAGGGCTACAAATACATTTTTGTCTTAAATGGCTGTGCAGAATTATGTAGGGAGGTAGTCCCAACAGGCAAGGTCTTCTCAGCATCCATGCTGTAGTTCCTTAGGGGCATCATCATGCAAAATGAAAAATGGGAAACTGGAAACAGAGAACAGTTTTTAAAGCTGGAGGTATCTTATGATTTTCTGTAGTAAAGATTAATTTTAATGTATCTGAAAAATCAGAAGATGCATAATGTTTTAAGTTACCAATATAGCAAGGTGATGTCACTGATACTTTGATTATACAGACAGAATGAGAAGACATGCACAAACAAAGGTCATATGTAACTTCATTTTTTTTAAATAGGCAATAAAATACTATATTATTTATTCTTCAGGCATGAAAAAAGCAATCTATGCAATCTATATAGGTCAATCCACATGAATAACAACAATTTTACATCAGAACTATACCATGGTTCACTTTTGCATGGGACTGTTGCCAATTAGTCCTTTTGCATGTGAGATATAACATTTGAAAATACTTAGGGGCTATTTTACTTGTGCACACAGTCTGGAACTTTAATTATAATAAACTCAAATGCAGAATGTTCAAAGAAGTTATACAAAGCATGAAAATACAAACAAATTCTACAAATTCTTTTTTTAGTAAAGAAAAACCTGACATCTCGAAATTTATTGACTTGAAGTGAATGTCCAATCACATATTCTAGATTTGAAAGGTCATGGAATGATATTCCTCAAAAGTATACCATTGGTCTAAACACAGAAAAGTTGTTTTTCACAGGACTGTATGTCAGTGACCTGAGGCAGTACAGGGTTATATTTAGTGTAAATTGTGCCATTTAGAGAAGGAGGAAAGGTGTCTTAACAGAGTCACAAGAACAAAAAAGTCTATCTGTGGACCTTCTGGGTCCTAAATCTAATGAAAAACTAATGAAAAATGAATAAGAATTTGAAAAATATGATTATCTGTAGTTCTATTTTTCTTGGCCATAATATAAAAATAATGTTTACACAGGTTATTGGATATCTATACGTACAAGTGAAGTCATTAGGAGGAAATCTTTCTGAACCACCTTCTTTCTTCTTGTTGTGGGATTTGCCAGCCTACATGGAAAGGAGGCTAGTCCCTTCACTAGTTGTCTTTGTTCTCTCTTCAGTGCTGATGAAGAAGAACCTGTTGAAAGGGATCCAAAATAGTCAGCAAGCTGAAAAATCATTGTGAGTAGTCAGTGGGCTAGCTAACTGGTAAGGGCAAGATCTGTAATCTCACCTTTCCTCATTTCCTTTATATTTGCCTGATATTTGTGAAAATTTGCTTTTATTTAGTTGAAATGCACAATCTGCAATCACTCTTCTCATGTGGATGTCACTGACAGTATTTTTTCAAAGCCTGGATACTTGTGCTGTGACAGACAGATAAATGTTCTTGCTGCTGTCCCTATCGGAGAAATGGGAGACCCCAAGTGAAGCTCCTGTTCAGGCTTGCTAGATTGAAAGTCAGTATCTTGCTTCCTGTGCTAACTTGGGTGAGGGAACTAAGAATTATGTCTTCATTTTGAAACTGTCATTGTATATATACACACACATATATATACATATATATAGTCTGTATTAGAACATGATTAACAGGGACAAGGGGAAAGTATATAAATAAAAATACATTCTTCAGGAGTAGGTTGGTTTGAGTTCTGCCTCGTATGTGTTATCACATTTATATTTAATAACTCTACACTTTAAATGTACCATGGAGATAAGGAGTTTCTTACTTTTAAATATGAGGAAGCTAATGAATAATTCTGATGGTGGAAATATAAAGCAATGAAATATTGCTTGGGGAATCTAAGGAGCCTTAATAAACAAATTTAGAGAAATAAAATACTTGGTAGTTTGAAAAGGCAAAAATTATTCAGGGAGATGCATTCTGAAAGTAGAGAGAGGGGTTTTTGAATCATTTCTTCCTTGTTTCAGAGAATAGTGATAACACAGAACTGTTTTTCTACTAATGCAAAAACCTTCTTTGTATCTGGGTTGCATCAAATTTAAATAACTACATCTCCACGTGGATGTGGGGACAAATTTATACTAGATGGGCTTCTTTATAATGGATATGTACTTATGATTAGTGTTCTAACAGAATAAACAGAAATCCTTTAAATAATAAAATATTAATTAAAAAGCTCTGTGTAAGAGCAATGCCAACCCAGAAGCACAGACTGACGGGGATATAAATGCAATTTCTACAAGAAATTCTAGCTAAACTTAACAGTTAAATTTGAAATAGAAGGATAATTATCTTTCTAGATGTTCTTTCCAAACTATCTGTTCTACTTCAGCATGTATAATAGAGGCCTTTATTTGAAAAAGAAACACGTGCACATCAGAAATTGTTGGGTGACCATGGTATTTTTATACCTGTGATATTTATTCTTTGATGTAATCAAGAATGAGAACATGTAATACCTGACAGATATTTTTGTTTGCATTTAGAAAAAAACCCAACACTTAGATTCCTTAAAAACTTTTATCTGACTTTCCAAAAAATGGTGGTGAATAAACAGAGGATTTATTTCCCTACTTCTATTTCAACAATAATAAAGTTAGTATTCCTCCTTCCCTTAAAATAATATATATTTGAATCCTGTTACACCAAACTAATAAAAGTACCACACAGTTTATGCAAATAGCTTTGAAAAAGCTTCTGTAAAATACAAGAAATTAAATTAAAAATTAGAATGAGTATAACAGAAATATGTTTAAAAGTGAGGTATGTTGGAGAAAAACTATTCCTCTTACAAATTTTATATAGCATATTGATAAAGAATTGGAACAATGTTTGCATAATTTCAAAACCACTTGGAGGGAATATTTTTGCAAGGATAATTTTCTTTACTATGCATTTTTTATGTTAATACAGATTATATTTATGTATCACCAGTTCTAGTTTAGATAAGAAAGGTTTAAATCCCTCAGGCAGAGAAGGATCTTCAGTCCTTTCATGTATTAGATGAATACCCTAAGCACGAGACAGGACTGGTGTTAGACAAACCACACAACCAAAGTTCTGGTTCACAAAAAACAAAGCTGATTTACCTTTCAAAATGTGGAAGAGCTCCTGTATGTTTCTCATGAAGACTAGTATCCTAACTATCAGCAAGCTGTAAATGGGAAAATGTGAGTGAGAGTAAGAGACAGCATTTTGGCAAAATATTAGAAAAGACTGTAATTCCTTGCCTTCCTTTGCCTTCACTTCCATTCCCTTCCCATTTCCATTTCCTTTCCACATTTAAATACAGAGGGCTTTCTAATCAGTTTTGTGTAAGATATTAATAATTTAACCTTTTTTTCTTTAACAACTAGATAAATAAAAAACCTTTCTGTTTTTTCTATCTCTGAATTTTGCTGAAGGAGATTTAACAAAAATCAAAGCTAATTTTAAAAGCTTGACAGGATAAACTAGATTTGATTAAGAGATAAAAAAAACCTTATATTAAATGGGTTTGCAGTTGATATTTGTGAAACCTGTAAATTATGTATCGTTGCTTTGAAAATCTGTATAGAAATTCAAGTGAGAAGTCATTTCCTTGTGGACAGAAGATAACCTTTAAGATATCTTGAAATTGGACAAATAGAAAAGAGAATAGAAAAGGAAAGACCTGAAGGGAGTTCAGGTTTATTTCACATAAAACTTGATGTAGTAAGTATTCACAAACTTTCTTTTTTTGTTAGATATGAGAAATCCTTACTTTCAATAACTGATTTTTTTTTTTAATCAAATTTAAGATCTAGAGGTACACCAACCCAAAATAGGATTTTTCAGATGTTGGAAGTCAGATATCTAACATCAAAGCCAAAACAAAGTGCTCTGACTGCTATGGTGTCAGGTGTGAGGGTGGTATTCCTTTGTTCTTAATCTGTTGTGAAATCTAGTTATGTTAGCAGCAGAAACCTACCAGTTTGGGTCCACCAGTGAAGTCAGGGGGAGATATAATTCAACATACCTTTGGCAAAGAGGAATTGTTAAATGATAAATCTAATTTTTATCTAAAATTTTTGTTTTCATAAATACAAACAGGCAAAATTAAGCTCTACTTCTGTTTACTCTTAACATTGTATCCACATGCTTTTAACAATGTCATAATTATTTCCAAGTTTGATAATTAAAAGTATTTTTGTTCACCCACATTGACATACTAAATATGAAGTAGCAAAATCCTTAGTCTCTGAT
Source organism: Chionis minor (assembly GCA_013398295.1). NCBI lineage: Eukaryota > Metazoa > Chordata > Aves > Charadriiformes > Chionidae > Chionis > Chionis minor. The sequence continues at coordinate 104,735 of VZSF01010508.1, read as the reverse complement.
GGATCAAAAAGCAGCCCCACATTCCTATTTGTGTTCTAGATAACGCCTTACTTTGAAGGCTTTTTTGATGCTTGTTTTTAATTCCTTTGGTATTTCTGTAATCAGGAATTACAGAATTTGGTTCAAAAGTTACTAATGATACTTTAGGAAAATATAAAATCCTTTGACTGGAATTTATGGTGAAAATTCATATTTGACTTGGTAAGCCAAATCACATTATGGTTGGAGTACAGACCTTTCCCATGTAAAAATTGACATTCCTGCAACTACAGTCATTTAAAAGAGAATGACTCATGAGAAGTCAGCTGAGGAGCTAGTATCATCACAGTATTCAAAGCAATTCTCAAACAGAGGAGGTTTCCTTACAGAGTCTCAGACTATTGCAATGTTTTTTCTATTCCATATGAAAATGTCTTCATACATGGACACAAATAGTCATGCTATGCTCTATGAAAAGAGCATGTTACTTTTGAAAGCATCCTTCATCTGTTTCAAGTGAACTTGATACCATTTGGCATCCATTTGCTGTATACTTTTCAGAATAAAAAGCAAGAACACCAACACATTGCATTCCAGCTCTGAAACACATGTAGTCTTCTACTAAGCAGAGTTTCACATAGCATAGTTACCTTCCTTTCTGGAGGAACACCTAGTTGAGAAAGTCCTTCTGAAAACCCTTAATCATGACAAGTTTCTGCCTGAATATTGAATCATTTTTATAGTCTTGACTCGCCTTTGTGCCTGTTCACACATTATTTTTCCATCTTGTTGGTATTACACTGTCCTTATTGATTACTCTAGTTTAGTTAAGAAAGCATGCCATGTTGTTCCCATGGGACATACAGGTAAAATGAATACTCTGTGATATTTTGCCATACTGTTTTTCTGATTGTTTTCTGTTTGTAATTCAGTATTTATATTTTAAGTTTGCACATGAAATAACCGAAGTTTGAAGGTTTGTTTTTTGGGTTTTTTTTTCACTAGATGTAGTTAAGAAATTTAAGGCAAGCTGCCAAGGATAATTTTTCTCCCCCTGCCTAATAGGTGTACTGAAGGCACCAAAAAATTAAAGAAGTCAATAACCATGTTTGTTTCTTGGAGTGCAAATGGCACAACATTGCGGTCATGGCCAGTTAGATCTTCAGTGGAGCTTTTGGATAGTGTGCCAGTCACTGCCTTCTGTTGTAAACTCTCTTGCTTTAATCGAGCAAGAAGGTAAAAGTATTTATTGTCAGTCCACAGTACTTCAAACTCCATGAGAAAAATTGCTGCTCTTAATAACGTTCACAACTTCTGTCCCTCAGTTCAATATGACTTGTAGTGTGTTAACACATAGAGTTTGTGTACCACTGCTGCAGTCCATTTGCTGTGTGTTGTGGTTTGTTTTTTAGACTTATTTGCAAGAAACTAAACTGAATATTGCAGGCAGAACTAATTTGCTATAAAATATAAATCTCAGTTCTCAAACACAGCTGAAGTAGAACCTACTGCAGAGTTACATATGACTTCAGCCTACTGTCAAATCTGACTGCCTAGTGGTAGTAAAAGGAGTATATTACAAACAGGTCACGGTCATATGCTGACCAACTGAAATGTATTGTGTTGTGGGTTTCTATTTTTCCCCAGATTATAAGGCTGAAAGTACAATGTACTGCTCTCTATCAGTTTTATACTGCAAAATGCTTGTTCAGGCACAGCCAGTTACATCAAGGCACTCAGAGAAAATGCTTTTCTAGAATGACTTGCAAGAGAACTTCAATTTTAGCAGTGATTTTTTTCACAGACTTTGTATTTTTCTAACCTTTAATAGATAATGCACTAGTTGGTAAAGACAGTGCTGAAATGCTTCACACTGTGACTTGTTCCATTTACCACTAGCTTCCTTCCTGCTATCCCTAGGATATTCAGGCATTTTCACCTTGTCTTTGTAAAGTCCTACAGGATCATTACAAACAACTTTTAAATCTTCACAACTTTCACCCTCTTGTTGGAATGGTTTCACTGAGACATACCAAAGATCTATCTAGCTGATAATTCTTTCACTGTCAGCACGAACTAGTGAATTCTAGGCTAGGCGATGTATAGAAAAAAAGGATGACACACAGTGATAGATCCATCAGTATATTCTCCCAGCATCTCAAAATCCAATTTATGGATTTTATGGGGAGAAGCAACATGATTGTGCTTATTAAGCACTGATAGATTTTTCTTTCACAAATCTTGCTTGTCTAATAGTATGTTTGCTCTCAGATAACATGATGACTTTTGGCATGGTCCCTCTAAACTGCAAGTCTTTTGGTACACACTCAAAGCTGCAAGAAAAGTGGGGCTGGATACTGAACATACCTAGGGCTTTTGGATTAGCCAGTGAAATGCTGACTTTTCAGCTGATACTTTTCTTATCATATTAGAAGACTCTGTTTTGGAGAGACTGTCTTCCAAATTAGGCTGGGTGAACTTGGTCCTGATACAGGTGGGATAGAAACTCTTTGCTTGTCTAAATTATCTAAAAAATCTCCCACATTGACAAGAGAAAAAATATGCAGCTAATCTTTAGTAGACAGCTAAGCCCTTCAGAATGACCTGATCTCAGGTGTCATAGGGCAGCAAGAGGAATACAAGTGTCTGTAATATGACATTGTGTGCCAAAAAGTGCATGGTACTCTGCCAGGTAGGAGACTAAGAGGTCATTCTCGTTACCATTTTCTTTGTTTTCTGTCATCAATATGACTAGTAAGCAATATGGAAGTCCTTCCTGGCTTACAGATAATATATAAAAGTACTGCAAATAACAGAGTCATTTTCACCTCTAGACCATAATTTGATTTTCAGGATAATATTTTAAACATTTTACAGTATTTTTAAACTTTTATAATCACAGTAATTATACCTTTTATACAGTTGTGTTTATTCTGTTACTGTGTAAGTATAGAAAAAACAGGATAAGTAAAAGAAAGTAGTAAATGGACTCCGGAAATGGTGAAATGCTCAAAACGACATTTTTTTTAAGCTGGGTACATTGAGTCATATATTTAATAATGGACTTTTATTTTGTAATTCTCATATAAGTGGTTATTTTGAGGCAGAGAGATTTTCGAAAGGGATTAGGACTATTTCAAAAAAGAGGTGAAGAACATATTTTTATGGGCACAATAATAAGGTAGTTTTAGCCAATAAGACTAGTTAAAATAAAGAAAAGCCAAACAAAGAAATCTGTACTAGGTTGTCAGGTTTTTTTGAAGTTGTTCTGATCTATACTGATTTTCATGCCTAAAATAAAAATCAATAACGTGACTTCATATCTCAGATTTTGCTTGCTGAAATGTCATAATGCTCCAGGCCTCTCTTTTAGGGCTTGGCAGCCTGGTGATGAAGTGTTGAACAAAGAAAAAAATGTATGGCATGTATTTAAAGTAGCAAATGCTTGCCACATATGGGGGATAGTATGTTTTATTCCAACTACACTTTCATTGCAAGTTCAGGAAAATGTGCATGGAAAGGGTTTGAAATGTTTTATCAAGTATACACTTTCTAGAATTATTTCAATGCTTCAAAGTAGGCTGAAATTGGATGAAAACACCTTTAAACAAGAGGGGATCTGTGCTTTTTAGAGCTACTGACAGGATTGGAGAAGCCCAGATGACTGTGAGAAAAATGCCTCAGAACTGTACAGTAGAACTGAACGGAGAAACTACCTTCCTTTAAAATTGAGGTTTAGGAAAGTAAAAGATTCACCAAAACTGTAAGGGAAACTATCCAGCATTCTTCAAACAATATATGGTGTTCAGCAGCTGGACAGAGTAAGACAAGGAAGTAGGAACAACTGAGTGAAGTACTGGAGGTACCTCTTCCTCTTGCAATTTTCTGAATGACTAAATCTGGACCCCTGTTTTATAGAAAGATATTTCATTTTCCAAACCCGACTTTTTTTGAGGCAAACTCCTGTATGTATGATCATAAAAGTCTATAGCTCACATTTATATAATATGCATAAAGAACTGAATAAATCTTTGAATTTATAAATTCTCTATTAAAATTGCGTTGCCATTGGACCACAAGAAAAAAAATGTGAAATATATTTTGAGAATATTGATAAACTATAAAAAATAACTGAGAAGATTACCTTCTATTCCCAACCCTTATTTTCTGAGGATGATTTTTTATCCCATATAGTTATGATAGTAGGCAAAATATACAGTATTGTATAAGATTTGTCTAAGAAATCTCAGCTTTATAAGAAGACATTTCAGGATATATTTTTTGTTTGTTGGAGGTCTGTAACCGCTTATGCCCAAAGCCATTAAAATATAAAAATATATTGATAACTTCTCATTACTTTGTAGCTGAAAGGTGAACTGTCTATTGACTTTTCAGGGCAGTAATGAAATTTCATTATGAAGATTTGGAAAAGTATTGCAGCATATGAAAGTGTAGTAAAATCAAATGTTTTGAACTTTGACACTGCATCCTTGTTAGTAGTTATCAGGGCTAATATTATCTTCAATAAACATAATTCTGTCTTCATGATACCCACAGTAAAATAAAAATGATTATTTGCTATTTGGTAATTGCCCAGATAATTTATCACATGATACAACAGAAAAGACTATCTCTAATTCCTTACTTGATCTTGAAGTGTCTTCAATAAAAGTTGTACACTACTTTTCTGTATCTTTCAAAAAGAGACTTGCAATCAGAGAACACCTTTGAATATTTGTAAAAGTTAAGGTGTTGTCATGAGTTGCACTCATGCATAAACAAGGTTTAAGATGCTCTGCATGTTACAAGGTGTTGTCTTTTCCACTGTCTCCAATTAGAGTTTTTAAGTTTATCAGAAAGGATGAATAAGAGATATTGTCAGTGGCTTTTACTTATGCATTTCTAACATTGTACTAAAAGTTGGACCTTCTGCACAGACAGTATTATCTTTGTTACCCAATGTATTCCCTTTTATAACAAATCATTAGAAGTAATTTGTCATATACTATTTGATCAAAAATGTAGTTCTTATATAAAAATAGATATGGTACAGCAAAAGCCTTTCAGACAGAATTAACGTACATTTTAGTTATTATACCAAACAACTTTATTTTAGAAAACTAAATTGGTTTGAATATTATTTGCCTTATTTTTAAACATGCTAACTCTTCACAAAATCATATTTTTTAAAAGAACAAAGCATGACAAAGCATATGACAAAACCTGTGAAATAAATTATTTGGTACAGCTTTTATTTGCACTCATCAGGAATCATATCTTAAAAAATGATCGAGTGTTCTGTCTTCAGATCACATGTTTCTCCATTTAAAAAAGTTCAAGGAATTTTTCATATCTTAGGTGCAGTAACAGAAATAATAATTTCCTCACCTGAACAGGAAATTTGCCTGCTAAATATTGTTTCTGTTGAGCTTGAGCTTCAAACTGAGGTTTATTTTAGCTATACAGATAAATAGTCTTTATTTTGTTGCAAGTTATATTGAAAACTACAAAAACCATAACATTCTTGTAAATATTCCTCATTGATTTAGACAACACTGGCTTATTCTGGTTTATAGTCTTTAAAGCTAGCGATACCATAGCCATTGGTTGTGGAAGAGTTATATAGTCGCGCAGTCAAAGAGCATATCCCATGTTATTATTGGTGGGCAGTTCTCTTTTCTTCCATCTAGTGACTGAATTTGTACCTTATTTGCTTCCCCAAATATCTGGGCATATCCTTTCTTAGACATCCAAGGGCTGTGATTCAGTTCTGGTTTACATAAAAAAAAACCCAAACCAAATCAAAACAAAACAAAAGGGTCACCATTTGGAATGTGCCTCTCTAAACCAGAATTAATGTTCACTTTTCATGTGTTCTTCACTGCCACCTTGCATGACTGTCACTTCTATATTTTTCACAGAGCACAGAAGCAGCATTTTGAATACTTTTCAGAGGGGTTGCTTTTGATTATCTGCCTCTCTGAATGGTGGCTAAGGAATTAGGCTTCTTCTTTCACTTCTACTGTAAGGCTATCGGTACCTATGTTGTTTCAAACTAGACTGCCTTAGTGCCTGGCCATGCTGGAGCTACAGCTGGTCATGCATGCCCTGGCGTTTGAAGCTTCACTGTCTTTTATTTACTTCCATATGCAACTAGTACTTTGACTTGATGTACCAAGAGTGATTCCCAACTTTCTAGTAATGTATGACTCCAGTGATAATTGAAGAGTGCTGAAATGTATCTGTCACTTCCCTGATCATAGGCCTGAAAAATTTAGCAGTGGATGTCAGAGCCGTTGTTCTGAAGCATATGTGGTTCTGGGATTTGGTTTACTTTGAGAATACAAAGGTGAGTAGTAAGAAACTGTGTCAGGCCGATTTGATTTTTGTTATTTTTTTGGTGTTTGGGTTTTTTGGTTGGTTGGTTGATTTGGTTTTGTTTTGTTTTGTTTTTTTCTTTTTCTCTGCTTACAGTGTTATGGGGAAGCACAATTCTTCGGTTCTTTTTCTTCTGGGAACTTTTGAAGCAGAACAGAAGTGAAACTAGTGGTATGAGTGTAACAGCAGATTGAATTACATTTGCAGTAGTGATTCCAGAGTAATAATAAAGAGCCTTTATCCTCCAGAATTAAAAGCAGCAAAAAAAACCAGTGAAAAACTGTGTGTTTGCTTTGCTCAGCAGTTAGTGTTTTGAATCAAGGGCTGAAGAAAGAGACAGGTAGTGGGATTTATTTCCACAGAAAGTACCAAGAAAGAACTGAAACTGAGAAAAAGCAACTAGAGCCTTTTGTTATCAGGTTCTTTGTGTTCCTTACATCTGAAAGTCACTTATGGGAGTTTCAGTTTCTCTTCATTCAGCTTTACAAGCAGTTCCTGAGGTCAGGTTGCATAAAACTTCAGTGAAATATGAATATTTTAAGGAAGTGATTCAACAAAGAGGTCTTTGTTAAAAATTTGCTATTCCCAGCTTCCACTTCAAGAAAATCTTCATTAAAGAAATCAGTCGGGAAAAACAAGTGTTGTTCACTCACTGAGGAAAGCACAAAAAAAGTATCAAATACACAATTATCATGGTTAACAAGTTTCCAGTTTTCGAAAGATTCCATAAATATTTGAGGAAGGTTTTTGTAATTAAAATGAAGGATTGCTATTGTCATTATCAGCATCTTCTAGAATTAAATAAATACCTTACTTTTTGTATAAATAACATAATTTTGAGGTATTCCCAGATGTATTCTCCTGTGCCAAAATACAGTACTATTGCCAATGACCAAACAGTAACAGTCACATAAAAGTGCAGAAACATTATGGTAAAATCACATTTTAGTTAGTCTGTAGGAGACTTTTTTTGAGTGCTCTGGGTTGTATTATGTCCATTATAATATTATTTCCTTAATTAGTTCTGAGCAAGAAGTAGCATGTAATTTTATTTCCTTTCAGAAACAAGAAGTTGCAACGAACTCTTTTGCATTCAAGACTGTGTATACGTTTCTTTTTTAGATGATTATCCAATGTTTATTTAAATTAATGATGTCCTAAAATATGTTGACCAACATGCAATTTTCACTGAAGCCATAAGACAAACGACATTTTACAACTGGAAGTACAACAAAGAATGGCTTAAAATCTCTCTCTTTCATGTACAAAACATAAAGCAGTGCAATCATAAGAGTAGAGTGGGTTCAAAATGTCACTTGATTCACTCTCCTTCCCCAAACCAAGATTACCTATACTTTTATCATTCTCAATAAAGCTTTGTCTAGCTCATGGCTAAAGATACCCAATGATGAAGGTTAGAAAACTTGCCTTAGTAGCAGATTCAGGCAATTTAGCATTATGAACAGTCTGATATTGTCTAGCGAGTGTATTGTGACAATAAAAAAAGTGTAGTGTTTTCTTTATAGAGAGGTATGGTTGTCACTTATTGAATTTTTGTACCTAAGATTTGTATGTCAATACACTGTCCTTTGCTTGGCTACCTTTCTGTCTCCTGCCCATGTGTTTCATTTCATGTCTGGTTCAATCTGCTTGGCCCCATCATAGATTGTTAACAGACGGGGTTTCAGGATCTAATGCTGTGCTACCACCCCCTGATTTCTAGAAGTGAGCTCTATCAGGAATTGAATCAGTTGATTGATTCAGCTGAAAACTAATAATCTTATGTTAATGTTTTGGTGTTCATTTTCAGTGGGAACAGTAATGACATTTCTGTTGTTGGTGCAAGAGACTGACAAATAAAACACCAAACTGAATGCTGCTTACATCTCTCTTGGCAATCAGTTGTTTAACAGAAAAGAAAAATAAAATCTGTCTGCTCCAGTGTAAGTCTCGTGCTATATTGTTTTCTAAGTAAGAAAAAAACCTTATAATTTATCTGAAATTGAATCAGTTCTAGGAACAGTTCTCTTCAATGTTTTTACTAATAACCTGGACACTGCAGTTGAGTGCAGGCTAAGTAATTTAGCCTATGATACTACATTAGAAAGAGCCATTTATTGAGTCTCTTGAGTATAGAGAGACCTTACAGAGAGGTCTTGATAGCTGAGAGCTCTACGCCGTCACCAACCATGTGAAATTTAACAAGGACAAATGCCAGATTCTTCACCTGGGAGGGTGTGATCCTAGATGTACATGTAGATTGGGATATAAGAGGCTTGAGTGCAGCCCTGAAGAAAGGGCTCTGGGAGTTTAGGTTGATGGTAAGCTCAATATCAGTCAATGATGTACCTTGGTGGCCAAAATGGCCAACCATGGCCTGGGGAGCATTAGGCACAGTATAGTTAATTTGTAGAGAGAAGCTGTCGTCCTGCTATACTCAGCATTGGTGCAGACTCACCTCAAGTACCATCTGCAGTTTTGGGCTCCACAATATAAGAAGGATATAAAAATTTTAGCATGTGTTCAAAGGAGGGCAACAAAGATTGTGAAAGAACTAGAGGGCATAACTTATGAGGAACAACTGGGGATCCTAGATTTGTTCAGTTTACAGAAGAGGAGACCTCATTGTTGTCTACAGCTTCCTCATGAGGGGGAGCAGAGACAGAGGTGCTGATAGCTTCTCTCTGATGTCCTGTGATAGGACATGAGGGAATATCTTAAAGCTGCATCGGAGTAAGTTCAGATTGGATGTTACGAAAAGATTCTTCACTGAGAGGGTGGTCAAGCACTGGAACACGCTCCCAAGGGAAGCGGTCATGGCTCCAAGGCTGTCGGTGTTCAAGAAGAGTTTGGACAATACTCTTAGATATATGGTTTAATTTCTAGGTTGCCCTGCACGGAGTCAGGAGTTGGACTCAATGATCCTCACAGGTCCCTTCCAACTCAGGATATGCTATGATTCTATGAAAAAACTTTCAAAAGTATGTAATTAAAGCTACTAGAACTGGGTTTGCGTATGCATGCTTTTTCGTTTCTGTAATTCAAGGAAATATTTTGTACAGAAACTTTTGTGATAAGAACTGTAGTGCCCTCCTATGTGAAAACAACAGTTCACCTTGGCCAACAGTCTATCTGCAACAATGTCATTTAGAAGAATCTATTTAGGAACACCAAAATCTTCTAGCCATTTTTTCAATTACTGGGCTTACTATCAATAGTGTATATAGAATAGACAATACATTCCTCAATTCTCCCTTTACTATCTATTTACAGATCTCCTAATGAGAAACTTAATCCCTTTTGAAACTTCTCTTCCTGCCTCCACAATCTGCTGTAACAGTAAATTTCAAAAGTTTTAACACAAGCTGTATTAAAAATATTGGTTTGGGGGTTTTTTTGGTTTTTTTTTAAATAAATAAAAAAACCATTTTGGCTAGCTCTCCTACTAGGTTCACTGCAAGTCCTCCACTTCTAGTGCTGTGATATTTGATGAATAGGAGTTCCGCATTAACTTTCCCCACTGAAGTTTTGGTTTTGTAAGCCTCAGTCATACCCTCTCTCACCTGCCTCTCTCTACAGACAGTCACAGGCTTTTTTTTCCCTTCCTGAAAGGTAAATTCTTCATCTCCTTATTCATTTTGGTTGCTCTTTTCTGCACCTTGTCAAGTTCCACCATGTCTTTCTTGAGAGATGAAGACCGGAGCTCTACATATGAGAGAACAGGAAAAATACTGGTGAATTAAAATTTTGCATAAACCTCTACCTTGTTCCCAGTCCCATTTCTGTTAATACCTATGATTTGTTAATTATTGGGTTACTACTATATATTAAGCTGGTGGTTTCAAAGAACTGCCTGTGATGACTACAAACTCTTTTCTGCGATGCAACTGCCATAATAGTCTTCCCTCTCCAGTAGCACTGCCTTGATCTTTTCCTATGACAAACAGAATTGTTCTTATTTTTTTTTTAAATAATGACATTTTTCTATTTTTGCTTTCTGGTGGAGAATCTGTCACTTAAGCTAAAAGGCACAGATATATTAATATACAAATTACTGCAGAGATTATTGCTTTGTTTTTTTAAATTAGAAAACTGCTGAAGAGCCAGAAGAATGGAAAACTCTGCAGAAAAATCTGATATTGAACGGAAGTTTTTACAACTATTTCTGATCTGGAAGGAAAAATAGGAATATTTAAATATTCCATGATTTTTTCCTTTAACAGAAACATTTCTAACGGATTTTTTTTTCTATTTGGCGTTAACAAAGGCCTCCAATATATTATAAAAACCTTGAGGGCTATTCTGTTTACTATAGTTTGCCATGAAACAGAATAATTGTGTTCATTTGGTGTGTCCACCCTGCTTCTGTCAGCTTTAAGAGTGCAAGCTTCCTATTGAGACCATGGTGCAAGTTAGGACTGTCACAGGTACTTGGTACATTTCATATAAGTAGGATTTGCTCAGAAGTTTGGCAACCTGATAAGTTTCCAATAAACACATTATTATGGTTAAGCAGTATTTGAAAATATGACATCCACAATTTAGGTTGACGTTATCCAAATTAATATCTACTTTCCAGTTAAATGATTTTCATAGACCAGTTGTAAAACCTACAGGGACACATTCCAGTTCCTATCTTCCTCTTATTCTTTCTTAGGCTTCCTTTCTTTCTTTGTTTCTTTCTTTCTTTCTTCCTTTCTTTCTTCCTTTCTTTCTTTCTTTCTTTCCTTCTTTCTTTCCTTCTCTCTTTCTCTCTCTCTCTTTCTCTCTCTCTCTCTTTCTTTCTCTCTTTCTTTCTTTTTCTTTCTGTCTTTCTTTCTCTCTCTCTCTCTCTCTTTCTTTCTCTCTTTCTCTCTTTCTCTCTTTCTTTCTCTCTTTCTTTCTTTTTTCCCACTTTGCTTGATCTAGCACAAAGCCCTCAAAACAATGTAAACAGTGCTTTAATGTTTCACGCAAGAGATTTTTGTAATTTTTCAGTGACAATACTGAAATGTCACGGTAGAATTTGATCACAAATGAACACAGATTAGACATCACCACTGCAGGTTGTCAGTAAGCTCTTCCTTTTACTGATGTCTGATTAGCACTTAAATTGTTCCACACCGTTAGTCGTCTAGGATTTAGTGATCATTAGTGGGTCTGAAAATGAACAAGATAAAAGGAACCTTTGTTTTCAATTCAGGAGACGGTTTACTTTTTCCACACAGGGTCATTTACCACTAAAGAGGTGTGTGGTGTTGATTAAAGTTTAGTTTTATGCATCATTATATTCTGTTATGAATATTAATGGCAGTTTCAAGTTAGCCATGGTATTCTTCACTTTCTCTTCCAAATGTTGTGTATTCAGTGGTGTTGTGCATTCACATAAGTTGGATGTAGCTTGCTTCAGTGATACTGTTTGCATTAATTTCATTTCACCATCAGCTGCATTTCAGTACTGTTCTCTGGGTATATTTTTCCCTGTGCAGAACATGTATCGGCATAAACATGCACAGAACAGGAGTTAGTTTCACACTGGCTCATACTACTGTCTCTGAGCTAAGGTGTGGTGTACCCTGTATGGGACAGGATCATTATGAGGTTGGATACTACTGATGTGAGGGCTATACTTAACTGTAATTAATATTTAGATCTTCAATGTCAGTATGAAAGCGTAATGATCCTGTAAAATGTTAATTAATATGCCAGTTTTTAATGCAAAAGCATGATACAGAGGTTAAATTACTTAAGGATGTTGTGACAAAATCACAAATAAAGGTATCTTGCCTCGAGTCTTCAGTTGGAGGGTTAGTCCATCAGCTTCTATTGCCTCCTTACTCTTCTATGAACTATATGGCCAGGGTGGATTATCCTTAAGAGTTTTTATTTCTTTTGTTCTGAAACTAACAACAAAAAAAGAAAAAAAAGCGATTAATAGTTTCTTACAAGGCATCCCCCCAAAAAAGTAAAATGTTAGTGGTTTTTTCCTGTATGTCCATTAGAAATCTTCTTGCTGTTGCCACTCCATAACATTTCTAAAGAGAAAATCTAAACCTTGAAAGTTACAGGCCTTTAATTTATTCTTAGATTAAATATATAGATTATTATATTTGCAGTTAATTAGTGGTATGGTGGTGACATGGAAGAGGGGTAGACAGAATTTGTGACTTTTGTCACAGCAGTTTGATCCAAGGGCTATGAAAGACTGTAACTGGAAAATTAGATATTCAAACCTTGCTCCAAGTAACAGTTTATTTGTCTTAACTTTTTTTAAAATAAATTTAGGAAGTCATTGTTCAGTAATTGGAAAAAACTGAAGAATCTGATATCACGTAAAGTCTACTGCAGACTGCTTAGCTCAGGATATTTTGGTTGAGTAGCTCTAGTAATGTGCTACATCAAATAAAAATACACCTTGTAGTTTATTATACTGCTGGCATTGTTAGAAGCAAACAGTGGCACATGGGGACCGTTCACATGCAATAAGACATTGTCTTTGTTGCTTGAAGAAAGGTTCCCTGAGGTCCTGACTCTAATGATATTTTGGAGTTATACGATAAAAGAAATGTTCCTCTTCTTCATCACCATCATGCAAAAAAGATGTACTTTTCAGCTTTATCTGAGATAATGCATTTGGTAGTCCTTATTGTATGAACCCTATAGGCACAGGAACCCCCTTTTTATTCTTTCAGGAAACAATAGAACATAAAAGTTAATTCAGATATTGCTAAAACACAGAAGCAGGAAATTTTGCTGTACAATTGATATGTGTCATGTTGAGAGGTAAACTCTTGAAAGCTCTTGAGACTGTACAGCAGCAAGCAAATCCAAGAGATCTTACTAAAGAACCCTGAATATCTTTAAAGAAAGGAAACATGAGAGTTTGCTGACATTGTGTAGGTGATTATATGGATGTAGATGGCTGATATTTGAATTGAATTTGGTTCTGGATTTGACTGAAATTCTGACAGAGTTCAGTGTAAGTATTTCCAGGAGAAGTTACTGCAGGTCTCAGTGGAAATGTTGTGATATTAGGGTAACAATTTCAAATTGGAACCACGGTGATGATTAAATATAACCACTTTCTTCTTGAAACAGAGCTTAAGAGAAGCTTCTTCCAACAAATAAATGTAGTGCACATCTGTAACAGTTATTTCTAATGTGTAAAAGATGTATAATTTTGCCATTATGTGTTCACTTTTTCTTATCCATGAAACTATCCCAGAGCCATTATAGTTGCCTTTTGTTGGCTCTAATTTCAAAGCTTTTAGAGCAGAATATGTTTGTCAACACACTTATCTCCACAGGCATAAAACATCTGCGATGGAAAAGATGCCTGTGTATAAGCTAGAGTCTTAAGATTGTCTCATTATGCACCACAGCACTGCTGCTAGGTTTCATATCCATAAGAACACAGTTGTATAATTAATTTTCTAGTCACATAAAGATTTGATTTGATTTAAGAAGTTGCAAGTTGTCTCTGTTAAAGGTTAGTCACCTCTATTTAAAGACAATTTTCACTTCCTACTATTGCTTTGATCAGCATCATTATATGAAAGAATTAGGAGCAAAAATACTATTGTAAAACACATGTTTAATTGTGACATACACCATGGTATCTCTTTTGCAATTCCCTTTTAATTGCTGAACAAGGTGCAATAATTAAGTCGAAACTGAAGCCTTTCATTTAGATTGTACTCTTTGTTAAAGGAAAGAGGTTATACCTCTATAGTGAATGTGAGATTTTCTTCAGTCATGAACATTATTTTGACTTTAATCACAATTTTGAAGCACTAAATTTGGCCTGTTTTTCTCTCTGGAAAAGATGCGAAGAATTACTTTCATTTAACAGTGAATCCGTCTCAAAGTAGCTCTAGTTTCTGTAGGCTAAACAAACAATACAGGAAAAAGAGAACATATATAGTAAAACATTTTGAAAGTCAGGAGTAGAGGGTAGGTCTCAATTCACTATCCAGCTAGTCACTAAATTTGTCAGCTGCATGTGATAGTCTTCCTCTATAAGGAAAGAGACAGGGTCACTCACAGTTGGCTGAAATTTCCTGAGATCTGAATCACCCTGTAGAAGCCTGCGTCTAATCCACACTGGAGGGGTGCTAATTTTCCAACTAGGACTTTTCAGCCTGTTGTGATTTGCCACAGAGCTGTGCAGATCCAAAAGCAAGTAATTGCTGAATGATTCAATCCCTCTGTCTCTGCTTTTCTGCACTCTTGGATAACCTTTCCTACCCCTTTCCACCTGCTGGCACTGTCAGTGGTTTGATTCTGAAGAGGTTTAGACTGGATATTAGGAAAAACTTCTTGATGGAAAGGGCTGTCAAGCATTGGAACAGGCTCCCCAGGGACGTGGTGGAATCGCCATCCCTGGAGGTATTTAAAAGATGGCTAGACATGGTGCTGAGGGACATGGCTTAGTGGTGGTTTTAGCAGTGTTAGGTTTATGGTTGGACTTGATGATCTTAAAGGTCTCTTCCAACCTAAGTGATTCTGTGATTCTGATTTAGGGCACCAAACATTCAAGAAACTATTGTCTCTTATTATAATGTTAGCTTTTGATGCCGTATGTCTTTGAATGGCTCCATTGCATAGTCAGATGAGCATAAAGGGCCTCTTGTGTCACTTATCCAGCTGGTCAACAAGACCAGCTTTTTTATAAAACCTTGTCGTTAGCTAAAAGGTGAAGACAAAGATACAGGAACAGAATGTTAATTTGTATGAGGAGAATTTGAGGTTTGAAACCTTTACATTTAAATCTGCAGAAACTAAGATAAATTAATATCACTTATCAAAGAATTACTGAGGTATGTGAAGAGATAACATTTTAATGACTAGATTTTAGTGTCTCAGGTTAAAGCTGACAGACATCATTCTCTGGTTATTCTTGATTCATATTTGTTCAGAATGTCTTTTGCAACTATAAAGACAAGAAAATGGCTTCATACTTTTAGATGAAGATACAACTGCAAACTCCAACTTGACATTTTCACAAAGAAGTGCCAGTCAGTAGGCTGACAGAGGCAAATTATTGTGCCTTGTAATTCAAACGAGTTTCACATAGGTCACGCAATTTGCTCCATGTTCTGTCACTTTACTAAGTGAACTGGCAATCTATATTCAATTAGTTTTGGGGTTTTTTTGTCTACCATGGCCTTAAATAACAAAGTCAGGAGTTATATATTTGCAACAAAGTTTACCATAAAACCCTTATTCTTGCAAAAAATCAAGAACTGCAGGAGCAGGGTACATAAAGAAAACTGTCAATTTGGCACACTGTGTTGACTTTTTTGTCTCATATTTCCCCTGTGATACTATTTTAAAGATCAAGTTCTAAATAAATTTGAATTAAAAGGAACATAATTCAAACTTTCAATTACATTTAAAATTAAAGACATCCTTTGCAATATTCATGCAAGTTAGAATAGCATACTTAAAAAGTACAGAGGCTTTTGATGGAACACAGAAGAACCAGAGATGCTTTTCTGAGTTTATGAAAAGGTTGAAAATACTGCCTGTGTCACAAGGAACTCTCTTGTTTACAATATTTCCAGGTCAAATTTGTAAACTTATCAGATTTGGATGGCTTGTGTTGCGAAACTGAAATTGTAGTAACATTGAATCTCAGACCTTGATTTTGGTATTGCTTGTATCTCCCACATCAAATTCATTAAAATATTGATAGATTTCTCAATTGCACTGGTGAATACAGAGCTTTAAAGTGAAAGGTAAGAGCTTTCTGAAAGCTATTTTACTCTGTAAAACTTCCTTTGTTATTATTTACGGTTGGGTTTTGTTATTAAGACTAGAAAATCATCAGGAAGAAATATTTTGCTGTTCATGCATCAGACCAAGCTGAATAATGCTAATGCTTTAAAAAAACAAACAAACAAACAAAAAAAGCAAAACAAAAAAACACATTTGTACTTTAGAAAAGATGCATCTTCTGACAGCATGTCTGAGAGTTGTTCTGTGTTAAAACATTGAAACATTGATTGTCTTATTACGTTACCTCACCGTGAAAAATCGCAATGAAATCCACTTGGTGTCTGGTATCCCAAGATTATTTTATTTTCTCTTGTGCTTGTAATTAAAAGCTTCAGTCCACAGACAAGTTTTTCCATACAGATTTATCAGAATAATCATGGAATAGTCCCTGCCATGATATACTCCCCAGAGGAACACTTGTAAAGATTAAAAGCTGCCCAGAAGAGGCAGCTATGAGAAACCTGCAAAAGAATGTATAGTCCAAAATAACTAAAATCTCATGTATAAAGGAAAGATATTTAAATTCATATAGACTATTCATAATAAACAGTATGTGTGAGGATTGTTGTTTTTCACTATTGGAATTATTTTCAAAACTATGCAAAGGATGTGTGAATTTCTTTAGTATGTCAAGCATTCTCAGGAAAATTTATCCTAGACACCTTTTGGCTTGAGAAGAGATGGGCTGCTTTTGAAATTGAAAATATAAGATAATAAAATATCAAGATCTTTGAATCTCTCTAGTGAACTCTGCTCTGCTTACTTTGAACTACATAAATGATCGACATATGACTTAAACCTTGGGGTGAAGGAGGAACCAAGGAAGCCATTACGTGTGTTGAACTTCTCATTTTTAAAAGGATTTCTATTTTAAGAACAGCAGCCTTTTCCAGCTGCATATAGCTTCAAAATGTTCATACAGTAGTCATTCCCACCTGACATTATTATATGTATATCTTCCAGAATAAGAAACCATAGTAATGACTGTTTCTCTCCACCTTTGAATGTCTTACCTGTCTGCCTTTGAATGTCTTATCTTCCTGTTCCACTTTTGACCTCTGAAAGATTCTTCTGTTTCACCTCCCCTTCCACATCACCTATATAAAATGGCAACAGTTATTTTTATGAAAAACACAGACAGCATTGACATAAATGGAGGGTGATCTAGGAAATCAAAAGTGATTTTAATTAACCGTAAAGATATCTTTGCGTCTAAGTATGCAAAAACTGAGCTCAGAGTTACAGGAGTTAAAACAATTTGCAAACATTTTGATTTTATTCTTCCTGCAGCCTAGTTATGAGACACTGTCTTGGGCAAAAGTTCTAGACTGCATCAAAAGAAAACAGAATACTTGGGAGGTGACGGGGTGATGGTGTTCCTTTTCCCCCCATTTATATACAAATATAATTATTTTCTGTATATCTATATGCGCTCTAAGTGAAGTGCTTTAGCTGAAGTGATTGTTTGCGGTAAAAAGAGAAAAAATTCTTGACGGAGTGACTGAACTCTGTTTTCTTAACATAGTCCAAGACAAATCTATATAGCTTACATTTAGCTCAATAGTTTCCACAGCTTACTTAATGAAAGGGTGTGAAACAGATGTCACAGATGTCAAAAGGATTAAAAACACTGGAGGCTTCCTTTCAGTCATGCTTGTAGGATGATCTCTTTCTAAGATTTTCCTGGGAGACTAGAGAAGAGTTGAGTTTGCTGAAGAAAGAACAAGTGTGGGAGAACAATCCAAACAGCAATAACGAAGAAATAAATTCTTTGCTATAGAGCGCTTATCTCAAATTCTGCCTTACTAGCTAAGCAGCATAATTTTTGTCACTAGCTTCATACCCTTCTTTCGTGGATTATTAGACTAAAAAATATAAGGATGAATATTATTTTACTTTAGCATGTACACTTGTTTATTAGCAATCTCTTACCAAGTGATTCCTGTTTCAAGCTGACGACATTTGGTGAATAAAAACTACATTTTTAGAAATGTACCCTGCCTTTGTTCAGAGGTTGCATCCCAACAGAGAGGCGTGAGTTATTAAAGGTGGTTAAAATGGTTTATTACTGAGTCACAGGTATTCAGGAATACTATAGCTTCCTAATGGAAAATTCCTATTTCAATGGCTGGTTCTAGGTTCAGCAAATTGTGAATTGCCTGTGCACACAGTGAAGATTTCTACACAGGTCCTTCTTATGCCTTCTCTTCTTTGTCTCAGTGGTCTGCATCACTTTGCTAAGGCACGTGCATTTTGGTAATTTCAAAATCTAATTATAGACTAAATTAGATTGTTTTGTTATGGTTCCATCATCCTCGTCTCACTTATCAAAACCACCATGTTTTTTTCTGCTGATACTTGAAACACAATTTCACTTTCTACAGTTGAGACCTGTATTTTTAATTCACATATATATGCCTTTCCATTTAACTTTATTGAAACATGCATGAATGTGGCCTAGCCAAGTGAAAAAACCTGCCTTTTTTAGTTGCCACTCCAGCAATGTCTGCAAACTTCACATGTTTTGCCAGTGTTCCTGTTTTCTTTCAGATTGTTGATGACGTTTTCAGTTGACACAGTCAAAAACAGCTCACTATATAGGTGAAGTTATTACTTCACTTCAGGTGGAAGTTCTGTTAATGGTTGATTAGTGTGCTTCTTGAAAAACCCCACACTTTAGGATTAGATGAAAATATTTCTCCAGATGACTTATACCTGATATAAGTGGACATGCACACAAACATTAATTCAGTGTATTTATAAGCATCTGTGTATATCTACTAGTGCAGCTATCACAAAGCTATTTAAAGTTTCATTTGCCAGAAAAGAAGCCATGTATTGGAAGGATCTACTGGGCTTTTTTGTTTGGTTGGATTTTTCTCTCACTGTTGTTGGAGAGGAAGCACAGATCTGTATCAACAGTAAGAGGAAAAATTCTGAAGCTGAACTTCTTCATAGGGACAGTTCCCAAACCTAATCATTTTTACACATTCCCCGTGAGATATTTTTTACATCCATTTTGACAGTCTCTGCAGCAAGGGACTGTGATCTTTGTTTGAATTTGAAGATAGGAAGGAATTTATTTGGAAGATTTAAGGAAAAAAAATCTTGTAATAAAATTTTTAATGCCACCCCCAAAGTTGTCTGACAGTGGCTGTAGATGCTGTTGTCAAAGGCACTCTATGTAAAAAAATAATATTTTTGTGAAGTGAGTGAAACCAACAAAAACACCAGGCCATTTTCAAGTAAAATTCCAAAATCAAATCTTTTAGGGAAAAAAAGCTAATATGATTGCAAACCTCCTATAAGGTTCTCATAACTGAATTTGGTTTTGCATGCCTTTTATTGTTGTTATGGTTGTCACTGTTAATAAACCTGGGTCAATCTAGTAGATAATATTGTGACTGTAACATAATGCCTTATACATTTTCCAAGCTGACACATTAAGCTAATAATGTCATATTTCATGCTCTCACACAAGGGACAAGGTTACCAAGAATTTTTGCAAAGCTCACAGTTATCTAAAAGACTAACTGGATTATCCAGGATGAGGAGTCTTTTCTTTGCTTGATTGGTTTTTCCATATAAGTATTTACAACAGGAGATTCCTGCAGCTGAAAGCATGAGTTTACCACTGTGTGAGAGAAAGAGAGAGGCTTGGGTAGCCAATTAAGAGATGCAGTGTAGTGATTGCTCCAGGCTGGAAAAATGTCAACATCAATTTCAGGTTCCTCACATTAAACCAATCAGCAATAGACTTTGTTTCAGCTTTCGCTCTCTTGCAGGTTCTTGGTTAAATTAAATTTTATAAACAGGCAAATTGAACCGAGTCCTTCACCATTTTGAAGGTTTTTTGTTTGTGCAAGTGAAGGTTAATAGGAAATGCAAATATCACATGCATACCAATTATTTTTTTTTAGATGTTTCACCTTCTATACCCCGCTTCAAGTCAATTTCCTTCCATACAGAAGTGTTTTGCACTGAGTGCCCTAGAGCTTAGTTATTTGAAAATATAGAGACACCACAACTATAAATTGTGTTAAATATTCCTGGATTTTAAGTGATATCCAAACAAGATGTGTATCCAATTTAATTTAGCTATAGTGATTTGATGATTTCTGTAATTTAATCCTGTTTCAGAGCAACTTCCCCTCCAACACAGAGAAGTAAGACTTTACAGCTCTTCTATTAAATTCATGGTTGCTATAGTAAAATGTCTGAGGAAGTGTTCTACTCAAAAAGTGGTATAGACATTCCTGTTTTCCCAATATATATGTATAGGGTATAGATATGGGCTTCAAGGGCAACTTTCGTTTTTTTCAGATTAATATTAATTCCCAAGTACATCTGTTTCAAGTTTCAAGTGTCCCATGTGCTTTTTTTAGCCCTAATGGTAGTTTCCTGAGGGAATTGTCAGATTCTGCTCCTTTTGCTTAGACTTCTTCCATGGTATCCTGCAAGTGTGGCTCTAACTGTTCAGTGCGACAAAGCTCAGGGGAAGATTGTACATTTTTCTCACAACTGAGCCCTCAGATAAAGTTTTCCTTCCCTACTAAAGAGACAAGCCTTTGAGGCTGATCTAAAGAATAAGTCATTCAGATGAATCCAATCCAGCCATGCAGCAAGGCTGTTCTATCCTTGTAAAATAAAGGAAAGATGACTTATCTGTTATATATTGTGACAGTTTCAGGTCTTTGGACTATAATCATCACAACTGCTCTGATGAACCCATGGAAGGATGTCCTCATGAGTTGTATCACTAGAGTTACGAATCTGATTTATTAGTACTTTTGCATGCTATGGATGGATCTTTAAAAGCAATTGCTATAAAATTTGTTCTTTTACAATATTTTTTTTTTTCCCTGAAAAAATTTAGTACTTAGTCTTATACTTTCCTTCCTCCTATAGCTTAGTTGTAGACATTCTAGCTGGAGAAAGATATCCTCTGCAAATAGATGATCATGTAATTCTTTCAAAATCACAGCTTTTAAAGATTTAGAGTCTTCACTGAGATATGATCAAACATTCGGTTTGATCACAAGACCATTTCTAGAAAACACTTGGGAGACCAAGACTATATGAAATTTACTTTAGCAAAGTATTCTCAAATGAACAATCACCTAATTGTGAATGAATGTAGGTCACTTTCTCAGTTTGCTGCTGTTTCTCATGGAGGAAGTTTCTGGTGCTATGTCACTCTGTAGCAGCTTAATGCAAGCTTAATGCTAGCCTTGCCATTGTTAGTAGTACCATGCTTTATCTTACACAATTGCTACCAAATTAAGTAACTAAATCCATCAAGATCACACATCTGCTTGAGAGAAAATAGCTTTCTGTGAGTGTTTCATTTTCTTGCTTGCAATATGAAAGTAAATGAAAAAATCCAATTAAAATTATGTTTGTGATCGATTGTATGAGTTTTATTTTTTTTCACAGAATGCAATACACCTTCTGAACTCTAAAGAGCCTTGTCAGGTAGCTATCTGATTTTTTCTCCATACTTTAGAATATGCAAGCCGCCTTCTCCATTCATATTTTAACATGTCAGTATGAATGCAATGCAAATGTTGCTCTCCTGTGGTTATCTTAACCATTTCTGCAATCTAAAGATGCTGTATTTCTCCATGTGTATTAGCTGTTGGTTGCAATGACTGAATGCTTTTCCTGTCAAAATTACCTTATCCTTTCTACCAGCAAGATATATCAAGGCTTAGAGATAGTCACTGGAAAGATAGTTACCTACTTCTGAATACAGTGCAGATATTCCATTAGAAGATACAGACATGCCTACTTCAGGAAGAAATTCTTGCTTCTTATTTTGTTCTTCTTTTCTGAGTTAAATTAATTAAATTAATTGCTTAAGAAAAGAAAAAAAAAGACAGGGGATCTTTAAAGAACTTTTCTCATTAGTTCAGTGTTAACTCAATCTGAGTTTCTTTTCTAGGGAAAGGAGCCACACGCACTCTAGATAGTATGAGCTATCTGAGTTCATGACAAATGGAGTAAGTAGAAATTCAGGTCAAATTAAGATAATGAAACATTTTGTCATGAATATTTAAGAGTATCTTGATTGGTTTGACAATAAGACCACCCCATCTGGTGTGATGATTCTGAGTGCAAACAGTATGAGATATTTAATCCTATTATATTACTCAGCTTCTAGGAAACAACAGTTGAAAGCTTTTTGATTTGGAGTCTGCATCATGTTTAAACATGATGCCCAGCGATAGGTATTCTTCTTTAAGATCTGACATGTTTTTTTTGTCTTTGGTATGCATTCAACAATGCATTGCACAATGCAGTCATCCTCTGTATAAAAAAAGAAATTGCTTTCCTTTTTTTGTCTTATGATTTGCTACCTTTTAAGATGTGTCCCAGTTCTGTTCTGAGAGTAAGTATTTCCTGTTCGTTCTCTGCATGTTCTTGGGATATGTAGAGTTCTTTGGCTCCTGGGCCCTTCAGTTAGGACTTCTGATTTCTAGACTATTTAGTCTGTCTACTGAATTTAAAATAATTCACTTGCGCAGAATGTCTAGTCATCCTTAATGATTTCTCTGTACCTTTCTAGTTAAAGGATTTTCTTTTTGAGATGGAGTAGCCAGAGCTGTGCATAATATTCAGGCTGTGGACCCAATAGCTACTGTTGACTTCACAAAGTTGTTCTCTTATTTATTCTCAGTTCCTTTCCTAATGATTTTTCACACTGTGCTGTCTTTTGGACTGCTGGAGAAAACTGAACTGACGCATTGAGAGATAAGCAACTGTGGTTTTAAATTCTCTTTTATAAGTGGTAATATCTAATCTGGAGTCCACTGCTGTCTATAGGTACAGTGATGACTAACCAAGCTTTTTAAGGTTGACCCTTTCTAGTGAAAAATAGTATACCTCCCCAAACACAGTTTGTCTCAACACTATTGTCCTGGTGTGAGCGACACAGGACTAATTTCTTTCCTAATGCTTGGGAAAGCTGTATTTGTGTAAGACTCTAGTGTCTGAATTAATGAAGATAATTACTGTATAGCCAGCCATGGTGTGTGGGTTTCAAGATCCCAGTGTTTTCGAGCTCGCCAGGTGCAGGGATGAGGAGGAGCGAGACTCAGGCACTTGACCCAAGCTGGCCAACAGGATTGTTTCATACCATGAACGTCACAGTCAATATAAATTAGAAAGTCTGCTGCAAGAGGATTCTCCCCCTGCTCGCATTCTCCCCCTTGCTTGTGCTCTTCCCCTTGATGGCTCTCCCTTGATGATGGCGATCCAGAGGACTTCTTGCCCCGGTGGGGGATCCCTGAGGCCTTCCCTTCCCCCTGAAGCTGTAGCGCTCGCAGTGTCCGACATTCACTGTCCACTGCTGGGAGTGCACAGCTTTCAACTGATATAGTTGGCTGAGTATAATCCTTGTACTGTATATTCGGGTATCAGGATCAATATGGGTTCCTTTGTGTTAGTACTGTTAATTATCCAGTTCTATCCTATTAAATCTGTTTATCTTTCAGCCCCTGGGTTTTCTTGTTTTCTTCCCGATTCCCCTTCCTGGGTGGGAAGGAGTCATCGGGTGAGACAATAGTTATCTAAGTGACAATAAATTGTTATGGGTTTTCTCAAACCATAACAACTATCAAAAGATGTTTTACCTTACACAGAAACATACAATATGCTTTGTTTGGCATTTCTAAATTAATCTTAAATACTGTTTATGCTTTTTCAAAGGTATAGAAAATAAACTGCTCATCTTTAGTGCTTCAAAGATTCACAATTTCGTCTTACATTCCCTCACTTATAACATTGCAATAGAAACATTGTGTATTCAATATTATTTTTTTTAGGAATTTACAGTGAATAAATATTAGGTATTATTTTGCCATTATCAATCAATAGGACATTAATTTTGTAGTTTAGAACAATTACAGTGATTTCTGAAATAACTGTCTTTGATCTGTTTAAGAAAGACAACAGACTATTTCAGGAAATGGAAATGGAAATGAAAATGAACTGTATAGACTCATTGCACAATGAAGAAGAGTGTTTTTTCAAACTGTACATACCTAAATATCTAGAATTATTAATCATTATCCAGTGCTAAGACATTTATTTCCAAAAAAGCCAACTTATAAGAACCTGTGGGATGAGGAATTTCTGTACTATAGGAAATGACTTTTAACCAATGTTTAATTCAGATCAAGTGAATCTGCTGAGAAGATGATTTGACCAAAGGTAAAAAGCAGTCTTCACGTAAAGAATACTACGCATGTAAGCCTCAACTGAGTTTAGACTGTCTTTCTTATTCCCTGCTTTTAAATCAAAGGTGATGGCTTGAATACATAGGCAGAAAAGGTCTCCCACAACACCCTTCTCACTGAATTATAGGGAGATGGATTTAATGGGTGGATGGTTTGATGGATGAGGAATAGGTTTGATGGTCACATTGAGAGGGTGGTGGTCAACCGCTCAATATCCAGATGGAAATTGGTGTCAAGTAGTGTCGTTCATGGGTCTGTAAGGGGACCAGTACCATTCACGGTCTTCATCAATGACATTGACAGTGGGATTGACTGCACCTTCAGCAAGTTTGTGGATGACACCAAGCTGAGTGGTGCAGTTGACATGCCAGAGGGACAGGACACTATGCAAAGAGACCTGGACAAGCTCAAGAAGTGGGTCCTCGTGAACCTCTTGAGGCTCCAAAAGACCAAGTGCAGGGTCCTGCACCTGGGTCAGGGTAAACCTGGGTCTCATCTGGGGGATGAAGGGATTGAGAGCAGCCCTGGTGAGAAGGACTTGGGGGGACTGGTGGATGAAAAGCCGGACGTGAGTCAATAATGTGCACTTGCAGCTCAGAAAGCCAACCATATCCTGGGCTGCTTCAAAAGAAACATGGTGAATAGGATGAGGGAGGTGATTCTGCCTCTCTACTCTGCTCTGATGAGACCCCATCTGGACTCGTGCATCCAGCTCTGGAGCCCTCAGCACAGGAAAGACACAGACCTGTTGGAGTGGCTCCAGAGGAGGAGCACAAAAATTACCAGAGAGCTGGACCACCTTTCCTATGAGAACAGGCTGCGAGAGCTGGGGCTGTTCAGCCTGGAGAAGAGAAGGCTCCAGGGAGACCTTATAGCAGCCTTTCAGTACTTAAAAGGAACCAACAGGAAAGACAGGGATAAACTTTTTAGCACAACCTGTTGTGAAAGGACAAAGAGTAATGACTCTTTATCAGGGAGCGTAGTAACAGGGATAAAAGTTTTGAACTAAAAGGATAGAGGATAGAGGAAGAGGATAGATTTAGACTAGATATAAGGAAGAAATTTTTTACAATGAGGGTGGTGAAACACGGGCACAGATTGCCTAGAGCGGTGGTAGATGTACTGTACCTGGAAACAGTCATGGTCAAGTTTGAAGGGGCTCTGAGCAGCATGATCTATTTGTACGTGTCCCTGATCACTGCAGGGAAGGTTCAACACGATGACCTTTAAAGGCCCCTTCCAACACAAACTATTCTGTGATTCTGTGATTTTGTGGTTCTGTGAAAAGTAATATAAATAAAAAGCACAAGTATGTGATATTGAAGCTGATTAACCTACTCAGTAGGATTTATAATAGAAGAAAACTGTAAAGCTTCTTGTGCTGCGTTTTAAAGAAAATAATCACTCTTAGCTGCCTTGGAAGGAAAAGGAAAATATCGGCCAGGAGAAAGACACTTCTGAACACAGAAATGAAGTTCAGGGTTTGGCAGGTAAATGAGTACTGCTAATAATACACAATAGCAATGGGGATATTACACCCATTGCACAGTTCGTAGAGAAATTCAGAAACCTGTGGAGGGAGATGAAGACGAGCTATGCCTCTTGAGTGTTCTCAAAAATAAAGCTAAAAAGAAAAACAACAGAGTCCTCAGTTAAGTGGCAGAGGGCTAAAAGCCTGAATTTATCAAACACAGGGCATCCATTACAAAACAAATAATGGAGAATGATTCTTTATCTGGAAGGATAGTGATAGGACAAGGTGTAATAGTTTTAAACTAAAAGAAGGTAGATTTAGATTAGATATTAGGAAGAAATTCTTTACGGTGAGCATGGTGAGACACTGGAGCAGGTTGTCCAGAGAAGCTGTGGATGTCCCACTCCTGGAAGTGTTGGATGAGGTTTTGGGCAAGGTAGTCTAGCTGGAGGTGTCCCTGTCCATGGCAGTGGGGTTGGAACTAGATGATCTTTAGGGTGCCTTCCAACTCTAACCATTCTATGGTTCTATGATTCTCTCCATTCTGTGTATAATAATTCTGTATATGCTATTCTACATGACTTACTGAGGACATTTTCTATTTGTAGAAATATATTTCCTTACAGGTATAAAATGAATAATTTCTTACAAGTCTTGCATTCAGCAAGGTCAATTTAGTAGTGAACTACATTTTGGCAGACACCAAAGAGGTAACCACTGATATATATTTTGCAAATGCTTAGTTCAAATTGGTTAGAATCTTGATCTATATACTTGGCATAAATGCACCATGATAGTTGGTAAATGTGTATGCTTTTATACCTATGTAGACTGATCATTTAATTCTGTTTTAATAGGCTGCTATAAAATATAGGGTTTACATATCTTATACCACAAAATTATCAGTTAGACCACTTGAACTTCAGTTAGGCTAAATAAGCTATAAGATCAGCAAATATTGAAGGTATGAGACAGATATTAGCTTGAGCCTCCCAAGGGGTTAAAATTTAGCAGGAACAGTTTGACTGCAAAGTAGCAAATCAATTTAACATTTTCTTTGTTTGTATTGAAATAATATCATCATATCTCACTGTTTTATATAAATTAAGATTTATTACTAGGATTAAAAAAGAAGTTGCCAAAATTCTGACAGATTTCCTCTCTATTTAAAATTACACTTGCATTGAGACTTCCCTCTGCAGATCTCAAAATCCTCCTTAAAAGGCAATAAAATTTCTAATCCAGTAAACAATTTTTCTATGTCTGTAAAATTATCTGTATTACTAAATTTTGCTTTTCTACTTTTCCGTTTTTAAACTTTTTCTTTTTTTTCTTCTGTTTGTCAGCATTTTGTATCACTGTACAAAATGACTTTGCCATGTTGTATCCATATTCCTTTACTCTTTATTTGCTCACTGTACTATGTGATAAAGTTCTTGAACAGCACTCTTTCCATCTGTTACCATGAAAGTCTTTTCCTTCATAAAAAAATTTCCCAAGCTACAGTGATTTGCAACGTAATGGTCAACAGATATGGAGGTCTGTAAGGATATAATGTTGAAGCACTAGATAAGACTATGATGTGTACATATTTTTTATGTTTGTGAATATATTTTATATATGCATATATATGTTTAAATAGACAATCTCTCTTGTGTCTGTATATACATTTTAAGGGACAATTGGTGCTGTTATACCTGATTGGAAATAATTAAAATGAAAAATTATTTAATAAAAATGATGTATAAAAATTCATGGACTTAAAAATCATATGTTTAAAAGGTACATAATTGTTTGAGGAAACAGTTAACAAACCTGAGAATTTTCAATATGTATTAAGAACAAGAAAAATCACAAGTCATGTATATTCATTGCTAGGTACAGAAAATATTCCAGAAACCTTTGATAAATGCTTCTATGTTGCCTCTGAATCAAATACAGACGTGTAGATTCTATATGATGCTGTAGAAAAGAAGTGAGAAACATCATGGCTTAAAATTACACATTTAAAAACTAACTTGTCCATATAACATATGCTAAAGAATCTTAAAAGGCCATTTGAGAATTCTCTGAACAGCTAATGTTAGTTATTAATACAATGTGGAAATATTGACAAATGCCTAAGAATAGGGCACAGGGAATGACCCTGGGAATTATAGATCAGTTGGAACATCACATTAGTCCTTAAAATATACCAACTGCCCTGTGTTTTAAGCAAAATAACAGATTTTTTGCTTTTGTTGCACTGCATTTCAATCAACCATTGGAACAAGTTGCACAGAGACCCTGTGCCTTTGCAGGCTTTCATGACCCAACTTGGCAAAGATCTAAGCAAGTGGTCTGAACTCAGCATTGACCATGCATTAAGCAGAAGGTTAGTCTCAGTGACTAACTTGAGCATTGTTCACCCTTTTCTATACTTTCTTGCTGTTTTGTTGACTGTGCCACAGCAGAAGGACATTTGGCAAGGTACTGTTCTGGTGAGGAATGACTCATCTTATGTTAGGTTTAGATGAAATTTGGAGGAAAGTATTTGTTCAGAATATTCAAAACCAACAACACAGCTAAAACTGTGACACTGATGAAGAAACATAAAACAAATGCTTAACCTGTTCACATGAATACTTTGGTTCTGTAGCAAATGAGTACATCAGTGAAACAGGAGATGGGAGTGCTAATCATTGTGGAACTCCTCTTTAATCTTAAAACCAGGAAGAGCTCCTGTTAATTTTTCAGATGATATATTATAATCTTTCTTAATGCAAGCCTGTTTGGGGTCCTGCACCCTCTTTCTGCATATGCTACACTTCAGATTGGGTACTGCTTGGAAGAGCTAGGAATATGTTGTTTTGCCTTTGAATCCTTCCAGGAAGATTTTAATCTTCCACCCCAGGTTTAGTTTAACACTTTCATATCCAAGGTATCTTCTGGTCATTCATCTTTACTTATGTGGTTCAAATGCCTCTTTGTGTCATCACATACTTGACTGCCAAAGTATCTCTTCTTGTCTTGGTGAGCTGTAAAACCCCCTCCTCCTTCGCCTATTGCTGCCAGTAAAATAGCGTGCACATGCGTGTGTGTTTTTCAAGATGAAGTCTTTCAGCAGCCTCTCTCTGAATCAGCCAGCTTCTTAACAGTCATACTTAATGCCATCAGCTTGATAGAATAAATGCATAAATGGTTTAGATGAGGCATAAGCATCTCATTTGTACGCCTTCAGGTAAACAGTGGGATTGTGTGACTGAGCTTCAGCATCTCTTTCTGAGATACTGTACAACAGGAAATCAGATTAGATAGTTTACTTGTGTGCATCAGGTTTTAAGTGTAAGCAACTTATTTTTTGCAGATGCCATTTTGTGTGCCTGTTCACAGTTATCATTCACATTCTGGAAGGTATATTCAAAGGTCCATAACCATAACTTGTTGGTTTGCTATTTGGATTGCTCATATAATACAGTGTCTCATTTGCATAAAAAGTTATATAGCAACAGCTTTTTATGCATTGTTATCACTACTGGATAGCTTTGGTTTGGAGCATGACAAATAGAATCAGTTTGCTCAGACTTAAGCCACTGGTTTGGTAAAAGACATTGTCTAAATCCCCATTAAGAAGAATAAGTGAACACCATAAAGAAGCGTAAGTGTTCAAGGCAGTGAGATAAATCTTCCACTTTTCCTCAGTAACAAAAATATATTTGCCACAATTCTCCATTAACTCAAGGCAGAGATGATACTAGTTTATTAATACACACTGGGAATTCATGAACGTGACAGTTTTTCTTTTTACAGTTAAAAATATTTTCTTTAATTTCAATTGCTCTTGCTCTGCCAAAAGGACTAGTTTTTTAAGATATGCATATCTGTGAATCTTATATATTATTTATGCTGCTATTATCATAAAATTTGGTTTGGTATGAATGCATAGCAAGTTAAAATATCTTTATTTTCATCTCAAAATAGAGCTATGTAAGTCTAATTGCATTCATGTTGTCTTCTGTAAGATCAATACCAGTCTTAATTTACTAACAGAAGACATTAAAAGAGTTTCCATGAATATTAAGTAACACAAATCAATATGAATTTGAAATTAATTACTTGTTCTAGACCAAAGTAACCATGGTTTTAATTTCTTGAAATGTCTTTCAGGTTCATGAAGGTGGAATAACTCTGTTGTGTTTATATTGTGTTTATTCATACTGCTACTTTTAGGGAGAGGGCTACCAAATGACATTCCCTACCAGAAATTTTGCATTTCTATGTGCTTAAAGATATGAGACAGAATTAGTTAAAGAACATTATATCCCTCCTTTCTCTCTATTAGTGAGAGAGAATTCACATAAATAATAGGAAAAGACAGAGGGAATTAATATAATTCAAGAATTCTGTTTTTAAGAAATGATTTGCTGAAGGAAACTATGTATGGATGGTCTATATTCAGGAGGATATAAAGGTAATGTTTATCAGCTTCCATCTAAGCAGAAGTTAGTATTGAATCTTGCCTCAAACTAAGAGCTTTTCAGGAAAAGAGTCATTACACAGATTCCAATCAGTCATCCCATTGTAAATCTGGATTGCCTCTGTTGAACTCACCAGCGTAACTCTGGAATTACTGCAGTGTAATTTGGCACATGCAGGACAACAAGATAAAACCCCAGTGGCGTGATACAAAAAATATATATACGCACATAAAAATCGTAATTCTTTCTGCAATGCAGTTAGAAGGTCTGTGTACAGTACTTTGCAAAGGAGTGTGCCAGAGAAAAAGGTTAAATGATATGCACAATGTTTCAAGCTACAACTGCAGGAGCTCATTTTTCTGCAGCTGATCTTGATATCTGCTCACTGCACAGTAGGCAGAAGTATAGACAGTCTGACAATCAGTTCAGGAACTGCAAACTATAATGGAATATGTCCTTGTGTGCAAACATTCTGTGGATCATTGAAAATGGTTTAATGGTTTAATTAGGTAAAATCACCTGAAAGGTGCTCTTTAATTTTTTTCATAAATGTCTTTCTGAACTTAAAATACTTGTTTTTACCATCACTGAAGCTGAAAAATACTGAGATAATACCTAACAAACTCATATATTACATTTGTTTTTTGAGAAATGAACTTTTCTTTTTTGATTCTTATGTGTGTATATTCAAAATACATATAGTTGTGTGATAGGATATAAAATATTATTCAAATGAATTAGGATGGTTGAGATTCACAGGAGAGGCAAAATGACAAGTGTTTTTTACAGCTTACCCTTGGACTGTACTTCTCTAAAGTTTTTCATATCACATCGACTCTGACCTTATCATATGAATGTCATGACTCAAGAAATCATGTTGTTATAATTGTTTCTCTAAGTAAAAAGGTTCATTAACATAGGTACTCTAGTTCCTGTTAATCACTTTTGTAAACAAAATAAAGCTAAATGAAAAGCAACCTCAATTCAGAGCCTAGGATAGACATGACATATGTAAAGGTGAAACCCAAGAAATATATGAAGTTTTGTAAATACAATTCTTTTTGTCATGATTTAATCCAGCAGGCAGCCATACACCATGTAATTTCTCATCAATCCCTCCCAACCCCCCCAGTGGGATGGAGGAGAGAATCATGAAACAGTAAAATTCATTGGATGAGATAAAAAGAGTTTAATAGGACAGTAAAGGAAGAGAAAACAGTAACAATAATAATGATAAAAGAATATACAAAACAAGTGAGGCAAAATGCAATTGCTTACCACCCGCAGATGCCCAGCCTGTCCCCAGGCAGTGATTCCTGCTCTCTAGGTAATCCCCATTTTCATACTGAACATGGCGTCTGTGGTATGGAATATTTCTTTGGCCAGCTTGACCTGTCTATGCTCCTTCTCAGCTTCTACCAGAAGCTGAAAAACGTCCTTGACTAAAGGAAACATCACCTGGCAACAACTAAAACAACATGTGTTATCAGCATTATTCTCATGTTAAATGCAAAACACAGCAGGTACTAGGAAGAAAATTAACTCTATCTCAGCTGAAACCAGGACAATTTTACGAAGCTATCATGGACTCTTCATGTTTAGCAAAGGTGACTGACAAGTAAGACAAAAAGATTCTCTTCCTTATGCAAGTTGCCAGGACAGAATTTCCTCCTAGTTTTGTGAATCTTGTCTTGAAATCAAGGAAGAAAAGATGCCATAAATGTATGTACATGAACATTTTATGAAAAAAAATGCACAACTGATGAATTTAAGTCTCTCTCCATTGATATAAAGGTTTTAACTATTTCTCTAACTATAAGAATACATCAAGCCCACTAGCCAAACTAAACCCACTCCACCAATAATAAATAAATTCTAGAACATTTACAAACCATTTCATATTAAAAACCATTCTTATAGTCTTGAAATCTGCTGTTCATTACCTCCTGACCCTCTGCCAAATGTAAATACGCACAATGTTCACTGGTTAGTTCCCAGTATCCCAAACTACCTGCTTGTTAAATTATATGTGGCATTTTGAAACTGACAGCCTTGTCTTTCAAGTATGCTTCTAGGAATCTGTCCAATAAAATATGTATCAAATAAGAAAATATTGAATATTGTGTTCTAAACAGTGCTCTTCATAACAGGGGAGGGAGTATAAATGAAAGAAGTGGAAAAAAATAGGCTGCTGTGCTGTTCATGAAGCTGATGGTACATTCCAAGTGAGGGAGATATAAGCAGCACCTTAATTTATGAGTTTTGTTTAAAAGGAAAGACATCTATTCACTCAATTTACAGTGCATTTTTCCATCCTGATTTGCACACATATCGCTCTCTTATCTTCACACTATTTTATGTAAGTATTTAAAGATAAAATCTACCTTTATTACAAGGGTATAGGGTCTTGCCTTTAGTTAACATTTACTTTAGTGTATTGATTAACAAACTGATGGAACAGCATTTGCATTTTGAAGAGGTTTACTTTTTTGGGAAGTCTATATACTAAGATTTCTGATACCCCTGAGTGGTTTCTCAGTTTCCTCTTATTTGAAATTATTGGAATTTCAACAGCAAGAGACAGAATTTCCTAGAATCACAGATTCATAGAATGATTTAGATTGGAAGGGACCTTAAAGATCATCTACTTCCAATCCCCTTGCCATGGGCAAGGAGACCTCTCACTATACCTGGTTGCTCAAAGCCCCCATCCAGCCTGGTCTTGAACACTTCCAGGGATGGGGGCCTCCACAATTTCCCTGGGCAACCTGTTCCAGCACATCATCACCCTCAGAGCGAAAAATTTCTTCCTGAGATCTGATCAAATCTCCCCTCTTTCAGCTTGAATCCATTACTCCTCATCCTATCACTACATGCCCTTGTAAAAAGTCCCTCTCCAGATTTCTTGTAGGTCCCTTTCAGATACTGGAAGGCTGCTCTAAGGTCTTCTTGGAGCCTTCTCTTCTCCAGGCTGAGCAACCCCAGCTCTCTCAGCCTGTCTTCATAGCAGAGGTGCTCCGACCCTCTAATCATCTTTGCAGCCCTCCTCTGGACGCACTCCAAGAGGTCTATGTCCTTTAATGGACATTTGCAATGTAAAAAAATTTGTTTGGTTCCCCCCCTCCCCCCCCTGGGAATAATTAAGATTTTGGGGCTGCGTCAACAGTTTAGAACCACTATGAACAAATTACTTTTTTAAATTTACATCACACTTTTGAGCAAAATGTGAAGTTTTCAATAATTCTAATACATCAAGAGTAATTGGTTTGCTCAAGTATTCTGTCTCTGATCATCATAATGGCCTAGAAAAACAAGCTAATGAGAGAAACAAAAACCTTCACTCTAATCACTGACAGATGTTGGAGAAGTTTGCATCTGAACTTTGTAGATCATGCTGCTTTTCCCTTAACAAGCTTTGTTATCCTGTCTTTAGTAAAACAGAAGGATCTTTAAAAGCATTGCAAACATACCAAGGCTGTGGAAAAACTTTGTATCTGCTGAATTCAAATGCAATGCCATTGATACATCATTAGAGAGGTAGAGTTGGACATTAAATTAGTTATTGAACTACCTGCAGGCTGATACCATCTATTTTATCAGGACTGGATAGTAAGACTGACAATCACATATATCCTCATATCACACCAGAAGTAGTTCAATATCTCAGGCATATAGATATCGTTATCCCTTAAAGCACTGCTAAGACAAAAAGGCTGGTTTAGTTGAGGAGGGCTTTTTTTTTTCCCCTTGTGTTTTTTTGAATGACAAATAATCTTAGTTGCAGAAGGATGATTGTACTGCCTTCGAAGAATAAAGGGTGCATGTATCCTATGTTAGGAGATCACAAGAAAAGTTACAACTTATAATCATGGTGGTCCATGTAAACATTCTACTAAGCTGTTCCGTGAAGAGATACACACAGTCCCACAGTGAGTCAACAACCTGTAAGTTAAAAATGTTGCTGGCTTTGCTTCCTTGTTTTGCATGATTGCATTATTGATACATTTTATTTCTTTCTAACAGCATGGCTATACAAGCAAGATAGGGGATAACCTAAAACTGGCCTAAGGCTTGCCCCAGTTCCCATCTGTTATCCAAAGATGAAAATGGCATGATTTATCCCTGTTCCACTCATAATGCTGAGAAGAAGACACTGCATATGTGTAATAATACAGTGAATAGTAGTCGTACTGCAGATGTATTTCCTAACTTGCCACTTCAAACTTGCTTATGTTAGTAAACTCGGGATAATATTGAAACTGGTAGGACATTACAGTTTAATAATGCATTCCAAATTAGTCGTTGGCCATGTTTCCTATGACAGATTCAATGGCTCAGTTGCAGGTACTTTTAATAATGCATTCCCACATAGCTGTCAGCCATGTTTTCTGTCACAGATACAATGGCTTAATTACAGTCACTTTTTTTAAGCAACATTTTGTCTACGTACTGCAGTCTGTGTACAGTGAGGGAGAAGGTAGTGTCTTACTCTGCATCTTCAGGAAAAGAAAGCCCACTCACTGCATAAGTTCATGGATAATACAGGAGTTACTACCTTGTCTTTCTCAAGTAGTTGCATTTTCAAAATGCTTTGTATCCATAGCTTACGGATCTTTTTATACTTCCTTAAAAGATACTGACAAACATAAGCTTGCTTAGCATAAAGAAACAAGACAAACATCTTTTTGAAAATGCTGTGTCATGATGTGCTATTTCTTGCTGAAAGCAATTTTTGAATTACAATGAATGATACTTGGGAGATGGCTTTATTACCATGTGCAAGCTGATTTGTTTCAAACAAATTCCTTTGTGACAAACCAAACATATTTCTAAATCTTTCCCCAAGTAAAAGACTATGTCTGGAAATTAGGTCAGACAGATTCCAAACAGGAGCTGTCACAAATTACTACCAAGACCACTGGGATGTAGTGAAGTGAATCTCTGGCTTCTTACAGAAATTCTAACTTTTTCGCATGTAAGTTTTCTTGGACCATGGCTATCTCCAAAAAAAAGACCAAATTGTCTTTGACAAGTCTGATCTTTTACTATTATTTTAATCTATACAGTTCACAAGAGAAGTTCAAATTGTTCAGAGTGGTTGAAAAATTGGGTAGGCAAACTAAAGAATATCAAGTATAAAGCATAATGGTTTTGGTAGTGACCAATGGAGTGTAAGCTGGTGTTTATCTGCAGACAGCTGTACTTGTAAAGAGACACACCATCATGGCACTCTCTCTTCATCCTGTTCTTTGTTGAAAGGAAAGGAAGGCAGGTAACAGTGTTCCCCTTTTCTGTGCCTTTCTCTACTCTAGTAACTGCTGTCTGCCATAATAGCATAAGCAAGTTTTTAGTGAAAGATTATGTGTGAAGTTAGCTGCAGCTCAGCTGCTGTTCATTTTAAACTACATTATTACAAAAAAATTGTCCAGCTGTATGGCAGCCTGGAGCTCCACACTAAGATTTTCTTTGTTCTTAACAGGGGTTGAATGTCATGAGATGAACGTTTTTGCTATCTAAGCTAGCATTCAAATCATTCAAACTTCATATAGCTCCATGTAGAAGATTATACTCTGGACATAACCATAGGAGGACAATGAACTTGGACAAATTTACAGATCAGACAAGACAAATATCAAGTAGAGATAAGAATTCGGAGAACTGTGAAATATTCTGAATCATAATTAGGAATATCAGTGTATAGATATTTTTTTCTTAAAACCCCTATTCTATAAGCTTCTTTTTTTTAACAGAATCATAGAATTTTAAGGGTTGGAAGGGACCTCAGGAGATCATCTGGTTTAACTCCCCCTGCCAGAGCAGGTTCGCCCACAGCAGGTTGCACAGGATGGCGTCCAGGCATGTTTGGAATGTCTCCAGAGTGGGAGACTCCACCACCTCTCTGGGCAGCCTTTTCCAGTGCTCTGACACCCTCAAAGTAAACGAGTTTCTCCTCATGTTCAGATGGAAATTCCGATATTCAGTTTTATACCCATTGCCCCTTGTCCTATCACTGGGCACCACTGAAAAATGACTGGCCCCCTCCTCCCAGCACCCTCCCTTTAAGCATTTATAAGCATTGATGAGATCCCCTCTCAGTCTTCTTTTCTTCAGTGTAAAAAGACCCAACTCCCTCAGCCTTTCCTCATAAGAAAGATGCTCCAGCCCCCTAATCATCTTCGTAGCCTTTTGCTGTACCCTCTCCAGCAGTTCCTTGTCCTTGAACTGGGGAGCCCAGAACTGGACAAAGTACTCAAGTTGTGGTCTCACCAGGGCAGAGTAGAGAGGCAGGATGACCTCCCTCAACCTGCTTGCTACACTCCTCTTGGTGCACCCCAAGTTACCATTGGCTTTCTTGGCCACAAAGGCACATTGCTGGCTCATGGTCATCCTGCTGTCCACCAGGACTCCCAGGTCCCTCTCTGCACAGCTGCTTTCCACCAAGTCAGCCCACAATCTGTACTGGTGCATGGGATTATTCCTCCCTACAGGGCAGGACCCTACACATGCCTGTGTTGAATTTCATATGGTTTCTCTCTGCCCAACTCTCCAGCCTGTCCAGGTCACACTGGCAGCACAGCTTTCTGGGGTGTCAGTCACCCCTCCCAGTCTTGAGTGATGAGCAAACTTGCTGATGGTACACTCCATCCCTTCATCCAGGTCTTTGATGAATACATTCATCAGGACTGGACCCAGCACTGACCCCTGAGGAACACCACTTGTTACACGCCTCCACCTGGACTCTGCCCCACTGATCACAACCCTCTGAGCTCTACCTGCCAGCCAGTTTTCAATCCACCCCACTGTCCATTCATCTAACCCATATTTCCTAAGCTTGCCTATGAGGATGCTGTGGGAGACGGTGTCAAAATCCTTGCTAAAGTCAAGGTAGACAACATCCACTGCCCTCCTTCCTTTTCATTGTTCATTTTTGTAATCAGTAATTTACTGAACAAGCAAGAATAAATATAAACCAGAGTAGAATTTTCACAGCTTCTTTTGAGGATACTGTTTATCTTTGACAAATTCTGTGCATGTGGATCTGAGGGTGTGATGAAAGAGATAAACTAAAACTATAACTCACATATTCTTTCTTTTCTCCTCATTAAGTTTATAAATAAAACTTGTTCAGTTCCAGTTCCATTACAGAGTACATATTTGTTAATGATGAATTAATCAATTTATGGACAATATCGTAAAAGGCAGATTTTTCTTTTATAAAACTGTTATTTCGGTCATCTGGGGTTTTTTTCCCCTGAAATGTTGTAAAAACTCATATTAGCTGAATGTTGTAAGTGAAATTATTGGGTTTGGACAAGTTTTGTATCAGTCATTTAAACTTCAGAATTAAATAATTACACTGGCTTATTTTATTTGCTACATGAGTGTAAAGTATGGTTTAAAACAATCACGGTGACAAGTCTTTGTTTGGGTAGTGTTTTCTTTTTCCTTATTGTCAAGCTTTTTTCCACTGGGCATCTTCATTTCCCTGATAAAATAATATTCAATTTAATGAATGCTTGGTCTCTCTCAGCTAAAAATCTGCATTTTTGGGCCTGATCCAAAAAAAAAGTGAAATCAATGAAAATCTTTCCATTTGTTTCATAGGGTTTTAAGTCAAGCTTTTAGCTAAGCAGCTGTTTGGTACTTCTAAGCAGTATAAATCGCTCATTTGGATGATACGCATTTTTCTGTACTGTACAGCTACTCTATGTAAATTTTGAGTTTAATAACAACATGTCTCTTTACAAGTGACATTCTCCAATTTCGTCAAGTGTACCTGATCTGAATATAACTTGTAATAGTGAAAATTGTTAAATGCACTAACTAATTTGACTGAAGTAAAAAAACAAGGCTGTCAAACCAGAAATGTTAAATAATGATGTTTCCAGGAAGCAACTAACACTGGTGACATTGTCATCTGTTCCTGTAAAAAGCTATGATGAAAATGAAATATTTCAAATACAAATTCAGATGATTCATGTCAAATATAGCCTTTACAATGTTGTCAGGATAAATGAAAAATCTAATGTCGTTTGCAGCCAACTCCACATAGTTCTGCCATTAGAATCACAGCTGAGGTTATAAATAGCTATTTTTACACAAAGCCAACACTATATGTGAAACAGACAATTTAGGTTTTCTCCCATCAAAAATAGTCCTTACGTATAGTACATCAGACAGAAATTTTAAAATGCAACAGGAATACTCTTGAAAGGCTAACAATACCTCCATTCTTGAAAAGAAATTGTATCAGGAGAACATTATGTTATCATGTTGCTAATAACACTATTGTTCTCAAAATGATGTGGTATCCTGAATGATCCTAAATAAGACAGACTATTGATCTCATGCTCCATGGGTTGCTAGTACGTAGTAGTACATCAGCTAGCACAAAAGTTTTGTCACATTAACATAGTACTACTCTCCAGAAATAGGGGAATGGTTGAGTCATAGCTTGTACATATTGCCTCATTCTGTTGCAGTTCTGTACAGACACTGTGCTTCTTCCCTTCTGCTCTTGAATGTGGGTTGCTTTTCTCTTCCCATGTCCCATTTCTTTACTATCCTCTCCAAAATTTTGACATGAAATTGCATAGCTCTTAGAAAATGCACTGCCTATATTGCAAGTTTTATTCTTTTTCCTGATCAAAATACTTCAGACTATGCTGAGTGTTAATCTCTTTCACTCACTGAAATAAAATACTATGATATTCTTAACCAATGTTTGCAATTAAGAAGGCACGCAGAACATTGTTCTGTTCAGTGCATTACAGTCTGGGAAATAAACTTTTAACCGCCTAATAGAGTTAAATAGCCATTTTCTGTTAAAAATCAATGACCAATGTAATTCTAACTTATAAAGTTGCTCCTGAAATTCTGAATGACCTTGCAGGAGCTCCATGATTATTTTTAACCTACTCAGTAAGAAGTAAGATAATTTAATTCAACTGATTTAACAGAGATTTTTTTGTTGTTTTACAAAGTTACTGGATGTTAGTAAAATGACTGTTTAAGCCCATCCTGCAAAAGAGAGTTGAAATGCTGGTTTGGCTTACAGCTAGGGGAAGTTTCCCTTCTCTGAAACCTTGATCACAGGATTGCATGCAAGATCACAGGATGGCTGAGGCTGGAGACACCTCTGGAGTTCCTCTAGTCCAACTCTATGCTCAGAGAAGAGTTCAGATAGCACGGGTTCCTCAGGTCTGTGTCCAGTTAAGTTCTGACTATCAGCAAGGATGGAAGCTCCACAACATCTCTGGACAGCCTGTTCTGGTGTTCGTCCATATTAGAAGATTGTTTCCTTACACTTAGACAGAATTACCTGTGTTTCAGTTTGTGCCTACTGCCTCTTGTCCTGTCACTGAGCACCAATGAGAAGAACCTGTCTCTGTCTTCCTTACTCCCCAAACGGAGTATTTATACACATGGATAATATCCTCCTGAGCCTTCTCTTCTCTATGCTGTGCAGTCACAGCTCTCTCAGCCCCTCCTCACACACCAGATGCTCCAGTCCTTTAGTCATCAACACACTACAGGAAGGGCTGTTTCTTATGTTATTTCTTTAGAGTATCACCATGAATGCTGGCATGTAAATGAGAAAGAGTCATTCAGTGAAACAATATTTCAGCAATGTCAGAATCAGTCCCGACATGACAGAAGTATCACTTTACGTCTATTGTTCAAAAAGAACATATTTCCAGACCCATATTAATTCCTGTATGACCTACTTTCAGCAGCAGTTCTTATTTCAGCAACAGAAAATTCAGATATGTGAGTAGCTCATACTGCAACTTAGTTAAGTGCCAGCTTCTCATAGTCACACAGAACACAACCAGCAAAATTAAATGTGATTGTTGTGGTATTCTAGCGTATTTTTATCAACATGTATTTTTTCATCTCGTCTATAGCTAAGGCTTTGACTTTTCTGAGTCATTAGGAAGACTGAACCTGATAAGCATAATTATTGAAATACCTCCTAGCAAGAAAAGGAAAAAGTGGAATGGAAATCTGTGGCCATGAAAAAGTAGAAAATAACTCAAATCTCAAGAACAGCAGACTGTGTTACACAGATTGAGAAGCCCTCACAATAACAAATTTGGTTTTGGTTAGATGAACAGAAATGACTGACTAATTTCATGGCAGTCTTCAGACTCAACTTTGTGAGGGCTTTTTGGTTTTGATTTTCTGTTCTGTTCCCTGTTTGTTATAACAAGGTAAAAGAACTTTGGGCAGATGGGAACCCACTAGAAACTGGATAAATGGCTTCTGAGAGTATTCTTCCATCTGTTTCTATTTTCTTCTGTACAGTGACTTTTTTCACTCTCTTTAAAGGGTAGCCAAATCAGAAGGAACACATTTTTGTATGTGTTCTTAGAAGGAGACTTTTTTTTTCTTTGGTCCAAATCCAAAATCTGCAGATCACTTCCTCAACAGCTGCAAGAAAAGACATAATTTGGGCATTGGTATTTTAACTTTTTTCAAAAAAAACCCCCAACCGTTTATGAAATCTTTTCTATTACTTCTTTCTTACACTGATAAAAGAAAATTGAGAAAAATAAAATATATTGAGAAAAAATATATTGAGAAAAATATTGATCATGCTTGCAGTTGTGAAGGACACATAGGGCATGTTTGTCCTATGAACTTTTTCCTTGGACTTCTGTTTTCATGCCGTGTAGATGCATATGGCCATTAAATATACTTCTAATATTGATTGAAATTTGTCAAAATGGCTAAAGAATTTATCATACCACTTCAGCATGGATTGTAGGAAAATGTAACATTTCATTGTACCTTGCACAGACAGAAACTAATTACTCAACACTTTTCTAATAGTAGTAAAGACAGTAACTGTTTAAATGGCTTAAAACTACACTCCTCTTGTATTTGATGGAAATTTCCAAAATCAAGCTGAAAAAGTCCATTATATCAGTCAGAAATTTGTTCTTCAGGGCCTGTGGGTACTTCTGGAAAGTCTATTTTAGTAGAGATTGCTTTCATAAGTTAACTTTAGCTCAAATACTTTACATTAAAGGATCCAGTACTGTCAGGAAAAAAAATAGGTACCTTTTCAATTTCTTACTGCTGTGACTTCATGGTGTATATATATATATGTGGTATCATGTCTCTTTCTAGAATGAACAGGTGCTGTTCTGTTCTCATGATTTCGTCACTAGATGGAGAAACACCTGATTTATATGAACAATCAAACACTGCAAATGCAAATGTCAGGGTTTGTTTTTCAATTCAGCTGATGCATTTGCTGCTATTTTTAAGGGTAAGCACACAGGATAGTCTAAAAAGTTAGAATCCATTATACTTAACGAAGTGTGTGAATTTATAGGTTTTCTATAAAGTCAGTCAGGGACAGTGGAGGTAATACAGTATAATAACGTAACAAATATTTTAGATTGACCTCTTCTTGTGCCTTAATGGGATATCTAGCATTACAATGTAGGATTAAGAATACTAAAAAAACCCAAAAACTTTTAAATAAAAGGCAGAAAAAGTCTCTGAAAATTCAACGTATTTGGTAAACTGTTAGAAAACCAAGAGACTTTTTCTCTAAAAGTACGTTATCTGACACGGTGTATGGTTATGTGGGCCATTTTACCCTTTCATTATGTGAATATTTAAACAGAAAATGTCCTTTAATGCACAGAAATCAACATCTGTATTTTGTGAGAGGACAGCTACTGAACACTACAGTTATAATGGCATAACCTAGCTGTAGCACTGAGGGATGTTTAGTTACACATAGACTTACTGAATTATTTTTTGTTTAGATAGTGTTATGGCGGGCTAAAAAATTTAAGGGTAGCTCTTAAACAGAGCTTTTTGAAAAATGAACAAATTATTAGAAACTGGTGTATTTGGTTTGCATAACAAGGTTTTGGTAGCGAGGGGCATTGGAGGGGTGGTTTCTGTGAGAAGCTGCTAGAAGCTTTCCCCATGTCCAATAGAGCCAATACCAGCTGGCTCCAAGATGAACATGCTGCTGGCCAAAGCTAAGCCCATCAGCAACAACGGTAGCAGCTCTCTGTTAACATATTTAAGAGGGAAAATGTTGCTGCACAATGGCAACCAGGAGAGAGAGTATGTGGGAGAAACAACTCTGCAGACACCAAGGTCAGTGAAGAAGGAAGGGGAGGAGGTGCTCCAAGCACTGGAGCAGAGATTCCCCTGCATGGTAAGGCAGGCTGTCCAACTGCAGCCAATGGATGTTAAAGGTGGATCACACATCCATCTGCAGCCCATGGAGGACCTCACGCTGGAAAAGGTGGATGCCCCTGAAGGAGGTTGTGACCCCTTGGAGAGCCCACATTGGAGCAGGCTCCTGGCAGGACGTTTGACCCAATAGAGAGGAGTCCATGCTGGAGCAGTTTTGTTGGCAGGACTTGTGACCCCATGGGGGGCTCACGCTGGAGCAATCTTTTCCTAAAGAACTGCACCCCATGGAAAGGATCCATCCTGGAGCAGTTTGTGAAAAACTGCAGTCCAGGGGAAGGACCCATGCTGGTGAAGTTCATGGAGGATTGTCTCCTGTGGGAGGGACCCCACTCTGGAGCAAGGGAAGAGACTGAGGAGGAAAGAGTGGCAGAAACAAGTGATGAACTGAATGCAACCCCCATTCCCCATTCCTCTGCATGGCTTGGGGGGTAGAAGATAGCCAGGAGTGAAGCTGAGCCCAGGAAGAAGGGAGGGGTGGTGGAAGATGTTTTAAGATTTGGTTTTATTTCTCGTTGTTATGGAACGATGACCACCCTCAGCCGAAATTTGTCTTTTGTAGTGCTACATAGAACGCAATAATTAGTCTTTGTGACTTGATTGTAGAGCTCTGTCATAGTGAAGACAATTCACATGCATCATGAGAGCTATATTACCTTAAACGATAATTAAGACATCATAATAAGAGTTGAGTGGGATTTCAGTACATACTGGAATTGATGCAGTTCTTGGTCTGCATATACAATTTCATCATCTGAATTCTGTCTGTCCTGCTTTTTGTCAAAAAAGTGCCTTTAGTAATGCAGCCTTTATATTCTGGATGTAGTGAAAATGTGGGTGCGCTTACAGCACCAGGTGTTAAGTTAGCAATGGATGTATATGTATATGTCTATTGTCCATATATATATATGTAGGTAATGTACCATCTATTCTGAACACCAGTTTACGAATTTGACACCTGTCTGGCACACCATTCCAACTCTCCCTAGCAACACACCAACTCTTTGCAGTAGCAATCCATCTGTCTGTGTTACCAATCCAACTGTTTCACAAGAAAACCCAAAATCTTTCCAGGATCAATCAATCTCAGTACACTGCCAAGCTATTTTCTCCTCCATGTTAAAATGACACAAGTTCTTATGCAATAAATTACTGGGTTTTTTAAAGGGCCAAATCTGTTGTGGTCCACTGGTCTTCAGACATTCATGTAGCTCAAATTTGAGTTATAAAAATTAGATAACTAAAAAGAACAAAGGAAAACCAATTAAAGTTCGGCACCCGTGCCAGATAAAACAGGATAATATGTTTTAGAAATCGTATAGTCTTACAACACCTTCAACACTGGGCACATCTCCATATGGGAGTACAATGCATAACTTTGAACTGAAATTGAAAAGAAGATAATTTTCTGCAATCACAGAGCACATTTTACACTAGAAAATATGCAGTATTTCTTTGGATGAGTGCTGAGTATTTTATATATATTGCAAAATTCTAAATGTAATTATCTGTATTCATGTCTCTCTCTCTCTAATATTATGAAAATAGCTATTTATGCATGTCATTTACCCTATTTCCAGTCTTATTTATTCTGTCTTTAAGCTCCAGTAACTCTGTGGTTCCCTGTGTCATTTTCTTGTCTTTTCTCACAATACAGGATCACAGAATAATTCCAATGCATATCTTTTTTTTCCTATGGTCCCAAAGGATAAATGAGGCTGGCAAGGACCTCAGGAGATCTCTAGGCCACCCCACAGCCCAAAGAAGGCCTAGGTATGTGGTGGAGCCAGGCTGTGCATGGCTTGGTCCAGTTGTGACTTTAAACCCTCCAAGGGCAGAGATAACACAGCATTCCCTGTAGTGGGAAAAGTTTATTGGGATTTGAAGAGCTTAGCATTTGTCCCTACTGAATTTCATGTTCCTGGTGGCCCATTTCTTTAGCCTTTTTGGAGGCCTATCCTTGAGTGTGTTGACTGGTAATCCTAATTTGGCATCATCTGTAAGGTTGATGAGAGTGTGCGCTTTCACCTGCTGCTCATCATTGATAGAGATGCTAAACACAAAAGGTCCTGGTGCAGACCCTTGTGGTAGTTCACTTGGCACAGACATCCAGCTAAAGTATGACCCTTTAACCAATTTCTGAGTCCCATCTTCCAAATG
Source organism: Chionis minor (assembly GCA_013398295.1). Classification (NCBI taxonomy): domain Eukaryota; kingdom Metazoa; phylum Chordata; class Aves; order Charadriiformes; family Chionidae; genus Chionis; species Chionis minor. The sequence continues at coordinate 60,060 of VZSF01010508.1, read as the reverse complement.
TATTTGATCCATTTGGTTGTCTAGCCATGCAGACTGTAACATCACAACTTCAATACCATGGTGGACAGTCTGAATGGCCAGACTTAAAGTGTTGCAGTCAATGGATCAATATCCAAGTGGAAATCAGTGATGAGTGGCATTCGTCAGGGGTCAGTATTGAGACCGGTGCCGTTAAACATCTTTGTTGGTGAAATGACAGTGGGATTGAGTGCACCTTCAGCAAATTTGAAGGTGACACCAAGCTGTGTAGTGCTGCTGACATACTGGAGAGGAGGGATGCCATCCAGAAGGACCTGAACAGGCCTGAGAGGTGGGCCCATGCCAACCTCATGAAGTTCAATAAGGCCAAGTGCAAGGTCCTGCACCTGGGACGCAGCAATCCCATGCACAAATACAGGCTGGGTAGAGAATGGATTGATAGCAGCCCTAAGGAGAGAAACTTAGGGGTGTTGGTAGATGAGAAGCTCGTCATGAGCTGGCAATGTGCACTCGCAGCTCNAGTCTTATTTATTCTGTCTTTAAGCTCCAGTAACTCTGTGGTTCCCTGTGTCATTTTCTTGTCTTTTCTCACAATACAGGATCACAGAATAATTCCAATGCATATCTTTTTTTTCCTATGGTCCCAAAGGATAAATGAGGCTGGCAAGGACCTCAGGAGATCTCTAGGCCACCCCACAGCCCAAAGAAGGCCTAGGTATGTGGTGGAGCCAGGCTGTGCATGGCTTGGTCCAGTTGTGACTTTAAACCCTCCAAGGGCAGAGATAACACAGCATTCCCTGTAGTGGGAAAAGTTTATTGGGATTTGAAGAGCTTAGCATTTGTCCCTACTGAATTTCATGTTCCTGGTGGCCCATTTCTTTAGCCTTTTTGGAGGCCTATCCTTGAGTGTGTTGACTGGTAATCCTAATTTGGCATCATCTGTAAGGTTGATGAGAGTGTGCGCTTTCACCTGCTGCTCATCATTGATAGAGATGCTAAACACAAAAGGTCCTGGTGCAGACCCTTGTGGTAGTTCACTTGGCACAGACATCCAGCTAAAGTATGACCCTTTAACCAATTTCTGAGTCCCATCTTCCAAATGTATTTGATCCATTTGGTTGTCTAGCCATGCAGACTGTAACATCACAACTTCAATACCATGGTGGACAGTCTGAATGGCCAGACTTAAAGTGTTGCAGTCAATGGATCAATATCCAAGTGGAAATCAGTGATGAGTGGCATTCGTCAGGGGTCAGTATTGAGACCGGTGCCGTTAAACATCTTTGTTGGTGAAATGACAGTGGGATTGAGTGCACCTTCAGCAAATTTGAAGGTGACACCAAGCTGTGTAGTGCTGCTGACATACTGGAGAGGAGGGATGCCATCCAGAAGGACCTGAACAGGCCTGAGAGGTGGGCCCATGCCAACCTCATGAAGTTCAATAAGGCCAAGTGCAAGGTCCTGCACCTGGGACGCAGCAATCCCATGCACAAATACAGGCTGGGTAGAGAATGGATTGATAGCAGCCCTAAGGAGAGAAACTTAGGGGTGTTGGTAGATGAGAAGCTCGTCATGAGCTGGCAATGTGCACTCGCAGCTCAGAAGGCCAACCACATCCTGGGATGCATCAAAAGAAGCATGCCCAGCAGGTCAAGGGAGGGGATTCTGCCCCTCTACTCTGCTCTCATGAGACCCCAACTGGAATACTGTGTCCAGCTCTGGGCTACTCAACATAAGAAGGTCAAGGACCTGTTGGAGTGAGTCCAGAGGAGGGCCACGAAGATGATCAGAGAATTGGAGGAACTCTACTATGAGGGAGGGACTTTTTGTCAGGGAGTATAGTGATAGAATGAGGGGTAACAGTTTTAAACTGAAAGAGGGTAGATTTAGATTAGATCTCAGGAAGAAATTTTTCACTCCGAGAGTGATGATGTGATGGAACAGATTGCCCAGGGAAATTGTGGAGGCCCCCATCCCTGGAAGTGTTCAAGACCAGGCTGGATGGGGCTTTGAGCAACCAGGTCTAATGGGAGGTCTCCTTGCCCATGACAAGGGAATTGGAAGTAGATGATCTTTAAGGTCCCTTCCAACATAAACCATTCTATGAATTTGTGATTCTAAAATATGAACAGCCAACTAGTCAGCTGAGGAATTCTTGACTGATTCTAAATTAACCTACTCTTCACTCAAAGGAAATTCGGGCAGCATTTCAAGCAAACAGTCTAAAGATTATTCATATGAATTAATAGTGTAGGCCTGAGCACACAAATTTGCTACTTCCAGAAGTAATTAAATATGTTTCCTGAGAGTTTTAATAATTTTTCTTTTAGATCAGTCCTTAAATAGATATGTCTGGAAGACTTTTAAATCCCACTCACTTGTACAAGAAGATGGTTTTGCACTGTTTTCTGTAAGCAGAAAACTATTTATTGTGTCTTCTTCTGGTACTGTCAAAAACCTCATTAGCGGGGAAACTAACATGGGGGTGGCTTCATTTCTCAGGCATGAATTTTTGAGGTGCCTGTTGAGAACATTGTCAACATAGAAAAATTATTATACAAGGTTTTCCACTAGTGCTGCTGAACATTGTTACTAAGTGCGTGTTATGCTTTATTTTATTTATTGATGTGTGAAAATCAGTTTTATTTATGCTTATAACACAAGTAGCACATCTTATTGGTCCTACTGGCTTTTTAAAATAGCCAACTTCTTGTAAAATCTTCTGTGAAAATTAGTTCAGCTTTATTTTTGATGTCCGGGTCATCACTGCAGTGCTGGAGATAATATGCTTCTTATCCTTCACGCAAGTTGTTCCATAGATGCATAGGTACTTATTGTTGTATTTCTGTACTTTCCAGTGTCCAACATGTCCTTAAGAGGAATTAGCATGTTAAAAATGGATCATATAGAATATGTAGTGGACTAAAATACAATTTGAATGCAAAAAGAAAGCAATGCTAAAGCCGATTAAACTAATCAAATTATTAGTAATATTGGTATGTCTCTAGATATTCTTGGCATTTTATTAGTTAGAAAGTTTTCAGTCCGGAGAGGTAATCTAATAGTCCACATCAGTAAAATCCAGCTCTCAACAGATGTCCTTATTCAGATGAGTTGCCCTGTATATCCTGAAAAATTAGATTGTACATGGGTGGCTTGAACTTCATTGCTTAGTGCAAAGAGCTGGCTCGCGTCTCTTCAGGTCATGTGAACTTAATTTGGTACCTGTAATGTAATGGAGGGTAGGCTTTGTACACAATTCACATGTCAGCCTAACAACAGCAGATTCATAGGGGTGAGAGGGTTGAATGGATGAAAACGCTGTTGTACTATAGGCTCACACTTTAAACCTAATTTGAAGATAGTATTCCACCTTTTCGGCTCTTCCCTACATTCAGTCGCAAAGCACAATTGCTCAGGCTTTATACATGCCACGACTTTGGCCCTGCAGTCATAAGCAGAGATGTCTCAGTTAGTTGATATAAAATGTTTATCAGCACTAGGCATCACTTAGGAAAATGTTTAAATACAAGTAACACTAAGCGCTGAATATTCAGAAGTTAGCTACTGTGTTAAATTGATGAGACAAAATGTGTTACAAAGCCTTCTGGGAAGCAAAAGGAGGAAACAGCTGTAGATCTAATACTGATGTCTTACTCCCCTCTCCAGAACACTACAAGAAGAAATAAAAAGCAAGGATGTTTAGTTTGCCATGATGGGTTTTACAGGTGTTTATATTTATTCCATCTTCTATTTTTTTACAGTAATTGAAGAAGTGACACCATAGTAATATTTTCCTTTTTTTTGCTTGTTTGCTTTTCTCTTGCTTGCTTTTTTCTACAATGACAGAGGAAGTTATTAGTGTCTCCCACACCCCTGTCAATTATTAAAGGGTAAAGAATCATGGTTTTAAAAAGTAGACACTGGCAGACAAGGAAAGGTGATGCAAGAAGGAAAAGAAGGGTAGATAGAGGAAAGAGAGCCAGTGACCCAGAAATATAGCCTGATTTTATACAGTGAAGAAAACACAGGAAATAGTTTTTCTACCACAGGCAAAATCTAAGTGGAAAAGAATTTAAAAAAAAATAAAGACCCTATGTTATACTGCATTTCCTGTATGTGATCAAGCTATTTTCTGTCTTTGTGATGAAATTACAAATAAATGGTGTGATAATAGTGGTTTGTATTAATGAAAACACATGATATTTATTTATCTAGTTTTACTTTAGAATAGGGTCTGGATGAAGAAAGATTTTTTATTTAAGATCCATTTCACATCTCATCTTTATAATGAAACTGACTTGTGTTAGATGGGACACAAATGGGTACTAGAGGACAGAGAAAGAGGAGCAAATTGGGATAAAATGTCACAGGAACATCTTATGAAATTAAGTAAAACAGTTTGAGTGCTTTATCTGAAAAAAACTAATAACTCTTTTTTTGAATCATTGACTTCTGCTTGTCCTAATTAGACATATCTTATAAAAAGTTCAGCAAAATAAATGTTTGGTATATATTTTAAAAATTACAAAAACATTTCTTATCAAAATGAAAAGGAAGCATTTTGAGCTTGAAAGTATGATGCAAATTGCTACAGTTAGCCTATAGCAAAACATTCTGCATCAAAGAGCTGTGCTAGCTGAGGCAATAGACAATGTTTAAAAAGAAATTATGAATGCAGAAAATAAAGCTTGAATTTTAATTCTCGCAGAATGTGGAAACTTTGATAGTTTTATCTGTGGAATTACACAGATTGTCCTTAAATCCAAACTTTAGTCTTTGACCGTGATATAGTTCATAACTTTACAGTCCACAGCTCTGGCAGATCTGGAAAAGCAAACCAGAAAAAATTAGAAGTTGTCCTTTTAATGTGTTCAAATAACTGTAGTGGGCTCACTTCTGAAATGACACATTTGTATAAGAGTTAGAAGATTTCTTAAAAGAAAAGAGTCACAAAATTACAGACTGGTTGAGGTTGGAAGAGACGTCTGGAGGACATCTGGTCCAAACTCCCTGTGCACGCGGGCCAACTTGATCTCATTGCCCAAGAACATGTCCAGATGGCTTTTGAATATCTCCAAAGAAGGAGACTTCACAGCCTCTCAGGGCAACCTGCACCAGTGCTCGGTCATCAACACAGTAAAAAAGTGTTTTCTTATGTTCATAGAATCATAGAATCATCTATGTTGGAAGGGACTTTCATCAAGTCCAATCATCAACCTAACACTGACAAAATCACAACTAAACCATGTCCCTGAGTACTATGTCTACCCACCTTTTAAATACCTCCAGGGATGGTGATTCCACCACTTCCCTGGGCAGCCTGTTCCAATGCTTGATAAACCTTTCGGTGAAGAAATTTTTCCTATTGTCCAATCTAAATCTTCCCTGGCATAACTTGAGGTCATTTCCTCTCATCCTGTCACTTGTTACTTGGGAGAAGAGACTGATCCCCGCCTTGCTACAACTTCCTTTCAGGTAGTTGTAGAGAGCCATAAGGTCTCCCCTCAGTCTCCTTTTCTCCAGACTAAACACCCCCAGTCCCCTCAGTTGCTCCTCATAAGACTTGTTCTCTAGGCCCTTCACCAGCTTCGTTGCCCTTCTCTGCACAACGAAGTGAAGGGCCCAAAACTGACCACAATACTCGAGATGGGACCTCAGCAGTGCCAAGTATAGGGGGACAATCACTTCCCTAGTCCTGCTGGCCACACTGTGCTTACATCAAGCCAGGATGCTGTGAACCTCCTGTGTTTCAGTGTGTGTCCATTGCCTCTGGTCCTGCCACTGGCACTGCTAAAAAGAGCCTGTCCTCTTTGCACCTTCCCTTCAGGTACTTATATATATTGATGAGATCTCCCTGAGCTTTCTCTTGTCCAGGCTGCACAGTTCTAGCTCTCTGAACCTTTTCTCATAGGAGAAAAGTTCCAGTCCCTTAATCATCCTTGTAGTCCTTTATATTACTTTGTTCAGTATGTCCATGTCTTTCTTGTGCTGAGGAGCCCAGAACTGAACAAAGTACTCCAGGTGTGGCATCACCGGTGCTGGGTATAGGGGAAGGATCACCTCCATCAACCTGCTGGCAGTACTTTATCTAATGCATCCTAGAATACCATTAGCCTTTACAGCAAGGGCACGTTGCTGAGTCATGTTCAACTTGGTGTCCTTTTCTGCCAAGCTGCTTTCCAGCTGGGTGGTCCCCAACATACCTTTGTGCGTAGGGTTGTTCCTCCTCAGGTGTAGGTCTTTGCCATTCCTCTTGTTGACCTTCATGAGGTTCATGCCAGCTTTTCTCTTCCTGAAGGAGAACCCAGAGAATGCTGCAAAAACTAGTGCCTCAGTTGGCTGCCTCTGTTACCTGTACTGTTAACAGAGATAACTCTGAATAACCTGCTACAGAGGCAGGACAGTTGAATCGTTGCAGAACTCTCCGTAAGTTAATTAGTTCTGATTAGAAGTAGATTCTGTCAGCTTTGCTGCATATTCTTACTATGTGGCCATCCCGCTTTAGAGTACATTGTCACACAAGATTTCTCAGGTCTAGGTTATATTTCTGCACACTAACTCTACCAATGTAGAACAATATTATATGCAGATTACTTAAAAGATCAGCACCTGCCTCCTATGTTCATTCAACTTTCGTTCAGCTTCCTAACAATCACTTAGAATAACCAGTTATTAATTATAGTGAGAGGTTAAATTCTCTCTTTTTTATTTTTTTATTTTTTAGGGAAGGAACAAATAAGTATTGCAATTTTCATGCTTTGTCTATTTTGCATTTAAAAACAATTATGAGAAACATTATCTCTAATGCACACAAAGATATGAAAATAAGCATCTATTTAGATTTAAAACTTGTAACAATTGTTTGGAGTAAGACAATCTGTTTCTTAAGGGTATGAGAAAGGTTTTTGAAGGATTTGCTTCCTCATTTTTATACCTAGCTTTATGTAGTAAACATACGAGTCTAATTATAAAAATCAGCATGAGAAAATCTTAAAGGCCTCTAGTCCATTCTAAAATGTTTCCTTTTATTTTTGTTTCCACAGTAACAAGAAAAATGTTTGCTTATACACCATCTGCACTTGGATCAACCAATGTATTTCATAGTTTTGTATACATGACTTGGCCAGTAGTTCTTCAGACTTTCTCTTTCCAACTTTTTGTAACTGTTGTCTCAACTCAAGTCTTTATCATGAACTTAGATAGCACCAATGATTTAAATGGAACTGGTAATTATGTACAGATTTAACTCCAAACACAAACGTACGCAGGCCTGTAACATTGGTCTCTTTTTAAAAACAGATGGGTTTGTTTATTTCAGCAAAATTAGGAAGTCAGTACCATTTCTTTTTTATTCCAAACGTCTGAATTTGTTTTTAAACTTTTTTGAAATTGGTGAGATTTGATGGTCAAAATCTTCCATAGAAAGAGGCCCCACTAAGAAGTGTGTATTTCAAGTTTATTTCTGTAAGGTGGAAAAAAAGAAAGCAGAATATTTATTTGTTCTAGTCTTACAAAGTATGCAGGTCGTAAAGATTCCTGATCCATGGCTGCGGTGAAAACTGTAAGGAATAATGTTGCTGAAAAGTAATCAGAGCATCTTGGGGGCTGGAAAGACTTGTAAAATCAAAAGTATTGTGAATGAACTCCTAGATACTGTCAAATGGTTGGAATGTTTCAGCATTTCTCCGAAAAGTCTGCACAGATGACCAGGAAAAAAAAGTCTCTCTCCTTCACACTATATGAGCTGTTTAGGAGAGAGCATTCAGGGAGAAGTACTTCTTGGTTATAGAATCAACTTGTTGCAAGCCTGAATGGGTTTTATATTCCTAATTAATTATATCTCACTGTCCTTTCCTTACAGTCTTTATCATCAACTGACTCTTTCCATCTCCTTGCTTCTCAAATATGAAAAAAACCCAAAATTGTGGAGGCATATGTTAATGGTGTTTTAACCCTTTTTGACATAAGAACTGTAATATGATCTTCATTTACATAATCAAATGCTCCTTCTCAAGTAATTTATTCTTTCTTAAAATCTTAAAAGCTCTTGAGTTTGATATTTTCACCCTTTTTTCACATAGAAGAGTTAATGCTTTTAAACAGGTAAGCATTGTCTGTACTCTGATTTAGCTGATATTTTTAATTTGCTCTTCTTTGTATAACTCCATGTTATTGTGTGCTCAACATCAACTCCACCCTTTTAAAAGAAAAGAGATGATCAGATAAGCACTCTTTTCAGATAACCTCTCTAAAAACATGGGGAGAGTACCCATTACCTAAGGTGAACTTTTTGTTTTATTACCACACATGGAGATAAATCTTATGACTGCTGAATTGTAGATGCTTTTAAAGATAACTTAGAAGTCATAGATATGAAATACACAGTAGTAAATAGTTTAACTACACTGCTGGTGAAAAGGTTGTCAGCTAAAGTACAATACTTTTTCTTTTCTAGGCAAGCAGGAAACCCGTACTTTTTTTCTGGTACCAGCTTTCCAAGTAATTCCATTGGAATCTTTTATTTACAAGATATTGCATATCCTCCAAGATATCAGATTGAATTTATTATCAGTAAATCAGTAATTTCCCTTTTTCTTTCTTTTTTAAATTTCCTTGAATTAACGCGCCTTCTGAAAAAAATTAAGTAAAGAAGTAATTTTAGAGGCAAAGGTGATCTTTTGTTGGACCAAAATAAATAACTCTCTGATTCATCATCACTCCTTATGAAGGCAAATACCTCTTTAAGGTTATGAATAAAGGCTACAAAACTGGGTCAAAAAGTCTTTGAAGAGACAGTAAATAATACATTCCTGTGATGCATTATATCTTCTTTAGTAACACCATTTGTAAAAATGTAGTCCAGACTTGCTATACTGTCATGCTGATATACATGGATCTGGTTACCCAAAGTAAATGTAAACCTACACAGAGAGAAACATGAAGTCAGAGTGAATTATATTTTGACACCTTTAGCCATAGCTAACGGTTGCTTACTCCAGGATTGTCTTCACTTAATTCAACAGACCTCATACCAGTAACATATGCCTGCTTTACACTGCTCTGCCTCTTGTGCAAATTACTTCCTAGTGAGAATGATAGCAGTCAATATCTGCTTTGCATAGGTGGAAACAACTACACAACAAGAGAAACAAGTTCTTAATAGACATGTGTAAACCAAAATGTCCAAAGCAGTTACTTGCATCAACGCATACCAGAGGGATTGCATTTCCTCCTGTGAATTTTGGCTCAAGTTTTTAAAAATAACTAGTAAAACTGTATAAAGTATATCTAAATATACTTTGAAGACTATGTGGTCTAAGCATTTTCTATGACAAGTTTAAAAAACTGGTATTGTGCATATCAGATACTTGGGTGACATTTCTATTTGTATTCTCTAAGAAACATGAAGGCTACAGACTGGTCAATATTCCAAAAAACATTGGAAAGTAGATAACTGAAGATACTAGAAAACTTTGATTCAAATACAGGACTACTTGTTAGAAGATTTCTCTCAAAGTTCTTTTGGCAGGAAAACCTTAAAAAATCGCTATAAGAAGATTTCTGTGATATTTTTACCTACTTAATGTGTAAGTTCCATGTGGCATAAATGTTTTAATAGTTTTTCTCCTCTATTTCTTACTTTAGACATTTTTTTAATAATGTACTGCAAGTTTTACAAAACTAAATGCATCGAGGAACAGGAACAGAGGAGTCTGGCACATTATCACAAGGGGATCTTGAATTAACCTCTATTTCAAGACTCCCACACTCCCCTCTAGGAAAGGGATTTCTACAGCAGTAGATTCAAAATGCACTATACTGTTATTTTAAAACATGGTCCTACAGTATTTATTTTAACCAAATTGCTTGTATTTCCAACCCTGGCAACTCTATCAAGTTACACTCTAAACCTCTGTGTTGTACCAACACACTTAAAAGGAAATCCCATTTCTTGTCTGTCATAGTTTCAGCTGGGATAGAGTTGACTTTGTTGCTAGCAGCTGGTATAGTGCTATGTTTTAGATTTGGAATGAGAATGGTGTTGATAGCCCACTGGTGTGTTTGGCTGTTGCTGGGTAGTCAAGGCCTTTTCTGCTCCTCACATCACCCTGCCAGCAAATAGGCTGGGGATGCACAAGAAGCTGGGAGGAGACACAGCTGGGATAGCTGATCCCAACTGACTAAAGGGATATTCCATACCATGTGATGTCACACTCAGCATATAAAGCAGAGGGAAGAAGAAGAAGGAGTGGGGGGGACATTTGGAGTGATGGTGTTTGTTTTCCCAAGTAACCATTATGCCTAATGAAGGCCTGCTTTCCTGTAGATTGCTGACCACTTGCCTGCTGACGGGGAGTACTGAAAAAATTCCTTATTTTACTTTTCTTGTGCGTAAGACTTTTGCCTTACCTATTAAGCTGTCTTTATCCCAACCCATGAGTTTTCTCACTTTTCTGATTTTCTCATGCATCCCATTGGGGGTAAGCGAGTAAGCAGCTGGGTGGCGCTTAGTTGTTGGCTGGGGTTAAACCATGACACTTGTCCCATAGGGACAACACTATGAACAGTATTTTTCTGTTCTTGTTTAGTTTCTAGAATGTAATATGACAGTGTGTTGGAGACAATTACACCTCATGATTAAGAGCATTCTGCATGATTCCCTCAGAAATGCTTCAGATTATTACTGAACACAAATGAACGGTGCCATGGAGAAGATGAAGGGTGTTTTAATTCTTCATTCCAAAGCAATGAAATAACTGTGAAGCCCTGTAAGGAGCATAGACTGCTTTTCTTTCATAGATCTTTTAGCAGTGATGTACAAAAAATGTGTATTTAGGTCCTTGTACTTAACTAATGTTGACATTTCAAGGTCAAAGTTATTTTGAATACAGACATATCTTGTAAAAGATATGAATGGACAAAAAAATTTGAATTTTAAACCTAAGAGCAGACTTCCAACACAGAGTACACATGCAGTTACAATATATAGTGAGAATTTATGTTTTCTGAGTATTTTAAAAATTGACTCCACATCTGATTTTCTTAATGAATTGTCAAAAAAAATTATCTTAATTTTATTTCAATATTATCTGCATTTTTATCATGTTACAGTATAATTCAATGAATTTGACGAAACTTGAGGTTTCACTTACAAGTTCCCTCAAAATGATACACAAAGGCTAGGAATGCCTAACTGGCGTACCTAGTTCCAACCAGCAGTTAGATCTTGTATCAGCTGAGGTAAGTATTATCTTCCCCATTACATCCTGACATTCATTTCTCTGAGCTTTTCATCAAATATCATATAAAAATTGCCTCTCTGGTCAGTGGAAATGAACAATTGAGGCATAAATCTGCAAGTGTGGAATCTCTTGAGAGGTGCTTCTCTCACTATCCAGTGCCTATAGAGGGAGCCTGGCTGCCACATTTTTAAAATTCTGTAATTAGGTGAGATGAATTCCCATCCTTTATATTACAGTATGATATATGACCAGTGATACATTTCAAACAGTTAAGCAAATAACTTCATATCTCTGCATCCTTATATTGTAGGTGTTATACAACATAAAAACAAGGAGCTTTTCTTAAGAGACACTGCATATTATTAGGAAAACAGTAACACAAAAAGTGTACATAAGTCTGTTATAGGATGATGTTAAATGGTCCATGAGTTCAGCACAGATTTTACATATGCTTTGCTTTGTATTTATCATTAATGATGATTAATGTAAAATAATAAAGCAATGAGAAAATTGTAGAGTAACAAGGTTTGGAGACAGCTGCCATAGCCCATTATACCAGAAAGTTCAGATAAAAAGACTCTTTTCAGACAACTGGGAAAATATTTTTTAGTATATAACAATAACAAGAAGATAAATAATATCAGTATGGTTTGTCAAGGACAAATTATGCCAAGTTAATTTAGTTTCCTTTCATGAGAAGGCAACAAATCTTTTAGGCAGAGAAGAAGCAATTGTCACATAATTTGAATTTCAGATCTGTTCTGTGTTAAACCTTGTAAGCAAGTGAGGGAAACAGAGAAAATTTGCTAATCACTCACTATAAAACTGAAAGGATGTATTACGTGATGCTAGTCAATTTTCTGTCTTGGCTCTCATTTTGCTGGCTTTATCTTTGACTTGCTTTCTGTTGTACTAGATTTCTAGGTAAAGGCAGACTAGGAAGCACATAAGCAATGCTGGAGGACAGGATTGCAATGCAAAGAGGTCAAGAGATGTAAGAAAAAGACTGGAAACAAAAGATTAAATGCCAATTCAGTAAAAATATATGCAAAATTCCACATTTTGTTCCCTGTAAATGCAGCTGGACATCAGTTGTAGAACATTTGAACAGATGAGGAACAGTTGATGGCAATGGTATTAGTTAGCCTAAAGACGAAAAGCTTGAAGGGAAACATGATAACTGTTTTTGGATATTCACAAAGTTACTACTTATTCCTGATGTCTACTGCTGCTATGACAAAAAGTTTGGATCAATGTGCAATGAATCACAGAATCACACAAAATGTTATGGTTGGAAGGGACTTCTGAAGATCATCTAGTCCAACCCCTCTGCCAGAGCGGGTGCAACTACAAGTTTCACAGGATGGCGTCCAGGCGTGTTTGGAATGTCTCCAGAGTGGGAGACTCCACCACCTCTCTGGGCAGCCTGTTCCAGTGCTCTGCCACCCTCAAAGCATGAGAGAAAATCCCTCAAAGCAAATGAGAGAAACCCAAATTACACAGAAGAGCCAGAAACAGAAGAAGAGGAAGAGGAGGAAGAAGAGGAAGAGGAAGAAGAGGAAGAAGAAGAACTAACTTTCAAATTCTAAGGACAGCAATGCCTGGGAATTTCATGGGACCTTGTTGATCAGGGAGGAGTGAACAATATTTCCTCTTCATTTTTCTTCTAAGCTTATGTGACACCATAACTCTACTTTGGAAGTAGAACTTTGAGAGTCATGCTTCTTACTTGTTTCTTCCAATGGAAATGTTGTTGTGCATCTTTACAAAATACAAATTGATTGGTGAAGGAAAGTCTTAAATTTTGAACTATGTAATGGGATTATCTCTCCTCCTGTTATTGTTTCTGCTCATTAAAGTTGGATTATTTAACCCAGAGAAGATAGATCTTTTGTTCCTCTTTGTATTACTACTTCCATGGAGAGTTATGTTTTCCTTGCACTCTAAAAGAATATGTGATGACTTATAGCACCTCCTTTTTCATGTTGATCTGGGAGGAAAAGGAATCCTTTTTTGGTTTTATTTTAGACAACACTATCTCTAAATAAAAGGCAAACACATTTTTAAAAAGGGAAAAGCCAGGAAAGCTTCTTCCTTTTTTCGATTAATCTTACCCATAATTATGTTGGTAATGATTTAATGTTGACTTTGATAGCAGTACGATTAAGCCTATTGTTTGTTATTGCTGAATACAATTTAATAGGGGTAATGTGCAATTGACAACAACTGATGCTGTGGCAGTATCAGCATTAACAAATGCAAAATCAAATCCATAGTCTCAAATCTGGCACAAGATTAGCTCTTACAAGCATATGCAATGCTTCTACCGTTTTGAAAGGGATCATACAAACGTATCTAAAATTAGATTTTTTTGATAAAAAAACAAAGAAATTTCTTCTCTTTTAGAAAGCAAAGTCTATTATAAGTGGATTTTTTTTCATGCATTCTCTGTGGATAAGCACAGTAAGTACAGAATTATATGGAAATATGACAAGTTTCAGAAACAGCTTCATAATGATTGCTATCCAGTTTTTTAAAATGTTTGTTCAAGTGCTGTTGCTCTCTCCTATAACTGTGAAAAAGTCACTGCAAATTTTAGTTCTGATATACAGTGTATCAAGTGTTCACAGCACTTTCTAATTATAATCCTGTATTTCAATAAATAATTAGAATAGAGAAAACTCTTTGAAGACTCTATTTTGTACTTTTTCTAGTACACCTCCCTAATTCCACATAATCTGCATTGTGCTTCCCTGTGTTTGAGATGGCTAACTAATGTGATCGTCCACAGAGAATAAAATGTTACACTGAAATGTTTTGTGCAACCAAGCTGACTGAAGTGGCAAAGATGGTTGATGTTTCTTTCTTCGTGTGTCGTGATAAGCCTCGAGAAAGCACGTTTCAAGGCATGGCCAGTTAGCTGGCAACCATGCAAATAAGCACCTAAAATGTATGGAGACTCAAGCTCTTCTGTGATTTTATTTATTTATCTTTGCAAAATCTACATCTTTAAATAAATAGTTCAAGTTCATTGATTGTGACTAGTGACTTCAGTACAGAATAATGTTCAGAAAATGTCAGAACATTGAATCTTTAATTATTGAATTTAGTAAGTGTAGTGACTTATTTGGAAAGAAGTGCAAAATTTTTTGTCCTAAATCTGATAAAGGTGAGAAATTTAGGACTTATTGACAGTTTCTTTAGCTATTGCACTTTCGTTACTATACCTTAGTAATCATTAATGCCCATCTCCTGAAACAGTTCAAATTGTATGACTGAAATACAGTAACCACAATACTGTTTTTGGCTGAACAAATAATGACAAAAATGTATATGAATATACATGTGAATATAATATGCATACCTATATATGTTCTGCTACTAAAGGAAAGCAAACTTGTTCATTAATGATAAAAAGCAAACATGTTTGTTTCTATATCATGTTGTTGAGCTTTTGGAACCTGGCCATGTGTAATCTGGTGGGTGTTTCAAAAAAAATAATAACGGAATAAATTAGTTTTATTCTGTCATTTCTTTGCCTTACATAAAAAGTTTAAAACCTCAGGGTCAAAGGCATGTATTTATGCTGTTGTTTCTTAGACTTTGTGTTCTTTTTGTATCACTAAGGATAAAGAAGGTTCCAAGAAGTATAAAAATATAGAATAAATATATAGAAACGTAAAAGCAGATTATTTATTTGTAATTTAGCATTAAAAATTTCTATGTACAGCAATTTTTCAGAAAAAAAAATTAGTATCTTCAAGAGAACCAAGTCTTAGGTGTAAGCAGAGCTCGAAAGCTACAGCATTGTTGAAAGCTGATTGAAACAATGCAAAATACTATCCTGGAGGATGATCTTGTGTGTTTAATTGTATGCATTCTAAGTGCTCCCTGCAAAGTCATTGAGATTACTTGGAGTGCTTGAAGCATGTGTATAAATCTTTACAATAGCAAGGCTCAAAAATCAATATGGTAGGTACCTAATCATTTTATATTAAGAAAATACTGGCATAAAGATATAAAGCTCTTCACCTGTCAAAATCTGAGGCACCTATTTTCTTGATTAAAAATGACTACTTATAGGACATGACTCTCCAGCAGAAGAAAGTCATCTCCTTGTGATCCTTCCTCCTTCCAGTGATTTTGGGAAGTAAGGCAAAACATGTCTTTCTTCTCTGTGAAAATAGTGAGAGCTTCAACATTTTGCAAAAAGTGAGGGGATAGACCAATGCTTTACTTTGGCTATCAAAAGCTCAGCAAATTGTTCATTTTTTGAGGAAAGAAAATACAAAGAAATATCAGAAAAATGTGCTAATGGTAATCATTGTATAACATTTATCTGTCTTTTAAAAAGGAACCATAAGTATCATTTAGAAAGATATCATTTGGTTTTATTTTTATTTTAAGTCAGCAAGGATGAGATTATGTACAAATACTAAGACAGTTTATGCTAATGGCCTGAAGTTGCCACAGTTTGTTGCAATTGTTTAAGTACATAAAACTGAATACATTGAATGGTGAATGATTGGTGTGGTGAATGTGTGTGTGGTGTTACATATCTCTAGGGATCAAACATCTCTAATTATTGAGTTCAAGCTCTGAAATGCTGTGTATTTCTACACAAAATTACAGTAAAGTATTAGCATTGCTATAGTTGAGCATAAAATCAGCTCTCTGTACCAAGGTCAAGTCTTCTATCTAATCAGATATTAACATATTCATCCAGATTTTCTTGAAACCCACTGTCCCTCAGGGACTGCAGGATAGGCTTAGTGACCCTTAACTATGATCACAGAGAAAGAAAGTCATTAATGAGATTGTGCCCTTTAGCTCACATATACAAACAGAAGCAAAAAACCCCAAACCAACAACAAAACAGCAAAAAAACCCAAACCACCAACAAAAATTCATCAAACCGCCAACAAAAATACCCCAAACCACCAAACAAAAAATTACTCCAAGCCTCTCCAAATCCAATGAACTTGAACCCAACATCTACAACATTTGGGAGTATATATCTCAGTCTAATAAAGCAGTTGTCCCTCCCGAGTTCTGTTTTGTTCTGGTTTTGGTTTTCTGAAGATCTAGGAAATGCTATGATTTAAGGCAGTAGGGAAAAACACACATTGTGAGGACTCCAGAGAAATGTTGGGAAGTAAGACAAGAAGCCTACTAGGGTCATAAATTTCTGCTGCATTCTGACAGAAATTAGGACACCATTGGATAGCATATGGACTAACTATGAATACAGGAATTTACAGCATTAAATATTATCCTCACTGTAAGGGAAAAGGTGATAAAAAATATAACATACAGTACTGTCACCATAAAATAGGCTAAGTGAGTTTGCAGCTTACACAGATTGCTCATGTTTATAAGCGCTCACAAGGCTTGCATTAGCAATCAGAAGACACCATAGTTTGTCCATAAGTGGCCATTTGCTGTATTTCCAGAGTATTCTGCATCTTCAGGTGATGAAAGAACAGAATTCAGTCTGGATTGCTGTATATATATTAAGTTTGTTATTGTCTAATTTAAAGTGGTAGGAGTGTTCTTTAATGTGCTGAAGAGGGAATTATGACATGTTAACAAAGGTATATTTTACCTTTTACATATATATTTCTATATATTTGTATATATTCGCATACATATATGAGGACACTTGTGTGTGCATATTTTTTTTATATATGCCTACAAAAAGAATGCAGTGGGAGCAATTTAGAAGCTTAATGTATACTGTCACCCTGAAAAACAATTTTTAAAACAAAAAGCGCAGTTCAATTTATCTTCCTAAACCGAATGAGAGAGAGGTAGGCATCCCTGAAAACTTATCAAGAAAGATCAAATCTACCCAAGTCGGACACCTCCATCTCTGAGTTTGTTAATGGTTATGGAAAGAAGTTCAACTAAATTACTGTAAAGACTGTAAGTGGATTTAAAGCCAGCCTGGAAATGAGTTCTGTCCTGGTTTTATTGTATATATCGTTGTTAATGTTTTTAATAGCCAATGATGCTTCTGATTCACATCCCAAATTTAGGTATCTGCAGAGATGGTAACTTTAGCCCAGTTAGTGTCCAAACTCACATTAAAGCACATCAGGGTCAAGGGTTCAACTCAGATTGTCCGTACACAGATATGGAGCGGCCTTTGAGGAGACGACACAGGACTAGGAGGTAACCTATACTTTTTTGTAAGTGAACCTGAACCTGAAGTAGGACAATCAAAGTCATCCCAAATTGCACTAAATGTTTAGATGTGGACAAGTAAATTAAACCTTTCCTCAGGTCTGTGTAGCTAGATGCAGTCCAGAAAATGGTTCC
This sequence comes from Chionis minor, assembly GCA_013398295.1. Taxonomy (NCBI): domain Eukaryota; kingdom Metazoa; phylum Chordata; class Aves; order Charadriiformes; family Chionidae; genus Chionis; species Chionis minor. The sequence goes on along the minus strand of VZSF01010508.1, from coordinate 42,514 downwards.
AATGACCATGAAAGGCTCTTAAACACATACCTCATATAGGCTGATGACACGAAACTGGGAGGGGTGGCTGACCCCCCGGAAGGCCGAGCTGCCATTCAGCGCGATCTGGACAGGCTAGAGAGTTGGGCAAAGATTAACTGTATCAAGATCAAAAAAACTAAGTGTAGGGTCTTTCACCTGGGCAGGTATAACCCCATGCAGGGTTGGGGTTGGAGTTGACCTGCTGGAAAGCGGCTGTGCAGAGAGGGACCTGGGCGTCCTGGTGGACAACAGGATGACCATGAGACAGCAATGTGCCTTTCTGGCCAAGAAGGCCAGTGGTATCCTGGGGTGCATCAAGAGGACTGTGGCAAGCAGGTCGAGGGAGGTCATCCTGCCTCTCTACTCTGCCCTGGTGAGACCACATCTGGAGTGCTGTGTCCAATTCTGGGCTCCCCAGTTCAAGAAGGACAAGGAACTGCTGGAGAGGGTACAGCGAAGGGCCACCAAGATGATTAGGGGGCTGGAGCATCTTTCTTATGAGGAAAGGCTGAGGGAGTTGGGTCTTTTTACACTGAAGAAAAGAAGACTGAGAGGGGATCTCATCAATGCTTATAAATGCTTAAAGGGAGGGTGCTGGGAGGAGGGGGCCAGTCATTTTTCAGTGGTGCCCAGTGATAGGACAAGGGGCAATGGGTATAAACTCGAATATAGGAAGTTCCACCTGAACAAGAGGAGGAACTTATTTACTTTGAGGGTGTCAGAGCACTGGAAAAGGCTACGCAGAGAGGTGGTGGAGTCTCTGACTATGGAGATATACAAAACCCACCTGGACACCATCCTGTGCAACCTGCTGTAGGTGGACCTGCTCTGGCAGGAGGGTTGGACCAGATGATCTCCTGAGGTCCCTTCCAACCCTTGACTTTCTGTGATTCTGTGATTCTGTGACATAGATATCTCCATATAGACTTCCAAATTTAAGTATTTGAATGTGAAGTAAATCTCACCCCTAGTATCAATTTAAACATTTTCTAAATGTCAGTATTTTTTACCCTCGTATTACATAAAAGATATATTTTCAGTTTCTCCTGTTTTACTCCAGCAGTGATCTGTTTTATTCTAGCAGTGCATTCCTCAGTCATTTAACACTTTTGAGTTTTGGGTTTAGTAAGTTATTACACCTGGCTATGAAAAGATATTTGTTGAGTACAAATCCAAGGATTTTTTTTCAGTATCTTCTACACTGAATGCTAATGTCCATGTAAACACAGCTTGATATATATAGTATGTCAAATAATATAATTTAGTGTATCCTAATACAATGAAAACCTGAAGAAAATAAACATCTTGTTTAAAAACCTAGCTGCTGTTGACTGATGGGCACAGTAACATACCACAGGCAACGTCACACTTACTTCATTTTGATGGCTTCAGTTTTAAATGATGTTAGAGCTTGAGTTAAGCAGTTTTAACTTCTCTTGCCTGCAAGCAATTTTTTCTCATGGGACTACATGTTGCCTGTAGCATTAAGTGAGGACACTGATTGATGAAGACAGACCTTTTGATTAGCCAAATGGAAGAGTAAAACTATCAAAAAGAAAACATGGAATTGCAAAAATCTAAGTCAATGTTTTAATGAACAAATGAAAAAAGAAACAGAATTTGAGGAACAAGGCAATTCACATAAATAACTTATCAAGAAGATTTTCCTCATCAGCGATAATTTTACTTTTGCTGGGACAAGTGTCAAGCTGTTGTGAAGGTTTCACTCACTTTTGGCAAGCAATTCTCAGTGATTCAGTCCCAAGAATGGGAATTATAATCCTTGATCTTGCAAGATGTTTGAGGTGAATGATAGCATAAGTATCCATTGGGGTGTAAAATATTTTTTGTGTACGTTTGCTTATACCAACAGGCCTTAAGGAAGAACCTAAATATTGATTAGATAACTACGTAAGGACAGAATAAAACTGAAGAACTCCTGAAAAAGATGGAGGGTAAGAATTTTTTTTGTACCACATATATATTTTTGTGAAAATTGTATGCTATAAAAAAACCCAAAATGTAGGTCTGAAATATGCCTCTACAGACCATCCAAGAATTATTGATTTTCAGTGACTACCAAATATGTAACAAATCAATAATAAAAAGGATACAAACAACTAGATTGCATAGGTACAAATTCTGTTATAATGAAGAAAATGGTGTAGGGGCAGAATTTTGTCCAAGATATGGGCATTCATAATTTGCCTAAATGTATATCTTCATATACTGTGCATATGCATTGGATCTGGTTAAGAATTCTCATGAAGGAGAGGAGAAAGGAGCTCTGAGATCTGAACACTTTTAAAAATTAAACCTGTCAAGAATGATCTTGAGTGTGTATTTGGGATTGAAGCACCGCATACTTTTGAATTATGATTTTGCCTTTATCCTAGTAAAATTTTTATTAACTGTAATAGGAACTATGCTTATCTAACCAGGAATAGGGTTTGCCTCTACACTTAAAATAATCATTCTATCACCCCATAAATGTTTGAACAAATCATCTCTGAAAAGAGTAGGAAAAGTAGACATCTAAAGCAATTGAACTATACAACATTCTTGTTTTAGAATTGATATTTCCATGGCCATGTTCTGAGATTTAATACTGATGCACAACAAACCAAAATCCTCTTACATAGTAAAACTGAAAATGTTATTTCTGAAGAAAGTAGAGAAGAATATATTTTAAATGTTACAGGGCTTGCTCATGAGTCTTGATTATTAACAAACTGGGTTCTGTAAAACAATCCTGACTGTTTTTCTAATTTTCAGCAGAAGATGATAGAATAATGCTTCAGTAGTTTTTCTGTTCTTTCTAATTAAACAAATAAACAAAAACACTCCCAAGATTAAAACGCATACAGAGCTCAAGAGAAATTTAATTTAAAACAAGTTTACAGGAGGAACATAGAAGTAGTTTACTGTCTCAGCTTACATAAAATTGTATACTATGAAGAATATTGCCAAGAGTAAGAGAAAAGAAAATTGCATCTACAAGAAAAGAGTGTGTGCTTTGCTGTGTCACTCTCAGAAGCTAGGGGAGTAACTATGGTTGGGGAATGTAAGAAGGATGACAACAAATTCCCTTCCTAATTTCAAGAAACCTCAAAATGACATCCAGAAAATATGTCTGCAAATAGGTCTTTATCCTTTCTCTTCTCATGTGCAAGTGTAAAATAATCTTTCCATAAAAGATAATCTCAGCAAAGTTTTCACTTCCTAAAGTTTATACTGGCTATGCATGACAAGGGAACATTTCATGAGTGGTTTTCAACAAACACTAGGAGAAAAACATGTCAGGTGAGCACCAGACAAAGGCCTGTTAAGGGCTAAGGCATAGATACACCATTATGGTCTAAATAAATGAATGAGTTGCATTACCATGCAAATGTTTCTTCAGGTGGTCCTATTTCTTTGCAGAAAATTAATCAACATGTAACACCAAAAGGTTTTCCATATGATATTTTCCCTTTGTTGAGTACCAATTAAAAAGCTACTACAGAATAATCTTCAGGTTATAGTCTGCACTCTATACAGTGATAGCATACCTTTTTAATGTAATAGGATCTCATAAGAAAGGATGAGATAAGAATTAAAATGCTGATGAGGAATTTTTTAGTGGGTTTTTTTTTCGGTAACACAGGGCATCACACTAAAACCTAGACCTCTACATAATATATGTTCCAATGCCAACACAATATTTCTCTGAAATATTATCCAACTCAAAATTAAATTTTGGGTAGAAAGAGGTGGGCAACAAGTGGTAACTTAACGCATCACTAACGCAAGGGTGTAAATGTGACCCACTTGGAACCCTGGAGACCTGAGTTTGTCTTCCTGCTTTGTCTAATTTCAGACAATAATTTTGAACCTGCATCTTTTATATTCAAGGTAAGTGCCATTACCAGGAAACTATAAAGCTAGTCTCTTTCTCTGACCTAATGAATATTCATTTATATAAACAAAATACAACAGTCTCAGTAAGAATGAATGAAAGAGAGACCAATTTTGGTTATTCATATGTATTATACTGATTACAAGAGCCAGAAATTCAAAATTAAAGCTGACATTCACTCCAAAAGGGAATGACAAAAAGCATGCTAAATGCAAATAGGCAAGCAAGAATGGTAAATACTGATAAAATTACATGTTTTAAAGACTGTGGATGTCTGTAAGAATGACTTGTTTCAGTAATAGTTTGAGTAGCTAGAATTTGCAATTTCCAGCAAATGGATTCTTCTGTTGTCCTTATGCCCCCTCCCACGCCTTTCCTGTTAATTTAAACGCTGTTTTTGCTGCTACTGTCAGCTCATCACAGCTGCAAGATCAGCCCTTAAGAGGGACAGGCAAACTTGATGCATCTTTTCCAGGATTTATGTTACAGTCAGTTATTTGTCTTATACCATTTTCTAAGGAAAATTAAAATCTTTGTAAGCCTCACAAATGTAAGTTCTTCTGCCATCCAGGATATCAGTCCTGCATGCTTTAAAAGCTGCTCTTGCTTGACTCTGTTTCTGTTTTGGATGTCTGAATCTAAATGATTTTCGTTACTATTCAGATTGATTTAACCTTTCTTCAGAAGCCATCATATCCATTTTAAAGAGGAAAAGCTGTGATCCATACATAACAGAGCAATGAAGAACTGCCAAAATGAAAAACTAGTGACATAAATGAAAGTTTCAATGTTTCATATTGCCAAAAGTCATAAGATTAAAGAAAGTTTTGGGTTTGCTAGTGAAATATCTACTCATTTTTATAGATACTTCAAAGTAATGAGGAGAAGAAAACCACTTCATTGAAGAACTTTTAATTTATACTTTCAAAGCATACTGATGTCATAACCTGGAAAGAAAGAAATATTCTTAATATTTAACTCTAGAAAATATGCTAAAGTGGATAATTTTCAGTTTTGAAAATCAGTATTTGACTTTAAAAGTGCCCATATTCTGTTGCTTCATGTCTCAACTAAAGGCCTGCTCCTTTTTTGTGTCAGTTCCCAGCATTTAAAAGCACAATCTTGTTATTATTGTCCACAGTTGTAAAAAAAATTGCAACCTTCTACTACAGTGTCAAATGCATATTCACTTAGCAATACTTGTTACCCCTAATCTTTCATGTTAATGGTTCTTATATGTTAAATCTACATTTGTGTTATTTGATGTAATAATATGTACCTGTTAACAGAGCTCTGCTTTATGGGCTGACCAAAGAAAGTACATGAGCTAAAAGGATAGGGTACAGCACTATAAACTGTTCTATGTTAGTTGTCAGATTTCAAGTCAGAATACTTTAGACAGGTTTGTAGCCCTTCACATCATGTTAAACGAGTTTTAAGTAGGTCAGATGGGTTCTCAGTCTAAAGGAGTCTGTCTCTGTGTAGCATGGTTCAACTGGCTGTAGGGGGGCATGATTCATTGTACGTTCCACATTGCTTCCAAATATAACCCTGCACTTTTTGTGTGCAAATCACTGTAAAAAGAAGTTATTTAAAGAAAATTTAATAATAGTGGTGCCATACATTTTTCTGCATTGTTATATCAATTTCTCCATAGTAAAGAACAATCATTGTTTATTACAATCATGTATTTTTGATGGATTGAATTATCATTCATCATTATAGACACATAAAATAAATACTGTTATTTAAGATCATGCAAATAATATTATAACTAGCAATTTTCTCTATCTAGTATTTAGAATGCATGAGTATATATATGTATGTGCCTGTGTATATGAAAAACACATAAACAAAGAGATACCAGGCATGTGGGGAAATCAGCTATTGTGTTTACACATGCCTGAACAGCAACAAATTTTCTAAACTAATTGGCAATGTGTAGTGCATTTCAAAAGCAGGAATGAACATTATTAATAAGATGAAAAAAGACATAGATATTTCAAAAGAATAATTGTATTTAGTTAAGCAGATGTTTGATATTAAAATTATCCACAATATGAAACTATTAGTGTGAGAGATAATGGGATTTTTTTTTCTGATTATTGTTTCAGTGTTAATATATATTCAAATTGATAATACTTTTTTTTTTTAGTATTATTTATTTAATGGAATTTTTGCAAGGGAAGTGAGACAATCTTAGGGGAATGTAAATTACTACCTGCCCAGCTGGGAAGGAAAGGTTGGATACCATTGTGAGTCATTTCACATGAATTAGATGGCTGAAGAAGGAAAAAAACTGTCTCTGGGGATAACTGTCTATGGGGGATGACTGCATGATTATTGTGTTTGGCTTTTAATCATTTTTTGCTTAATAACTGGTTCTGTCTTAAGTGGCTGTGGGCTTGATGTTGAAAATGTTAACTCAGGAAGGGGACTCAAAATTTCCCCTGGCCTAAGGCATTATCTCTAAAAGCAGTCAATAGCCATTGCCTAGGCAGAGGAACATGTGGTTCTTCTTCTGTATGTTCTTCCCACCTGTCCTGGTTCCAGTGGGGATAGGGTTAATTTCTGTCCGTGACACGGGTGTTCCATACCACATGATGCCATGCCCAGTCCTTAGGCAGAGCTGGCCAGTGGAGCAGTTTGAATGTCAAGGCTTGGGAGCGGTCTGTGGCTTTCCAAGACTGATCAGTGGGCGGTGGGACTATAACCCTGTTTGTACATTCCTCCGCCAGTGTTATTGTTGTTGGTTTTTTTATTTCCTTTGCTGCCCTGTTAAACTGTTTTTATCTCAATCCATGAGTTTTGCCTTTTTCTTCCAAGTCTCCCTCATGGCTGAGAGCTGAGTGAGCAGCTGCGTGGTCCTTTGTCACCAGCTGAAGCCAAACCACGACACCATCACTGGTCAATCAAATATCTAAGCAATTTCTGAGCCAGTGTAGGAATCCAGATCACAAGTCATAGTGAGTTTATAAATGTGTCATGGGACTTTTGTGTAAGTTAAACTTGACAGATTGGTTCTGCTTATGCTGAAGACAATGCTTGTAACTTACAGGTCCAATGTTATTGCACACAGAGTTAATACATAGCTGCTCTTGCATCACTGCAAAGAAGGAGTAACTTCTTTGTAACCAGTTATAGGAATTTAAAGAGTTTTTGTATTTTTATTTAAATATAATCAAGCTCACTACTGGGATCAATATACATGGGAAACTTTGAAACGTATAACTAAACTATAGTCATGAACAATATTAATTTTTTTATCATTTACAGGAAAGTTCTGGCATGTCAAAACATGTGGTAAGTCAAAATGAATGTTAGGACCAGGTCGGTACTACACTCTGGCCTGAGTAAAACTGTAATTGAATGGGACACAAGAAATAGACGAGAGGAGAATATGTAGGATTGATGGCCAACAATATCAGAACTGCACAGAGTTACAGGCAAAACCATGAGGAATGTCTGGATTGCACAACTGGTAAAGGAGGGAGTCATGCAAGAGATGAATGAAATCTGTAACTGGAGGGGACGGTAAGGATGGGTGTGGGTAAGGATGGGTGTGGGTAAGGATGGGTGTGGGAGGGGTCCTTTTTGGGGCTCAGAGACTTGCAGGACTGGTAGTGACCAGTTTAACCTCGTCAGTAAAACCATTTAAGGTCAAGGTTGCCGAGAGAGCTATGTCAGAGTTAACAACTCTGGGTACGGGTGCAGCAAAACTAAGACCAAAGTGACAAAAGTAATTGTTAGTGAGTTGTTTATTTGGAAGGAGATTGAGGCAGAGAAAGGGAAATAGAAGAGTGGCAAAATGAAGGGTCAAGGAAAGGGCATAAAAAGTAATGCAAACCAAGTGAGGGGTCATGTCCTGGGGGACATCACTGGGAAGCCTTGCTCTTAATCCTTGCAATGGAAATCATGGCAACAAACTCAACCGGTTGCCCTGACCATACCACGTTGAACACACTTTTCCAGTCAGGAGGACCAGAGTGGAGAGCGTGTTTTCTCTGACTGGGAAAGGACCACCTGGTGTGATCAGTGTTGGTGATCATATCCAGTCTGATGGCAGTGGCTTCTTCTCAAGCTCTTCCTAATAATAATTCAGTTATTTTTCTACAATGCACAAGCTGACATGTGGGGGTGGGTCTCAACTTGTTATTGATGACATTTATGCAAAGATATGGATGTCCAGAAAATGAAAAAAAAAGTTCTTTGCAGCCAAATCATCTTGGCAGTAATCCATCTTTGTGTCCTTTAAAGTTGTACTGAGATTTCCTTCAGTGTTTTGAAACTCCCACCTTTTTCAGAGATCTTGTTTGTTTAGGTTTTTTACATTGTAGAAATGACATCATGAAATCTGAGAATTCTGAGCATCTCATCTTGGACTTCTGTTGTTTGTCATCATTGACAAATAGTCATTGGACTTGAGTTGAGATTTTGCTAATTCTCTCTGCATAAATGACATTTCACAACTGCAGAAGGGCAATGGCCAATTAGTCCCCTTAGATATGAAGCTAATGACACAGTGAAGATTTTCACATAATAAGCAGGGGGGCAGGGGGCCGGGGGGGGGGCAGGGAGAAGGGTGAGAGAAAAAAAAATAAAATAAAAAGTTGATATAACTTATAAAATGCAAGTTACTGAAGCTAGGAAGACATTTTCTGGAGTTTCATTGTAGATTATCGGTATTAACACTTGTACTAGGCTCTTGGGTAGTTTACATGAATAAAAATCTCATTTTGACTTAATTTCTATGCCATTCTACCATTCACCATGCCAAGTATCTTCTGTGAAAAAGGGATTTTCAGCCCTCTTTGATGAAAAGCATGTTTAGATTTCTGCTACACTTTTTAATAATTTCCAGTTAATAGGTGGCTCTTCATGATCGTAGTTGTGTGGTATTCACATCCAGACTGTTCAGAGTACTCATCTTCCAGCTGCAAGTAGCAGCAGTAAATTACCTACCTAATCCACTGCTACTGCTTCCCTAAAGTACAACGGCTGTCAAGCCTCAATTTTTAAGAAAAAATCAACACCTCTTGCCCCCCAAAATTCAGTTTTCACATGCAGTGTTATAATTGCAACAAAGATTTTTTTTTTTTAATTTATTCACTGTTTATAGATTTTAAGTTATTTGTAAGAATGTGTACTTTTTATGTTTTCCTTGCTTCTCTGTATTACCTTGCTATGCTTTTAGGGTTTTGTTGTTATTCTTTGTTTTAAAACTCTGTAATATGAATCAGTTTGTTTAACTGTTTAAATAGCTAATAGAGAACAGCTGGATGGACAGAGGCCTCACCCAATGAGTTTGTAGCTATGGAGTCCAGTTTATTCTTCAGTTGTGGTCATTCCATCCCCCGATTCTGCAGGGTTTGTAAGCAAACACGTTATCTTTTCCTTTCTGCTTAGAGAAGGTAGCTCCACAGCAAAATGTACTTCATCTTTTACTACATACATTCTCACAGAGGTACTCCATTACGGGTCAAAATGTACTATTAAGTGTTATATTGTAAGTGGTATTCTGCCATAATTGGCAGTATCTTCTTCTCTCCAGGCATTTTCAGGTGAAAAAAGAATATGCTGTGTTTCAGGGCTTCATACTTCATTGATTTAGTCTGTTAGAATAAGTTACAACAATCTTATTGAAACCAAGAATTATCATGCAGTATATGAATCTTAGCTTGGATGAGTAACTGTTGGGTGTTTTTGCTTTATTTTGTTTTAAGTGAACTTGAAACAATATATTTCCACAGTGTATCATGCACTCAGTTTTTCTGTATTTTGTTGAAAAAGTTAAAGCCTTAAGTCATAATGCAATCTTAGATGTGTAATGCACTTAATTGTATGGACAGATGTATGTTCTTCATAACTATGGTTTATTGGGATTAATAAGAATGACAAGGATTCAAAGAATGTTTAGAGAGAGACATATTTAATCTCCTTTATTAGAATTTTTTTTTTCTAGTGCATTTTTTGCTCTTTTCTCAGTTTCGTTCAGGCAGAAATAATTCCTTTAATTTAAGTGAATCAAATACTGTTTTGGCCTTCCCAGCAGTATATTTTTGGTGGATTTATTATTTCTTAAAAATATTTTAGCCAGTTGTAGTAATAAGGATTTTCAGCACTTCTACACATCTTGTCTCAAGAAGTGTGTTGCAGAATCCAACTCATCTGTACATAAAATGTCATTAATGAACTGAATGCTGGTTTCAGTTTAGTTACCTTTTTTCTTTTTTTTCTTTTTTCTTTTTTTTTTTAAATTTTATTTGGGGTGCTCTGTCGTTTGTTTATTTTATTTTTTATTTATTTTGCAATTCAGTGTATCTTTGAATTATAGTGTATACTAGCTGAGTAGCAATTTAGCTGAGTTCCCTATTTAACATCATAATGGTGTAATGAATATTTAATTACAGTGATTCATAGAAAGAAAGATTAAAAAAAAAAGTCACTTTGAAAAGGTGTCCATAACTGAGGGAGGAGTGGACGCTTCCCAGTCTTAAAAAACCCCAAAATTTAAGCTGAGACAAATTAGAGAAATGCCTAGTTCACTTGACGTTCCTTACAGGCCTACACCCAAACTGAGGCCTTATCCATTTCCCATGATCCTGCCCTCTAGAAAGCTCTAACTGATTTTCAAAGTAAACTAAGTGAGAGGTTGCAGGTTCTCCATAAAATTAGAAATGTATTGACTCTGCCTTTCCAAAACTCTCTCTTTTCAAAAATGATACTTACTGTAAAATAAAAATGAGATTGGGATTTCCTGCAATGTTAGTAAGAAGAATCTCATTGTCTGATGAAAAACTAAAGAGATACTACAGTTATAATAATAATAATGTAATAATACTGTATTTCTGAAAGAAACGTTCATGTCCTACGTGCCTCTACTCACTCGTCTTATTCATCCTGGAAATTGCCACAGTATTACCTGCACATGGTTTTCTCCCGACTCTAGAGCAAAGTTCTGGAACTGGGTATCTTCTCCAGCAAAGTGCCACAAGGAAGAGGGCTGCTAAATGTGAACTGTCAGTGTGGAAATGAAGGAGATGACTGGAAACAGACCAGGTGTGGAGTTCATTGTGATAAAGGGTTTCACGGCTCAGAGTAATACTGTCCCAGAATGGCATCATAATTCCTTGTTTTCATATTTCACAGCAACTTCCACTAGAGAGGGAAGTCCCTAGTAATATTAAAACTCTTGAAGAGTAGGAAAGGAAAGAGAAATCTACATCCTCCACCCACAGCTTTTCAGGCCTTACTGATTGCCTGTTCAAAGGTTTACTGATAAAGTTTACTGAGATCAGAAGAGGACATTTTTTGGTCTCAGCAGTTTGAAATGTTCAGAAGTCATCACTTACTGTAGTGCCTGCCTGTGTCTCAGAAAGAGTCTGGTTGCAACCTAACTTCAGAGATGCTTTGTGATCACAATTCACTTCCTGGAGGAGAGCATATATATCACAAAAAGACTTGTCCCTGTATTACAGTACATTCAAAATGAAACTCACACTGAAGTCAATCTGTTAACTACAGCAAAATTAGAACATTGGGGGAGGAAGAAATTAAGCAGTAAAGCACCTTCATAAAGACCTCTCAAAGTCATCATGAAATTATATTTTAAAATCAATAGTGGTAGTAGATAAAAAAGGAGAAGTTATGCCTGGGTGACCTTGACAAAACATGAGTAAACAGATACTTGCACATTTTACAAAGGTGACTAACCAACCTCTAAATCTTTCTGAATATTATTGAGCAGCAAATAGGCAAAAAGATGGAATACAAGCCAGACAGCCATTTTCTCTTTCTAAATTTCTTTAAAAAGACTAAGAAAAGGAACATTAATAAAGCATCAGCACAGGAAAGACATGGACCTGTTGGAGCAGGTCCAGAGGAGGGCCACAAAAATGACAAAAAAAATGATGGACCACCTCTCCTATGGGGACAGGCTGAGAGGGTTGGGGTTGTTCAGCCTGGAGAAGAGGAAAAAGTCTCCGGGGAGATCTTTTTGCAGCCTTTCAGTACTTAAAGGGGACCTACAGGAAAGATGGTGACAAACTTTTTAGCAGGCCCTGTTGCAATAAGACAAGGAGTAATGGCTTTAAACTAAAAGAAGGTAGAGTTAGACTAGATATATGGAAGAAATTTTTTACAAGGAGGGTGATGAAACACTGGAATAAGTTGCCCAAAGAGGTGGCAGGTGGAAACATTCAAGGTCAGGTTAGACAGGGCTCTGAGCAACCTGATCTAGTTGAAGATGTCCTTGTTCACTGCAGGAGTTTTGGACTAGAAGACCTTTAAAGGTCCCTTCTAATCCAAGCTATTCTATGATTCTATGGCCTGGGGTAGCAGTATTTGCACACTGCTGAGAAAAGCATTAGTTACGAGATTTGAACAACAGTTTACAATCATGGAGATGTCCATCTGAAGTTTGTAAGCTCAAGCCCACACCCTTAAATATTGAATAAATCCCAAATATGAAAGGAGTTAGGTGCATTTTATTGGTCATTTATGTTCTTCCATTGATTAAACACCAGTTTAAATACTGGTTTTGAGACAGAATTTTTGAGACCTACATATGAATTCATCAACTACTACTACTTGCGGGTTTTCCTACATTGCCATCTTAGACCTTGTTTTTCTTGTCTTCTCACTCCATTGCTTACAGTGCTTTTATGTGAGGTGACTTTCAGGATCCCTTCTGGAAAGGGATAACTGTCTCTGAGAAAACGAAGCTATTGCTCCTGTGAGAATGACGATGCTCCAGATGATACCATGTTTCAGTCTATCTAACTCAGTCCTTAGGCTTTCTTCCAGCATTTCTCATGCCCTAACATATGGCATACATTGTGTGATAGGAGCATGATGTACGTAGCCCAAAGACCTCCAGTCATTTATCCAGTTAGAAACTGTTCCAAGTGTGGGCACAAGTCAATGCCCAGGGAACTGCCCAGGCCACAGGCTTTTCTCAAAAAGAAGTTTGAACCCTGACACCTGGCGCTGAGAGGTAACAAAACCTTAGCCATATGGACACAAGCTGGGTCATGTCACCTAGTCTTGGCAGTGCAGGAAAGTCCCTGGACTGTTTTATTTACTTGTATTTGTTATGCAGACACAGTATTAGTGACAACTTAACATGGATTATGATAATAAAATTATTCTTTTTAACATATTTTTTTCATTATTGACCTTATTAACATTCTGTTATGATCTGGCAACAAATAACAAATGAGAAAAACTACAGTGAAAGAGTAAAATCATTCCAACTGCTATAGGCAATGCAAGAAATAATGATGTAGACTTGAAAATAGCACACTTCTTTAGCAAAGGGAAGGGTAATTATCCTGCAGAGATGTCATTGTCCTCTGCTACTCATCTTCATGTACCACCTTTACAAAGTATCATGAGCAGAAAGATGATATCCAATTTTTTTTCCACAATGACATTAAGTTTGATTTGTTAGCTACTGGAATACGTGCGAGGAAAGGAGCAGGTCATGAGCTGCTTTCAAGTTATGCTGTTTAATGCAAGATCAGCGGGCTAATTATTTTAGTATTATCTTCCATTATTCAGGCATGGCTAAGGCTCTGAACTTGGTGTATAGATATTGCTAGGGGATAATACAAGGCAATTATGGCTGTAGCTTTCTGTCTCATAAACATAGCACAAGACTGTATTCAAGAGCATGCTAATTATGCAGACTTAAAGCCCATAATCACAGCAACAGGACTATCTGCTTTCAGATTCAGAGGACCTTGTATAACCCTACGTACTCAACACGGCAACTAGCTAGCACTTTCAGACAGGAATCTACAAGAAATCCACCCTTCATGACTACATAGGCCTTTGTAGCTCACAGGAAGAGAACTGGAGCTGGCGCATGTTATGTTAAGACCATGCTATGATAAAGTCTATATATAAATACCTTCTGACACATGACCTTAAGAAGTTTTAGCAGGAGCTGTGACTATATTTTGTCTATATTTAAATGAAGGTATCTCTTATTCTGGGAAAAAAAAAATAGTGAAAAAGCATTTATGTCTGTCTTAGACTTGAATGTAAGGTGTAGTTAAATACACTTTCTGTATATGTAAGAGCTACGCTGCAAGGTTTCACAGCCAGTATTTTCCTAGCTGCCTTCTGTAGGAACAAGCATTCTTCTATTCCTGTTCCAATGACCTCTTCTCAGTCAGTGTTAAACCATGGTGTTAGTCATGATACTACTCCGTGTTTTTAAGACGTATTATGGTGGAATACATGTCTCAGCACAGTCAGTGAACTGGCAGGCTGAGAGCTTTGTGACTTGTCCTTGTAATGCAATGCAAAGCACATCAAAATCATATACGTGAATTACAGCTGTTCCTGTTAAATTGGAAGTTCACAGTCACACAATGGAATGTGCAGCAATCTATAATGTGTACATTCATTACCATTATCACATGAACAAGTAGAGACCTGGCTTCGTGCTTTTCAAGTGACCTCAAACGCTGCATGGAGGCCGCAGGGGCACTGAGAAGTAGAACTTGTCTAAGGCAGCCAGAACCACTTTTGGGCCCATGTTGTGCTGTCCAGTGTTTGAGGGTTACTTACCCCAAAATTATATATTTTAGACTTACATTTAAAAAAAATTAAAACTGCTTTGGACAGATTGCAGTGCAGATGCAATGTTATAACTCAAGTCGTTTAAATAACTTGTTTGTTTTTTCCATTGACAGAATGAAAGAAAGTATCTGGGAATTGTTTCACTTTGAACAAAATATATTACTTTGTGTACAGAAGGGTTTAATTGATTCTTGAAATTTTATGGTTTTGTTAGGTTTCCTTTAGTTTTAAGTAAGTTTCAGAATGCCATTTACACCATTACATTTGAAAAAAGTAAAATGTGTCATCTTTTATTTTTATTTTTTCAGATTTCTTCTCCCTCCAGGCTTTTTCATTATATTTGGGAATAATTCTAGAAGTCTTCATTTGGTTAATGTAATGCTACACTCTATGATGAATAAACTTCAGACAATAAATTTCATCCATCTGTTGAGTGGATCCACCTAATCTAAGGAGGAATAAAAAACTAGAGTGGTCAGGTTCTGTTACAGTATATGTATCCAATGATTCATAGACAAATAATTACTTGTACCTGGATCAAAATTTCAAACCTCTTATTTCACTGATATGTACATGATATCTACTTTGTATAGCGATGTGGTTACATGCAGTATTGACCACTAGGTGTCCACTTTTAGGAAACTGCATCTTCGAGAATTTTGGATCTTCAAGTTGTATTTTTTTATTATTATTATTCCCATCACCTCCTTTTTTTTGTTGTTATCTATTGAATTGTAGCAGGTCAGTAACAGACTATAATTTCTTTTCCTAAATCTCAAATAGCACAAAAAAGCTGTGCTAAAGGAACCACTTCAGTATGACGCTACTTTGCAACTATCCATGGAGGAAAAAGGTATAGCTTAACTGTCAGCTCCAGGCAGTTCTTATTTTTACACCTTTAGTGACTCTTTTTTGCCATGCTGGTTTTATTTATAAAAAATATTATACAGCATATCTTAATTGTAGATGACAACTGTCAAGTTGCAGGTAAAACAAGAGAATTGGAAAGATACTGATTTGCCGCTGTTAATGTGGCCAGGCATTGAAAAACTTTTATTCTGACTGCCCTCCATATTTTGTTTTCTAAAATTTAAAATTCTAATATCCTTTTCTCCATTAATTTTCTTGATGGTGCACAAGTTATTTTGTCTATTCTATTTAAAAACTGAGCCCTTTGACTTCTTTTTCTAAACTTTTTTGATGATGCAGATGCTTGTTAGTACTAAATATAAACACTAAATAAAGTTCCCTAGGAGGAATGAAACCAGGTACCTAGTATTTTATTGTGCTTGGAATATTTACAGGCAGTCATGTTTATATTTGAAAATATCACTTTTGCTTATAATTTTGTTTTCAACATACAAGAATCAATTAATATGCAAAGTTATTTGCTGGATTTGATGGGGGAAAGCTTGTAAAGAATATCTGCTTTGGTTTTTTAGACACAAAAAGACATGAACAATAAATTCCAAGTCTTTTATTATCATATAATTTAAGTGTTTCTGACACAGATGTTTGTATTTATAATTGAAAATTTAATTTGGCTTCAGATTTCCCAGGAGAATGTACACAATACTCAGACACTTGGAAAAAGAGAAATTATGTTTGAAAGTGATTATAAAAGAGAAGCACAAGCAATTAAAATATCCAAAACTTTGTTAAACTGTTTATGATTCTTTTAGACCTCTAATTGATTGCTGCCTCTCAGTTACTGGTGCAACTTACATATTAAGCAAAGGATTCCTTCTTTCATATTGAATAAAGATTCTAAAATGATATAGCAAATATAATTCGATTACAGTGGATTCAATTGTTCTTATTGTGCTTTTACTTTATTTAATTTAACATCTTAATCCTGTTAGAGATTTCTAATCAATTCTGTTTCCTTTTGTGTGACATAAACTTCTTTCACTTTATGGTGAGGCCAACAACATCAACATTAAGCGTTTCTGAACTGAAAGCTACTCAGTCTAACTCTCATTGGTATTCTTTCCATTAAGATCTTTTGTTCTTAAATTGGATCATAACATACAAGAAGCACGACCATCACGTCAAAGGAGGTCATTCACCCCCTCTACTCTGGTCTTGTGAGACCCCAGCTAGAGTACTCCACCCAGCTCTGAGGTCCCCGGCACCAGAATAACATGGACCTGTTAGAGCAGGTCCAGAGGCGGGCCACAAAATTCATCAGGGGGATGGAGCAACTCTCCTATGAAGACAGGCTGAGACAGTTGGGGTTGTTTAGCCTAGAGATGAGAAGTCTCCAGGGAGACCTTATTGCAGCCTGTCAATTTATAAAGTGGGCTTATAAGAAGTGTGGAACTTTTTACCAGGGCTTGTAGTGACAGGACAAGGGGCAATGGTTTTAAACAGTAAGAGGATAGATTTAGATTGGATATAAGGAAGAAATTTTTTTATGATGAAGGTGGTGAGACACTGGAACAGGTTGCCCAGAGAAACTGTGCATGCCCCACCCCTGGAAGTGTCCAAGGCCAGGTCGGCAGGGGCTTTGAGTAACCTGGTCCAGTGAAAGATGTCCCTGCCCATCACAGGGGGGTTGGACTAGATGATCTTTGAAGGTGCCTTCCAAACCAAAGCAATGTATGATACAGTTCATTATTTCCTTATTTTTCTGTGCATGAAATGGCACTGAAACTTTTTTCACCTTGGCTTAATTGGTGAATCATAAACAGCTGAAGTCATCTTCCACCTCTGCTGCAAATGTTCTGGTGATTTGCAGCAAGCTCATTACAACTGAATCCTAAATATGATGTATGTGTTGCAATAGTAACTAAATAACTACCTTTGTGGCCTGCTGCATTGTGGATTCCTCAGTGGAACAGTTACACAATGCCAATGAAGAATTAGATACCTAAGTATCAAATTCACAAAAGTTGCAAGTTAGGAAGGCAACCTTTTGTAGAAAGGTTACCAATTAGAGACAGAAGAGGAGAAGGAAGACTTTAGTTCTGTTCATAATTCTCAGCAATTCTCTCCGATTTCTGGACCGGGAATAAATTTTGCCTATCTTTGCCTTTATTTGGTGTCCACGTGTACCATTAAGTTATCTGTATACCTAGTTCTTTTTCTAATCTTTCAGTAATTGTTATGATAACATTATGGAGAGGAAAAGGAAATGTGTTCTTTTGTTGTTGTTTTTTATAATTCACAGTCATTTTACAATTTAAGAAGTTATCAACTCCAGTTCTGTTTAGGTAATATTCACCCAACTTCTTTCCTTTTTTTCCCCACTTCATGTATTTCTAAAGCAGTTGTTAATAATGCATGGACACAGCCCTGAAATGTAATGATAAAGTAGTTTTGCAATCAAGTAAAGCATCAGGAACTGAGCAAAGCATTGTTGTGAAATGTTCCCATGAGCCTTTTTTGTTTAACTACAGGTTACTCTGCGCAGTAAACCAAATACATACTTATTTTTACTATTTTTACTAATGATAAATTAAAGATGTGTACCTCATTTTAGAGTGAAACAAGTTGCAACCATTTTGGAGGAGGGTGCTGATTAGTTACTAAGCAGTGGACCACTCGCTTCCAAGCAAAATATGTAAATTTTCTGAGATAATCTAAGAGGGGAAAAGAATCTTTGTGAAATCTTTATGATTTCATTCCTAAAGAACATCACTATCCTAGAACTTTTATTCAACTGACAGAGGATGTAAGATATTTGATGATAATGCCCTTTTTATTACTGATACTCAGTTAACATTTAATTGTGAAAACTTTTATCTCAAAAATTCTTTGTGTTCTTTCAAAGGTGCTTTCTTTCAAAGCTTTGAATGATGAGGTTTTTGAAGGTTTATAGATGATACATTGATTGAAATAAAATGAAGACTAGACATTCTAGTTTGGTTACTTACCAAACATTATAATGTACAAAATAAAAAAAGAAAAAAACTTGAGAAAATAGAGGCCCTAAGATCTAGGTAGGTTTTTGCAGTCCAAAAAGCTAGTCTGTTTTTCTAGGTACATCAGGTGGTCTTTTAATTGTCTCCCCAAACCTTGCATTGCTAATCATTTTTTTTAACTACAAGCAATAACAGTTTAACAATCTAGACTAACTCATGAAGACTGGATGGACTTAAGTTCTTCTGAGAAAATTCAGTGAAAATATGAGGACATTCAGGAAGATTCTAAAGATTTGAAAAGGATTTCAGTGGAAAAGATGAGAAAAAATAATAGTGATGGCATTTTTAAGCATATAGAAAATAATTAATGTCAATATGCTTGCTGCTTTGAGGGCTACTAGACATTTAAAACAAAAAGATATCTACAGTGCCCTCCCTTCCTGTGGTAAAGTTAAGACACCACTTTTTTTCTTTTATGACATAGGCACTCTTTCTCATTTTCCTCTGATAAACCCATGACTGGACAGACTGATCTGCCAGGGCAAGAAATTTCAGGTGGCATGAATATTTCTGTAAATTTTATTTAATAGTCTTTAGTCTTTCTATGATGGTGATAATAAGTCAGACAGAACATTTCTTTTAGCTGCCTCTGAGGTCTGCATTACAGGTTTCTGAGAGAAAAGAGTGTCATTTTTACTTTAAGATACCACTTCAAATAAGGTTGGACTTGAAATGCAGAAAAAATCCCATCTTCTGTTTGCCAAGGGCAATATTTTAGCAATCTAGATGACTGCTGCCAGTCATGCAACTGTATGGTAACAAAATAACTGTTTAATCACACATTTGACTGCATGCTAAACTTTTTTCTGCCAGGACTCTAATCTCTGAACCAGGAGCAAGGTGGCAAATGTACTACTAATGCAAATCCCCTAAATGTATTTATATCTAATTTGTAGCAAGGATACATTTCTGATTATGTCTTTAATCCATTAACTGCAGTTTTACTTTTTGGTGCTTGCCTTCACTAATTAAGTTAGAATTCTTTTAAATTTAATAAAGTATCTTCCAAACTAGCAATTAACATACAGTTCCAGTCTGGGAGTAGTACTAGATATGCTTCTTGAGTGCATGCATAGTAATGCATAATGGTGCATCCCCTAAAATATCTATCTCTGTGTGTATACACAGCACTTTGGTAATCATTCATTCATTTAGGGGAGGGGAAGCTTTTCTATAGACCGCTTTTCTGTCTTTGTTCAGGTCCAGAGACAAATTTAATGCTAATATTGAGCATATTGATAGATTAACAAATGTCAGCATCCACAATGTTAGAAGCTTTTGGAGCGCTAAACCAAACCTCTGCTACATTTCATAATCTTTCTGAGAACCTCTTTTTATTTTGCACCTTCACTGTGTCCAGTAACAGTTTTCATAAGTTTGATATGACTTAGATGAAGTAGTACCTTTTGTTTCTGTTAAGAAATTAAAAATAAAATCTGCCTGATAAATTATTTCCTTCCACATTTTTGTATTTTACAATTAATGAATACTTCCTGTAAACTTTTTACACACTTGATTTTAGAAATGCTTACTGTGTTTCCACAAATTTCCCCAACTCCTCATTTCCAAGCAGCAAACACCTCATCATACCTTGTCTACATTTACAAGACCATCAGTTCTGCCTGACATCCTCCTGGGACACAGTAACCTAAGCTAAAAAACATAGATACACAATGAATGGCATGTGGTGTGTTTATGTTTTCTTTTTGTTCTCTATTCCATTCTTACAGCGTTTATTTCCCTCCCTAGCCCTTACTGAGCATTCAATTGCTATAGTTAGTTCTCTGTCTGCAATGGCTTCTGGATCTCTTTCCCAAGTAATAAAAGCTGATTTACAATCTGTCGCTGTGTGTGAATAGTCAGAAGGGCATTATTTTTTACTTACCTAACACTGAATTTTATCTGCCAATCATCTTTAGACATGGCTACCTTAAACAAGTTTGTGACATTTGCTCTGGTGTTTCACTTTTACCCTTCTTTTCCAGACAATGTAGGGCTACGTTGAACTGCATAAGTTCTGGTACAAAGATTCAGACGATCCTTGTAGTACCTGCCTTCCACTGTTGGTAATAGATCACTTCTATACCTTTTTTCCTGCCTTAACCAGCTGCTACTCTAAAAGAAAACCACACCACTTACTGCAGGGATCCATGGTAGCTTTAATACTTCTGGTAATAAATAAACGCTTGTCAATTCAAGTATCTCATACCAAGTATGTTATCTTCGCCCAAAAGGACCTTGGCCCCTTCAAATACTCTCCTGTTAGGGCAGTCTATAGAAACATGTTTGTGTGTGATATTTCACCATTTGCTTAATAATTATTTTTATCATATTTTATTTGTATTTTCTTGGTAAAAATGACATATGATTCTTAGGGTTGTTCTAGGAGACATCTTAAAGATAGATGCTACATTTCTCATCATTTATTCTTCTGGGATCAATTCTGTGTTGAGCCCTGGGTTGTTCCACAGGTTTGTTCAGGAGATGTTTTGCGAACTTCCTTTGGAGCTACTTCTTCTGTTCCTGCTCTTGCCAACCTATTAGCATCCAGTTTATCAATAGGTTTTTTTAATCTCTTTCTGTATTGGCACATCATTCTCTGTTTACTGGAATACTGCTAGAAGTGCTGCTTATGGGCACACTGTATTTCTGTTTAATTTCATACTTTAAAGATATTATGTAATAATGTATTTAAGAGATGGTGATGTGTTAAAGTTATCAGGTGAATGATGAAGCTACTGGCTGGGCTGTAAGGCAAAGTAACTGAATGGGAACATGGGAAAGGACAGGAGAGGACAAGAGAAGCTGCAGGATCAATGGCCAATAATGGTGTCAGTGTTGCACAGTTACAGACACCACAAAGAGGAATGCCTTGATTGCACAGTTAGTAAAGGAGGGAACCATGCAAGAGATGGATAAAATCTGTAACTGGAGTGGTTGGAGGGGGGTGTGGGGATGTATGCTCCTTTTTGGGGCTCAGAGCCTTGAAGGACCAGTAGTGACCAGTTTAACCTCATCAGTAAAACCATTTAAGGTCGAAACTGCCTAGATAGTGGTGTCAGAGTTAACAGCTCTGGGTATGGGTGCAGCAAAACTGAGACCAAAGTGGGAAAAGTAATTATTTATGGGTTATTTGGGATGAGATTGGGGCAGAGAAAGGGAAGTAGAGGAGTGGTAAAATGGAGGGTCAGGGAATGGGGAAAGGGTATAAGAAGTTATTCAAACCAAATGATGAGTGATGTTCAGGGCTTCTTCACAATCTCTTCCTAACAATGATTTAGGTGAGTTTTTTGCAATGAGTAATCTAACATTTAAAAGCACGTCATGTCCCATTATTGATGACATTTGTGCAAATAGATGAATCTCCAGAAAATGAAAAGGAACTACCAAGTAGGTTTCTGAAAGCAAATAGTCACTGTGCTAGTGCCCATTATGGGCCTGAAGACATTGGCATCTCCTCACCTCTTCTCAACTTATCAATTCATACAGTCAGTTTATCTTTGACAATAGTGAGGGAATGGTGGTATTTTTTTAATATCTTCCCAATTCTTCAGGAAAGAAAACAACCAAAATACTTGAATCCAAGCTATTCAATCATATTCATGTTTTCATAGAATTATAGAATCATAGGATTACTTGGGTTCAAAAAGACCTTTAAGATCATCGAGTCCAACCTAACACTGCCTAACACACCACTAAACCATGTCCCCACGTGCCACATCTACATATCTTCTAAATAACTCCAGGGATGGTGACTCAACCACTTCCCTGGGCAGCCTGTTCCAATGCTTGATAAACCTTTTGATGAATTTTTTCC
Organism: Chionis minor; assembly: GCA_013398295.1. Lineage (NCBI taxonomy): Eukaryota > Metazoa > Chordata > Aves > Charadriiformes > Chionidae > Chionis > Chionis minor. The sequence continues at coordinate 20,262 of VZSF01010508.1, read as the reverse complement.
TATTACCAATCTAAATCTCCTCTGGCACAACTTGAGGCTATTTCCTCTCATCACTTGATACTTGGAAGAAGAGACTGACCTCCACCTCGTTACAACCTCCTTTCAGGTAATTGTAGAGAGTGACAAGGTCTCCCCTCAGCCTCATTTTCTCCAGGCTAAACACCCCCAGTTCCCTCAGCTGCTCCTCATAAGATTTGTGCTCTAGGTCCTTCACCAAGTGGTGAGCACTTCCACTGACTCCCTCAGTACCCTCAGGTGGATCCCATCTAGTCCCATAGACTTGTGTATGTCTAAGTGGCGCAGCAGCTCGCTAACCGTTTCCTCTTGGATTATGGGGGCTGCTTTCTGTTTCCTTTCCCTGTCTTCCAGCTCAGGGGGCTGGTAACCAAGAAGAACTGGTCTAACTATTAAAGGCTGAGGCAAAGAAGGCATTAAGTACCTTATCCTTTTCCTCATCCGTTGTTACTATGTTTCTCCCTGCATCCAATAAAGGATGGAGAGTCTCCTTAGCCCTCCTTTTGTTGTTAATGTATTTATAGAAACATTTTCATTGTTTTTTACAGCAATAGCCAGACTAAGTTCTAGCTGGGCTTTGGCCTTCTAATTTTCTCCCTGCATAACCTCACAAAATCCTTGTAGTCATCCTGAGTGGCTTACCCCTTCTTCCAAAGGTCATAAACTTTTTTCTTGGGTTCCAGCCAAAGCTCTCTGTTCAGCCATGCAGGTCTTCTTCCCTGCTGGTTTGTCGTTTGGCACATGGGGACAGCCTGCTCCTGCACCTTTAAGATTTCCTTCTTGAAGAATGTCCAGCCTTCCTGGACTCCTTTGTCCTGCAAGACTGCCACCCAAGGCACTCTATCAACCAGTCTCCTACACAGGTCAAAGTTCACCCTCCAGGAGTCCAAGGTGGCAGTTTTGTTTTCCCTCCTCCTTACTTCTCCAGGAATCAAAAACTGTGTCATTTCATGATGACTGTGCCCAAGACACCCTCCAACCATGACATCACCCATAAGTACTTCTCTGTTCGCAAACCTGCTGAGGTCCAGTGAGGTGCCTTCTCTAGTTGTCTCACTTACCAGCTGTGTAAGGAATTTATCTCCCATACACTCCAGGAACCTCCTAGACCATTTATTCTCTGCTGTATTGTATTCCAGCAGACATCTGGTAAGTTGAATTCCCCCATGAGAACAAGGGCTAGCAATTGTGAGACTTCTCACAGCTGTTTATAGAGTATTTCATCTGTCTTTTTATCCTGGTTGGGTGGTCTATAACAGATTCCCGCCATGATATCTGCCTTGTTGGCCTTTCCCCTGATTCTTACCCTTAAACACTCAATCTTTTCATCAGCATCAAGCTCTAGACAGTCAAAACATTCACTGATATACTAGGCTACACCGCCATCTCTCCTTCATTGTTTATCCATTCTGAAGAGTTTATAGTTATCCATTGCAGCAGTACAGTTGTAAGAGTCATCCCACTATGCTTCCATGATTGAAACTGTATCATATCTTTACTGCTGCACAGTGGCTTCCAGCTTCTCCTGTTTTTTGCCCATGCTGAGTGTATTGGTGTAGATGCACTTCAGTTGGGCTATTGATCCCAACACCTTTTTTGGGGGAGAAGACCTAATTCCTATGTGACTGACCAAGGTGGTTCCTTTGTTTTTATCATATCAACAACCCTTGTGTCTTTGCTGCCATGTAAATCTCCATTCCTTACCTCCGCTGAGATGGAAGACCAAAGGACCACATCCCTCAAACATTGGTGTACTGCCCCAAGCTTATCACTAGTGAGACTGGTTTTATCTGTTTCCCCCTTCAAATCTATTTTAAAGCCCTTTCAATGAGCCCTGATAACTCCTGTGTAAAGATCCTTTCCCCCTTTGAGACAGGTGTATCCCATCTGTCACCAGCAAGCCTGTCAACCCATGATCAAAACACGAGAATTCTGCTGGTGACACCAGGCTCAGAGCCAGGTATTGATCTGCTGGCTCTTCCTGTTTCTTCCCTCGTTGTTCCCAGCAACTGGAAGGGTAGAGTAGAACACTACTTGTGCTCCTGATTTAGAGCCTTTCCATCCCATATACCATTTTCATGTCAGATCTAAGCATTGAAATACATTGCTACTGATTTAAAAAACATTTTCCAGCTTTCAGATTAAGGTGATAGATAAGAAGTCTTCATAAAAGATGAGTATGTCTGCAATGTAACAACTAGTACAGGGTAGCNACTGACTCCCTCAGTACCCTCAGGTGGATCCCATCTAGTCCCATAGACTTGTGTATGTCTAAGTGGCGCAGCAGCTCGCTAACCGTTTCCTCTTGGATTATGGGGGCTGCTTTCTGTTTCCTTTCCCTGTCTTCCAGCTCAGGGGGCTGGTAACCAAGAAGAACTGGTCTAACTATTAAAGGCTGAGGCAAAGAAGGCATTAAGTACCTTATCCTTTTCCTCATCCGTTGTTACTATGTTTCTCCCTGCATCCAATAAAGGATGGAGAGTCTCCTTAGCCCTCCTTTTGTTGTTAATGTATTTATAGAAACATTTTCATTGTTTTTTACAGCAATAGCCAGACTAAGTTCTAGCTGGGCTTTGGCCTTCTAATTTTCTCCCTGCATAACCTCACAAAATCCTTGTAGTCATCCTGAGTGGCTTACCCCTTCTTCCAAAGGTCATAAACTTTTTTCTTGGGTTCCAGCCAAAGCTCTCTGTTCAGCCATGCAGGTCTTCTTCCCTGCTGGTTTGTCGTTTGGCACATGGGGACAGCCTGCTCCTGCACCTTTAAGATTTCCTTCTTGAAGAATGTCCAGCCTTCCTGGACTCCTTTGTCCTGCAAGACTGCCACCCAAGGCACTCTATCAACCAGTCTCCTACACAGGTCAAAGTTCACCCTCCAGGAGTCCAAGGTGGCAGTTTTGTTTTCCCTCCTCCTTACTTCTCCAGGAATCAAAAACTGTGTCATTTCATGATGACTGTGCCCAAGACACCCTCCAACCATGACATCACCCATAAGTACTTCTCTGTTCGCAAACCTGCTGAGGTCCAGTGAGGTGCCTTCTCTAGTTGTCTCACTTACCAGCTGTGTAAGGAATTTATCTCCCATACACTCCAGGAACCTCCTAGACCATTTATTCTCTGCTGTATTGTATTCCAGCAGACATCTGGTAAGTTGAATTCCCCCATGAGAACAAGGGCTAGCAATTGTGAGACTTCTCACAGCTGTTTATAGAGTATTTCATCTGTCTTTTTATCCTGGTTGGGTGGTCTATAACAGATTCCCGCCATGATATCTGCCTTGTTGGCCTTTCCCCTGATTCTTACCCTTAAACACTCAATCTTTTCATCAGCATCAAGCTCTAGACAGTCAAAACATTCACTGATATACTAGGCTACACCGCCATCTCTCCTTCATTGTTTATCCATTCTGAAGAGTTTATAGTTATCCATTGCAGCAGTACAGTTGTAAGAGTCATCCCACTATGCTTCCATGATTGAAACTGTATCATATCTTTACTGCTGCACAGTGGCTTCCAGCTTCTCCTGTTTTTTGCCCATGCTGAGTGTATTGGTGTAGATGCACTTCAGTTGGGCTATTGATCCCAACACCTTTTTTGGGGGAGAAGACCTAATTCCTATGTGACTGACCAAGGTGGTTCCTTTGTTTTTATCATATCAACAACCCTTGTGTCTTTGCTGCCATGTAAATCTCCATTCCTTACCTCCGCTGAGATGGAAGACCAAAGGACCACATCCCTCAAACATTGGTGTACTGCCCCAAGCTTATCACTAGTGAGACTGGTTTTATCTGTTTCCCCCTTCAAATCTATTTTAAAGCCCTTTCAATGAGCCCTGATAACTCCTGTGTAAAGATCCTTTCCCCCTTTGAGACAGGTGTATCCCATCTGTCACCAGCAAGCCTGTCAACCCATGATCAAAACACGAGAATTCTGCTGGTGACACCAGGCTCAGAGCCAGGTATTGATCTGCTGGCTCTTCCTGTTTCTTCCCTCGTNTATGCTTCCATGATTGAAACTGTATCATATCTTTACTGCTGCACAGTGGCTTCCAGCTTCTCCTGTTTTTTGCCCATGCTGAGTGTATTGGTGTAGATGCACTTCAGTTGGGCTATTGATCCCAACACCTTTTTTGGGGGAGAAGACCTAATTCCTATGTGACTGACCAAGGTGGTTCCTTTGTTTTTATCATATCAACAACCCTTGTGTCTTTGCTGCCATGTAAATCTCCATTCCTTACCTCCGCTGAGATGGAAGACCAAAGGACCACATCCCTCAAACATTGGTGTACTGCCCCAAGCTTATCACTAGTGAGACTGGTTTTATCTGTTTCCCCCTTCAAATCTATTTTAAAGCCCTTTCAATGAGCCCTGATAACTCCTGTGTAAAGATCCTTTCCCCCTTTGAGACAGGTGTATCCCATCTGTCACCAGCAAGCCTGTCAACCCATGATCAAAACACGAGAATTCTGCTGGTGACACCAGGCTCAGAGCCAGGTATTGATCTGCTGGCTCTTCCTGTTTCTTCCCTCGTTGTTCCCAGCAACTGGAAGGGTAGAGTAGAACACTACTTGTGCTCCTGATTTAGAGCCTTTCCATCCCATATACCATTTTCATGTCAGATCTAAGCATTGAAATACATTGCTACTGATTTAAAAAACATTTTCCAGCTTTCAGATTAAGGTGATAGATAAGAAGTCTTCATAAAAGATGAGTATGTCTGCAATGTAACAACTAGTACAGGGTAGCTTTGTGGAGAAAACCAACAGTAAAACAAGAGCCATGTTTCCTATCAGATTCCTGATGCTTGCTGTTCTTTTGTTTTGTTTTGTTTTTGTTTTTGTTATAACTTTAATTGTTTACACTTGGTAACATTTTTCCACTTTTCAAAATGGTGTGCCACCGGTGTGTATTTTAGTCATGAGTCACTTCTGATTTTGAGAAAGTAATTCAACTTTCGGATGAAACATGTAGATCTCTGTGTTTGCAATTAAAGAAAACTCTTTGTAAAATCCGTGTTTCTGTAAGTTTCTGTGACCCCACCCCACCACCCCACCCCCACCCACTTATAATTTCCATATTTGTTTTGGTTATGTTTTGTCCTCAAATTTTTAACTTCATTTTTTTTTATTTTTCAGGTCCTCACCGTCATCTGTCCAAGTATGTGACTGCACTATATCTGCAACACTGGAAGCACAACTGACAGCTAAAAGCAGAAATGGCATGGGCCAATTTAACACCACAGAGAAGAAGGTTGGCAGGACAGTTAAGAGAGACCAAAAAAATTTGCTTTAGAAATCTGTCAATATTAATTTTAGCATGTGGCTGACAGCTCGTTTAAGAATAAAAGAAGAAAGCACGGAGGAAGATTAAAAAGATTTGTCATGTTAGTGGCCCAAAAAAGTGTGTGTACAACTTTCTGTGCTCTACTACAGTCTTTCTGCCACTGTTGAGTGTTCAAGTCCTCACACTCTGAAGAACATGAAGTAAACCCAAGATTTAAAGTGCTGTTAGGATATTTCTTGACTGTAGAAAGAGGGGGAAATAGCTTGTTTTATTGATGCTTTCAGATATAACAAGCCTCTATTTCCATGTGCTGAAAATTTTTTAGAAGGCACTTTTAAATAAACAAAATAGTTGGTGTTATATATTGCTGTATGCCAGAAACTCCATTAGCAACAAGCTTATTGTTGAAATAATGATTGGTCCATTACAGTACTTCTCCCGTTGTGATACAGCAGCTTTGTGTTATCTGTCATTCAAATAAATGCATAGAAAAAAAAAACCCTTTAAAAAAAAATCAAACCCTATAGTATTATCTTTTGCTTTCGTTTCTCACACTGATACAATTCTCTGGAAATGAGTTTTATTTTATGTAAGCTTTAAAATACCACCTGATACTTCAGATTAGTGGCCAACATTTTCAAAGTATCCTGGAGATTTACATGCTTCATGAGGATTCCTGAGAACATCAAATACCTCGCTTAGGGGATCTGACAAAACACTAAACAAATTAAAATGAGAGACCTAGCAAGCATCAGAGGAGCAATGATAGTTAGCTGAACCCTAATAACTTTATTACTTAAAACTTTGTCACTAAAAATTTGGGCACACTGACTTAGCTGCTTCTAAGACTTTCAAAGCGAATGAATTACCTCCTTGTAAGTAACCCATCAAGAGGAGTTAACTAAAAAATCCTCCCCAGAACACATGCCAGACTGAAGGGGGCTAACACCTAAAGAGATTTAGGACTTCTTATGGGATGCAGCAGGGCAGTGCATTTCGAGACTGAATAAATCTTATCATAGGATATTTAAGGGAAGGCACAAAGGCAGGGAAAGGGAGGAAACAAGGTGGATGAGGGAGGAAACAGAGAGAAAAGGGGATAAAAGGGGTCAGATGTATGAAAACAGGTGCTGGTCAGTACACTTGAGTGAAAGCCTTGCATCTGGTCAGTGCAGTCTGCACCACTTTCTTATCAAGTCCTAGTCCTACCTCTCTTTTGTCTGGGTCTCCTGTCTATCATGAGTGTGTGTGAACACTCATGAAACTCAAGATGGAAAAGCCAGCAAGCAGCAGAAGAGGTCTGAGCAACAACTGCTCGAGTAGGACCATGAAATACCCACAGCTTGAAGGTCCAGGTGCCAGCATCTGGAAGAGAGACGTACCTGGGGCCAGGTACTAGATAGACTGCATGTCAAAGACCAGCTCCTGGAGAAATGTGTGCACACGTGTGTTTGTGCATGTGTTAAAATGGATTTCAGTCCTGACCATCTGCAGAAGACAAACAGGACTAGAACATCTGTGCTGTTTCTGATTATGTAGAGGCCTGCAAAGGCACTGTTCTCTGCCTGTGCTAACTTTGTGGTTGGCTGTGCTATTGCATTGTGCGTGGGTATGCATGTGAATGTGTGTGTTGAGACTGTGTGCTCACCCTCGCTGCTGGGTGGACCTGGGGACATGGAATTGCAGCAGATGCAACATTTGGTGAGGGACAGGTGAGCCTACCTTTGCCCCCAGTCCCGTAAGAGTTGGAAACCCCTAAGATTTTCCAACTGTCTCACATTATTTAGTTTAATTATTATACACAAGATGTAAGGCTTCACTGAAAAAAGTAAATTAAAACCTAAATTGCTGTTTTGCAAGGATAAATGCTTGCATAGTGTTATTTAATATGTTGATTTATGAAGATGAAGAAATCATAAAATCATTTCAGTTTTCAGTGCTATTTCTGTATTATTTTGGTCAAATTGCAAAAATAGAGGTAACTGGTTGCACTAACAATATGGTTACCTGTGAAGATTGGAAGAGTATATGCAGGAGATAACAAAATGAGAGTTAGCCAGGAAAATGCAAAACAGTAGAAGAGAGATAACAAAAAGAGAGATATGTGAGAGGCAAGAGAGTCTAGAAAATTATCTAGCGATAGTGAAAAACACTGTAGCATACATATTCAAGAAGCTGCAGCAGAGTATAAGACTTCAGCCAAAAAAGCCTACGGAACTTTGGGTTGCAAATGAGGAAGCACACAGCAGTTGAAGCACAACAAAGAAAAGAGAGTTTCTCTTTTTACTGAGCAAAACATGTAATGTACAAGACTGGGCAGCTCAATATACAAATTATTCCCAAGAAATGGAATTAAATTCAGAAGGCAGCAACTCAGAAACAAAAAAGACTTCTATGATATTAGCCTAATATGGTCTTTCAGTTATCAGTTGTTCAGAACATAAAATTTTCCATAACTGTATTGTCTAAAATCCATTTCCCATATACCCAAGACGATGTTTTCATCACACATGTGGAAAGAAAGGGATTATTACAAAATTAGATTATTTTGACTGCAAAATGTATTTTATTTTTTATAGGTCACACATAAAGAGGTTGTTTTCATGTCTGGTCATATTCCTAAATTACTCTGATACGAATATACCAGCTGTATTTTCTGCTATTATGATTGCTTTATGCTTCTATATGTGTAAGAATTTTACATAGAAATGAACGGAAATATCTTTCCATTCCAAAGCATCATAAGAGATTCCTATAGACTATGTGTTTTTATTTAATCCTTTTAATCTAAATGTTTAAAAACTAAGCTCTTCTGTACCACAAGAGCATTAGTTTTTGAATGACAGGACTGGAGAATCACTGAAGTATTTACAAAAGCTAAAAATTTTCTAATATATGTTTATTACTGTATTTTTTATCCATTTGGGTAGTGACTAAAGGCCACATCCAAATCATAATGACACTATAAAAGGTATTATATGGAGAATTAGTATTGTATCCCTATTTTAATCGAAATCCTGAACACTTACCTGTGAGAGTTCCTTAAGGAGCTCCTTAAACAGTGATTATTAAGGAGTTCAGAAAAGTATCTGTGCTTCAATTAAATTCTGCTAGCATCTTCTATATGACTCAAAAGTTGTAAGATTGTGCAAAGGAAAAGGACAGAACTTATTTTTCAGACTTTAGAAATTACTATGTCAATAGAAAAGACTTTTTTGGGGAAAAAGAGGTGTGCTGGTTTTGGATGGGATAGAGTTAATTTTCTTCATAGTAGCTAGTATGGGGCTATGTTTTAGATTTGTGCTGAAATCAGTGTTGATAATATAAAGATGTTTTCATTATTGCTGAGCAGTGCTTACACAGAGTCAAGGCCTTTTCTGCTCCTCACATCACTCTGCCAGCGAGCAGGCTGGAAATGCACAAGACGTTGGGAGGAGACACAGAGGGAATAGCGGATCCCAACTGACCAAAGGGATATTCCGTATCATATGATGTCATGCTCAGTATATAAAGCTGTAGGAATAAGGAATGTGGGGACATTCAGAGTAATGGTGTTTGTCTTCCCAAGTAATGGTTTTATGGGATGGAGCCCTGCTTTCCTGGAGATGGCTGAACACCTGCTTGCCGATGAGTAGTAGTGAATTAATTCCTTGGTTTTCTTTTCTTGTGCATAAGACTTTTGCCTTACCTATTAAACTTTATCTCAACCCATGAGTTTTCTCACTTTTACTCTTCTGTTTCTCTCCCCACCCCACCAGGGGAGAGTGAGTGAGCAGCTGTGTGGTGCTTAGTTGCTGGCATGGGTTAAACCACAACAGAGGGGGAACTCAGAACATAAAGAATACATTCCCTCTCATCATGTAACATTTGCTTACAGTCTTTGGAATTTTTTTTTTATAACCTACAATAATTCATGAAAAGCAGTTTGTTAACCTTGGACTTATGTGGCTTTTTGCATGCTCTAGGCTATTAAAAGTGTCTTGGATATCTGGATAGGACTGACCGAAAAAGTTATACTTCTGTGGTTTTTTAATCAAATATAGTAAAGAGCAAACTTCAAAATCTATTAATTTTTTATTTGCCTATTTCTTATAATTCAAAATATTCCACAAAACTGTATGTCTGAAAAAACAAATTGTAAGCACATGTGGAAGATGAAAACAACCGCTCCATGGAGGTGATCCCATCAAGGACCTCTTCAGTGTAAATAGGATAATAAGTAAAGGGGAAGTTGTAAACAAGAAGACACACAGACACGAAGTTGATAGACAAGGGAAAGCAAAGACAGCACCAAGGATGAAAAATCTCCAGCCACCAACTGATGGTCCATCAAGAAATTCCAGGAACCGCTTTGGAAAGGAACAGCATGGGCTTTGTAACTCATAAGAAAGGGGAAACAAGAACATGAAGATTTGGGATATTTGAGGGGAGTGTCAGTGGGACTCCACAAAACTTAGGAGGGAGCATATAGGGGAAAGGGATAGGGAGGACCAAAGGGAGAACAGGTGGACAGGGCTGCGTATAAAAAGGGTCCTGCTGTGTGCAGACCATGGCGGGACAGCATACTTGTCTGACCCAGCCCTGCACCTTACCACACCATCCTGGCCTGTCTTCTTAAATTCTGATAGCTCTTTCTGAATCTCCTCTCTGGCTGTCCCCTGCAGGTGTGAGTGCTGTAGTGATGAGGTGCCGGATGCTGGGTGATGTGAGTGGATTTGTGGTCAGACACCAGCGTCAGACAAGGGTGCAGGTGCCCCAGGTCTTAGGTGCCGGCAGCCCAGGGTGAGCGAGGCGAGTGAGGGTATCTCCACTACAGCAGATATAGCCCTGGTGCCTGGCGCTGTCTGCTAGTGGGGTATGAGTGTATCTCCCCAAAACCATGCATATGGGGGGCGGTCCACTTGTGCCAATTGCAACAAACTCCATGCTGGACCTGCTGACGAGCAGGAAGTCCCAGGTCTGGGCAGGGGCACCAGGCAGGCAGAGGATCAGCCACCTACGACGCCCCTTAGGAGAAAATGTGGCCATAGTTGTCTCTTTATTATTAGTTATCTACTATTATTACCTTTGAAAAGGATCATTTGAAGAAGTGAGAGCAAATAACTTAGTCCACGTAAAATATTAATGTTAAGCCTTTAATTATAGCACTTTAAGGGAATTCATTCAGTCTTTTGTGGTTTTGAAGTCATATATTATAAGATCTATTAGATTATATTCCAAATATTTTTAGCACTAGTTGATTTCACAAGTTGAAATGCATTACTAATTTTAGTTTTGCATTTCCTCAGGTAATTTTAGGTATTTCAAAGTCAGTAACCAGCTTCGTTTATTCCAAAATTCTGATCACCCAGAATATTTTTCTAACATTATTTTCATCTTGTATATTAACCTTTTACAGGGGAATTAATTTTATAAAAAAATCAAAGCAGGAGCCCAGGGACCATTCAAGTTTATTCTAGAAGATCTAGCAGGAATTCACCACATTTGCCAAATGTTCTGGCAGCGATTATATTCTGATCTTGCATTTTTTGAGTAAATCACTCAAATTCTCTGACTGAACCTTTTCTCACATGAATCTTTTCAATACACATAGGCACTGAAGGGAAGAAGGTTTGCCAGTAATTTTATATTGTTTCATAAGGAATTATGAAGTTATAGTAATTTTCACTATTGTGTCAGGGAATCTTAATCTCATATGATAAATTATTCCTGCTAAATGTTGCACAGTGTAACAGGTAAAAATAGTCCTTGTCTCAGAGACAAGAATATCGATATAAACTGAAGATAAAATGGATTTATGCACACTTATCAAGAAAAGCAAGGAAACATTAAGATTATTGATGTAATTTTATTACACTGGTAGTCAGCCAGTCATCAAGGGACATCATAGCAACATAGAACTACTACATTTAAGTAAATTATTGGAGGAACAATCCGGTGAATGTTTCTTAATGAGAATTGTGGCTTAGTAGACTCTTCAGGGCTTCCCCATCTCAAGTAACACTAAATAAAACTTTTGAGTGATCTAATGAATTATTCTGTACTGAAGACTTACCATTTCAGTAAAGAAGCACAGCCAAAGCCATATCAGTTTTCATCCTGGCGCAGATTCTGAGACCAGAACTCTACAGATTTAATTCCTTCTAATGTTTCCTATTCTGACTTTTGTCTCTACAAAGAACTGTAACAGGAAATGAGAACATACACATATCCCTACATGACCTATTTTATTTACTAGACCAAACAGACCTCGGTGCTTGTTATCCACCTTTTATTTCTCCTCAATCTATTCTTTCTGAAAAGATCCACAAATGTCTTGATTCCCACAACATGCATGCATGTAAAAAACTCTAATTATAAAAGTATAAATAAAAATCTTGTGCTTAATTATGATTTTTTTTTTTCAAGGTGCTTACCTTTTGGGGAAAAACATTGAAGGCTTAGAATGCAAGTTTTTGATCCAGATACGCATAAGATCTGAGATACACGTAAGATTACTATGTGCACTGAATTAATTTTTTTGATAAAAGTAGGTTTCACTCTTGTAGCTGGATTCAAAATCCAATGATTTATCTGTGCTTTCCGAATTTATCTCATAAATTAAGAAAAATGAATATATAGATACCTTGAATCTGGAACAGGAGAGATAAACCAACTTGTTTTGAGAGGTTTATGTGTGTGTCAATAAAATTATTAAAGATATCTGAAATATTAGTGTTGTACAGAAGAACAGGGAGAACTGGATCATTTAATTCATGTAGCTATTTTTAAAAAAAACTGCTTTATGGTTTTATGTTGTTTGTTTATTGGTTTTAAAATCTTTGCCTCTATTTGTCTTTAGATTTCTAAAAACTAGATGGTCACCTTAGACTCCCTTTAAAGTCAGCATGAGGAACTAAAAAATTAAGGTCATTAATCTCCACCATTATATGCATATATCTTAGGATGAGAAGAATGCCTTCCTGGAAGTGGTCATTTCTTTCTACTAACTCTTAAGGGAATCTATAACGATTAACACACATACATCATGTTTAGCCTCCCAGGCTAGGGGTCACGAATCCCATCATTATTTTTCTGTATATTTTCAAAGGAATTTATAGGATTTTTAACCTTTAGTATGTTATCTTAAATTCTTAATTATTATTCCTGTATTCTCTAGTGTTCACAGTCTTTGTTGTACAAAATATAATTTTTCTTACGGTTCTCTTATTCAAAGCCCACAATTTTAAGTAAGCAAAGGATATATTTTTAACTGTTTTAAAATATATTTACTATTAAATATATATATAAAATGCTATCTTTAGCAGACTTTCCTATATTAGACTTCTCTAAATAACATTTGTTCATCTACCACCTCAAGGAATTAATTGCTCCTCTCCTTTCCAGTCTCAAAAATACCCTCTAAAACTACTTCACTCCGTATGAACCCCAAGGTATGTAAAGCTCACAATATATTTACATTTTGTTCTATTAATGTAATTAAAATATTAATAAAATCTCACTCAAAACAATCAGTCAGAGAAAGAAACCCTGATTTATTTTTCATGGAGCGCTCCGTAGGCTGCTAATCTTCCATTCTAGCAATAAAGTAAAGGATATGCATTAGGAAGCTGAAATGTTGGTGGATTTATCCACCCACAAAAACTCAAACACCTCCTGATGTTCATTTTAATAAGCTTTTCTATATGCCCTTTTATTATTCTTCTTTTATTATAATATCACATTTTTGAGGTCCAGCTACTTGGTAGTAATGTTATTAATCACAAAAACACATAGAGAAATAAATATTAAGTATGAGGCATTGTGATTTGATACTTTTTCCTGAGTGATAAATTGGGGTAAAGGATTTAGCAGACTGCTCATGTTTTTTCTGGTTGGTTGGTTGGTTGGTTGGTTGGTTTTGTCATGGATTTTTTGGTTTTGTTTTGGGTCTTTTTTGTCTCCTGGATTCAAGGTGACTAGTAACTAAGTTCTTGATCTCCTGATGTGAGATTTTCATCTCTTAGCGGCTTTAAAGCTGACCACACAGCCACATAAAACAGGACAGAAAGTTTAAAAAGAAACAGAGTTTGCCCTTAGTAAGAAGTTTACTAGGCAAAACAGAGGACACTAGGGAAGAAGGAGAAAAGAGACAAGGTCATCAGACACTAACTCTCACAGCAGTTTCCAGTCTTAATGTAAGTGAAGTTAACTGTCGGGTTAACACCTCAACCTCATGAAAAATAAACAAGTCATTGAAGGAAGAAAAACGTAGAAGTCTTGGACAAAGCAAGACATATTTTTTTCCCCATGCAGTTGTATATTTCTTGGATTTAATCTGTATCTAATCATGCCAAGAAAAAAGAATGTTTTGATAGTGCTCCTATTTTTGGGATAGACATCCTCCAGTTTTTTATTTGATTGAACTGTCTTACATCTGCAGAAGGCATATTATAATCAGAAATACTTAAATTTGGGAAGTCAGACTGCTGTTTGGGGTGGAGAACTCAGGATACTTTGTGTCCAGAAGTAGTACGAAATAAAGATTCTAGAAGTAGTAGCTGGATACTGTGCAGAATCAATATTGGGGATTTATTTTGCTTTAGTTTTTGAATCAACATTTAGGATCAAGAGGTTTAAGCCAAGCAAAGTAACCCAGTATGCATCCAGCAAAAGGCTGTGAAAAATAGGGAATTTTCAAGTGCCTTCAAAAAAGGAAAAGTTTTAATTTAACTGCCACATTCTTTTTAAACTGAATATTTTTTTAAAATTTCCTGAGAAGACCCTCCTTTCCTTGCCTTTCCTTGCCTTTCCTTGCCTTTCCTTGCCTTGCCTTGCCTTGCCTTGCCTTGCCTTGCCTTGCCTTGCCTTCCCTTCCCTTCCCTTCCCTTAGTATTATTCCCTACATCTCTTGTGCACAAGCATTTTCTAAGGAAAATTAATATTCTTATCTGTGTTCATGGCATTAATGACATTTTTCTTTTCCAGGTGAAAATATGCGTGGAAATTTTTGGCTGCCTGGGTTCAAAGATGAGAATATCAACATTTTTTTAGGAACCATACTGGAAAAAAAAAAAAAAATCTCTCCTTATAAGCTTTGCTTTACTGATAGCTTTAGCCTATCACAGCTGCAAAAAAAAACACCCTGAACCACAGCACAAATTGGAGGACTATTATGGCAGAAATACTGCTTTTAAATATATTTTTACATAATTTCTGAAAAGCAGTCATATTTCTGTCTGCTGATTCTGGTGTTTGAGTAGTTAATCTCTGCAACAAAAATAAAATAATGTAGACTATTTGTAAAAGGATGGTCACTTGACCCTGTACCATGCATTCTAGTTGAACTTTGTGATTCAGTGCCTACTCATTTTTTATTGTAAAATTTGGGTACATAGAGGAAAACAAATACTGTCTTTGTAAGTACATATAATCCTTTCTACGTAAATGTTGTGCAGTACTCCTACTATTCTTAGCTTGTTTCTTCAGAGAAGTGTGGTAAGACTCAAGAAGGTGTAGGTCTTCTTTAACAGCATGGATTTGAAGAGCTTCATGTTTTTGACTGTGTATAACTGAGATGACACTTCAAAAAAAAAAAAGCAAAAGCACAACACATTTTTCTACATTGGCATTGTTTTCGTATTTTTTCTTTACCTTGAGAGTGGCAAAAAACAAAGCAAAGGTTTTCCCACCAATGTTTGTCATCAGAAGTTTCCCAAAGGAGTCTGAAAGAAATTTTTTTATAGGCATACCACCCAAATTTGTAATGGACTCCTGTACAAGACTTGTCTTTTCTGTAAGTTTAGAAGGTAGAACAAACTTGATATATTTTAGAGCTGTTGGCAAGTCACATCATCTCCATATTTGCGCTTCCTTCAGCTGTGTAAGATACATTATCATGTATAGTTGATTTATTGACCATGTGTTCTTCTACTTTGTCCTTTAAGCCTTTTTACAGAAATTTCTTAGGACCTGTTGTCCTTATTCATAACTTATTTAGTACCTCTTTCTGTACAACAGAGATGTTTAGAAAATTTTTTGCTCCAGTCCAATGAAAAATGGAAATATAGGAAATTCCATCTGAACATGAGGAGGAATTTCTTTACTTTGAGGGTGGCAGAGCACTGGAACAGGCTGCCCAGGGAGGTGGTGGAGTCTCCGACACTGGAGACATTTTCAGTTCAGAAAATCTGGATTAGCAACTTTGGACTTTCAGTCATTAAATTGAAAGGAATTTTTATTTGCTAGAGGATATTTTTATTAATTAAACATGTACCATAATTGATTAGTCTCTAAAGAGCTAACCTTTGAGAATATTCATTATCCATCTCTACCAATCTTTGATTTTACATGTCCTTCAGCTTTAGCTTCTCTATGTTTTCCCCAAGAGCCCTTCTGTACTTATGTGTTCCTTTTCTTTACCTCTTGATGTCACCTAGCAGCTATCCCTTACTTTTGTTCATTTAGGAACTAATGACTCTATAGCAAAGTGCTGGATTCTCTGGAGAACTAGATACACAACTGTTTCTCTATAAGTATACAGTTTAAAAGGTGGGAAATTTTTTGGTTGTCTTTTGTGGTTATTAGGGGGGTATTTGTTTTTATGTTTTCCCTCAGAACTAAACCTGTACTGGAATTTGTGTTGTTTTTTTAAAATATCCTTTCATCAAAGGTATTACATGATAGCATCCCCATTTGTTTGAATTTTTTTTTTTTTAAATATTACTAGCCTGGGAAATGAGTCTTGTATATGTTAATCTTAAACTATGTTAATCTTAAGCTTTTGAATCTGTTTGTGCTAACAGTACTTTTTTTCTCTTGTCCTCGGTTATTACTCACAGATTTATTACTTAACTGGGGTTTGAAATCATTTGCTTAGGAAGATGTCATTTTACTTTTCCTTTATTTAGTTTACCGCACATATGATTTATACTTCACTTGCTCTGATGACAGAAAGAAAACCTTCAAATTACCAGTATTGAATTATTTTTCTTGGAAAAAGAGATGTCATGACTGCCTATCAGCACACCCCCAGGAAACAGACTAACTTTTATGCCTCTCTTAAGGTCAGCAATACCATAGATCTGCAAGGATTATTAATAAACTTACAATTGGCTTTAAACCTACAAAGTGCTTTATATATCATAGCTCACCACCACTGTACCCATGGGAACAAGTTGACGATCTAGTGAAAATGGCTACCTATCTCAAAAAATAATAATCAGGAACGAAAGAAAAGCCTTTCAGTTGAAATTTATGAAGTTAATGTGTTCTGAAAATAATTTCTTTTGTTCACTGTATATTTCTATAACAACTGTTTATTTAAAATCTAAAAAGAAGAAGCAAAACTTTGAGATGTAATGGTATGCAAATAGTGTGAATATATTTTTCACTCTTCCTATCAGATCATCTTGGATGAATTGGACTGAAGCTGGGAGATACACACTGATCACAGGCTGGGAAATCACTGTCTGGAAAGAACCTGAATTTAGGAGACCTTTTTTTAGTAAAATGCTGGGATGCATGCTTAAGAATTCATGCTGTGCTAAACTGAAATGGCCTAAGAATTTCCCAGTGATTTCCCTAAACTATGTTCCAGTAAATTTCCCTTTCCGAATGCTAATAAACTGCAGCCTCCTGGTATTACATATTAGTTGAGATGTTAAGGCACCTTGGTGTGAAAGACTCTATACCAAAAGATAATTAGTCGCTTATGTTCAGGAAATAAGTATTGGTGTGCAACTCTCTAGATTCATAGCTGAATATGTCTTGTGTGACAAAGCCTAAATATTCCATGCAACAAAGAGAAGATAAAACAAGAAAATCAGACCACCCTCCATGCTCAAAAACCTGAGATTTAGAAATGTTGTTGATATCTAACTCTTCATACAGCGTAAAGATATCTAAAACTATTAACTTTTCTTTTTCTTCCACCTCTACAAAGCATTGCATAATGCCATCTACTTTTTTACAGATTCCTAGAAGCAAATTTTGAGGGTTTTTTCTATAACATATATATAAAAGAACAAATCAATTGAAAAAAAAACTTCAACAATTGTACCCTGGCAGAGCTGTTTTGTGAAGATCAATATGTTGCTCTTCCCTGATAATTTTGAAACAGGACAGATTCAGACTTGAAATACAGTGAAGGTTTTAAAAAAATGACAGTTATTAACCATGGCAGGTATACATTGCCAATGATGCATCATCAGATTTTATAGTGCATCCTCTACCGATGGTAAATATAATATGTTGAATAAATATTTTTCTGACATTCTCACTGAAGGGAGATTTAATTCAGGGAAGTTTTTCTGCCTTTGTTATATAAATCAGATGATCACAGTAAACACAGGTGAATTAAATATCAAAAGGTAAGAAAAGGCATGCAGTTGTCTCTCAGAATACAGTGTATGTTTCATAGTTAGAGTCAATGGAAGGCCTGTTCCAAGATAGTAAATAGATACTTTTTTTTTTTTAAAGATGCTTTGGCTGTAATTATCATACTGATATAGGTGAGTCAAAAGATATGTGAATAAAAAAGAAAAAAACCACAAACCTCATTCTTTGGTAAAAATAAATTCCTTATCTGTGGCCTTCTATAAAAACATCCATGTGTTATATCCAGTGGTAGGTGGTATTAAATAAAGGAAAAGCAGTGATAGAAGTGGGGTCAGTGCACCCATATCAAAGTGCAAATCTTCACAAAATGACTACAGCAATACATCATTATGATTTTAGGCACAGAGAATTCAGAGTTCCCCAAAGTAATTAGAAATTATGGTGTAACTGACGATTTCATATCTTTAGAAAGCTATTAGTCTGACTCTTTAATAAAATCTGCAAAAATTATATTGCAAGAACGTCCTAAGTTGCATGTTATGATTTTAAAAATATAATAATAATTTATACAACATAATGTATGTTCATTAATTAATCATAAAAAATTATCAGCACAGCAAAACTGTGTATTTTTCAAACTAGAAAAGAATTAATTCTGTATCTGGAAAAGCTGTGTTATTCAGGTGTTCACTTTCCTGTTTTAAATGCAAGCAATCAATGGAATTTGCCCTTTTTCAGAACTCCTCAAAGAATTAATTTTATAAATGACCTCTGACAAAGAGGATAATTTAAAAAACTATTACTTGCCACAATTCACTGGCAGATATTCTGTTGCCAAACCATAATTTAAGAGTATGTATTGGGTTTACATGGCAAGATTTAGGTAGTGGGGGAACTACAGGGGTGGCTTCTGTGAGAAGCTGCTAGAAGCTTCCCCCATGTCTGGCACAGCCAATGCCAGCCAGCTCCAAGACGGATCCGCCGCTGGCCAAGGCCAAGCCCATCAGTAATGGTGGTAGTGTCTCTGTGATAACATACTTCAGAAGGGGAAGAAAAACCTGCACAGCAGCAGCCAGAAGACAGGAGGGAGAATATGTGAGAGGAACAGCTCTGCAGTAAGCAAGGTCAGTGAAAGAGGGGGAGGAGGTGCTCCAGGCACTGGGGCAGAGATTGCCCTGCAATGAAGACCATGTTGAAGCAGGTTGGCCCCCTGCAGCCCATGGAGGTTAATGGTGGAGCAGATATCCACCTGCAGCCCATGGAGGACTGCACACTGGAGCAGGTGGATGCTCAAACAAGTCTGTGACCCCATGGGAAGCCCATGCTGGAGCAGGCTCCTGGAAGGACCTGTGGTCCTGTGGGGAGAGGAGCCCATGTTGGAGGAGGTTTTCTGGCAGGACTTAGGACTCCATTGGGGACCCATGCAGGAGCACTCTGTTCCTGAAGGACTGCATGCTGTGGAAGGACTCACTCTGGAGAAGTTAATGGAGAACTTTCTCCTGCAGAAGGGATCCAATGCTGGAGCAGGGAAAGAGTGTGAGGACTTCTCCCTCTGAGGAGGAAGGAGCGACAGAGACAATGTGTAATGAACTGACCACAACCTCCATTCCCCATCCCCTTGTGCTACTCAGGGGTAGGAAGTAGAGAAAATCAAGAATAAAGTTGAGCCTGAGAAAAGGGAGGGGTGGAGGGAAGTTAAAGTTTTAAGATTTAGTTTTTATTTCTCATTACCCTACTCTGATTGGATTGGTAAAAAATCAAATTAAATTAAGTTTCCCCAAATCAAGTCTGTTTTGCCTATGATGGTAATTGCTGAGTGGTCTCCTTGTCCTTATCTTGACCCATGAGCCTTTTGTTATATTTCCTCTCCCCTTGTACAGCTGAGGAAAGCAAGTGATAGAGTGGCTTTGATGGGCACCTGGCATTCAGACACGATCAACCCACCACAGACTATAAAAAGAAACCGTAGGCTAAGTTTTTTTCAGACACTAATGGTAGTAGCCAGTTCCCACTTCTGCATTTGAAAAATTTCTTTCAGTCCATTTTCCACTTAAGTCAATGATGCATCTATATTTTTACTATTTCTGATACTTAGGATAAAATTTCATGCGAGACAGATGTGTGTCCTAATGGCCCTAATCACACAGCTTCTCATCAGTGGCTGAGGTAAGGACCCATCTCACTGTGGTTGGGCCTGATTCAGAATTACAGGGAGGATTTGGTTCTGGCTGCAGCTCAGAAATGTCACAGAACAGGGTTTTTTCTGGGATTCTTGGATTCCCCTTCTGAAGAGAATGGAAGGCCCAATATGTAGACCTGACACGCTGTATAAGGAAGTCTGCTGTCTCCCTGGTGCCCAGGCCACTGACGTAAAGAAGCAGCTTCCTTCCCTAGTACAACCCTCAGATTATTATCCCCTTTTGTTTTTTTAGGTAGGCAGTGATGAAGTAGAGAGGAGAAGTCCAAGAGCAATGAAGAGTGATTTCAGGGCCTTGGGATGACTGGTCAAGGGAATGGGAGTGCAAGTCATATTCTCTTCTATCCCTCCAGTTACAGGGAATGATGACTGGGTAAACAGGAAGAGACAGCAGATCAATGCCTGGCTCCATGACTGGTGCTACTGGACTGGACAGTGGGATAGAGTGCACC
>VZSF01010507.1:0-20150 GCA_013398295.1 Chionis minor | reverse complement strand
GGGGGTGTCTTTTGAGAGGGAAGCCCCCCGACCACCGATGCCAGTGAGATAGGGGTGGTGGGTGGCGGATTGTGCTTGGCGCTGAGGGTCTGCTCACGACCCCCTGGTGCTGGGAGCCCCCCAACTCCACTGGCAATTTTGGCCCCAACCTGGACCACATTGGCCGTAGGGTAAAGAGGAGCATGGGCAGAGGAGGAGGAAGAGCAGGAAGAGGAGGAACTGGAGGAGGATGAGGAGGAGGAAGAGGNCGCGGGCTTGGCCTCCTTTCCAGGAGGAGGAGGAGGAGGAGGAGGAGGAGGAAGGGGGAGCAGAAGGGGCAGCAACAGCAGAGGAGGAGGAGGAGGAGGAAGAGGCAGCAGGTGTCTGCGGGGCTTGAGCCTGGAAAATGCGGGAAGCCTGGCCCTCCAGCTGGGAGTGGTAGCTTGCTGTGGGTGGTCCCTGGGAGTGCACCTCACCCGGGAGCCCAAAGCTGGGTTCGGGTGGACGGGCCAGGCTGTCGGGAGGGGGAGCTACCGGCGGGCTCTGGGGGAAGAGCGGAGGGTGGTGGTAGGAGTGGGACGGCCCCTGGGAGAGCACGGAGGAGGAGTCGGAGTCATTCTCTACGCTGCCAGGGCTGTAGACGCTGGGTGAGGTGCTCCTGTTATCCTGGTCGATATCCCGTGGGTCACTGCTCATCTCATCATTGAAGCTGTGGCCATCAAGGCTGTCAACATCGGACGGGGATGGAGGACAGGGCAACTCCTGAAGTAGGAAGAGGAAGGAGGAACGCATTATGCGGCCTCCCAGACCATGCACAACACATTTCAAGTTCCCAGAGAACTTGCTTTCTAACCTTTCTCTGCCAGCCTCAGCACTAGAAAACCCCAAAGAGGGAAGGAGACATCGTCTGGCAAGGTATAATTAACACCAGTCCTCCTGCCTCCCCTCCAGTGCTCTCAGGTCCTTCACGAGCATCCCACACTCAACAAAGAGGTGATGATGGGTACCTTGTGTAGAGAGGCAGTGAGGGAGGGCAGGGAAGTGTTAGAGACAAGGTTTCGAGTGAATAGATATGAAAGGTCCTAGCACCACCACCACTGGTGATGGGCCGCTGACCAGGGTATGATACCACCAGGTGGCACAGAGCAGCATGCGCCGCAGTGCACCCAGCACAGCCCCCAGACCCAGAATCGCTTTTCTTGTCCCTGCAGAGCTCTCCCTGGGCGAGGAGATCCACTCCCCTCCAGCCCCCTCTCACTGTCCCACTCCTTACCTCCCAGAGTCCCCCCTGTATTTCCCAGTCCCTGCTCCTCCCCACCACCTCTTGCCTCAGGCAATGAAGCTTTGGTGATTCAACAGTTAGCATGGACAGTAAATGCCACTCTTGAGCCTCGGCGCTTACAAGAGAGGCTAAACTGAAAAAGGATCACCACTTAGCTGAACACATGTGTCCATATGGAGAAATTACATAGGTATAACCCCAGTGGTTTTAATTACAATGACCTCATAATGTGAGCAAATATTCCCACATTTGCAGGCCTTTAAGGCCAGGTGCCCGAACAGGCTAACGGAGAACTGAGAAGCACAAGAACTGAGTCTTCCTCCAACTGTCTTACCACGGACCCAGCCCAGGGCTGTCAGCATTTCGGAAAAGCCCTGCCACAACTATGCAGAGCGTGCGCGTGAGCAGGCTTTGCACACCCATCACCAAGACCCCACCGCGACTTAGGCACCTCTGTTTCACACTGCTCTGGGGGAGCAAAAGAGGCCGAGTCTAACCTGACTGGCAGCTGTGCATGGAGCCAGGCTCTTGCCACTGAGCCTGAAAGGCAGAGCACGTGGCAGCAGTCCCCTCCAGACAAGACAAGAGACTGAGAGCCTCCGCCTGCTCAGTTGTCACTCTTGGTGGCATTTTTTTGCAGCCAGGCAGATGCCACTTAAGTTGGAAAGCTGCAGTGTGAAACCCAAGGTGCCAGGGCTCCTGAGCAATGGGAACCTCAAGCTGGGCAGGTGTGAGCAACGTGGGTAGGGAACAGGAGACTCCTTTGACCTGGGCCCAGGACATGCCAATCATCACAGGACAGACAACTCACCTCGGTTTTGGTTTTTTTGGGAGCATTGGTGTCCTCCCCTTCACTCTCTGAGATCTCTTCTGTTCGGCTCTGCTTGCTTCCCTTGGGGGTGCAGGATTCCTCCACCCGGCCTTTCTGCAAGGCAGAGAAGGAGAACAGGGAGGTGGGAGGGTCACAAGGAAACTTCCCACCCTGCCAGACCTTCACAGACTGCAGCAGGTGAGACACTGTCACCACAGTGCTTGTGTTGAAGAGCTTAGCAATGCAACGCTGAGCCAGAATATGGCAAAAATTAGCACTCAACAGGGGTGGTGAGACTGAAGACTAGTTCTTGGGAGATGACGGGAAGTGCAAGATGCTGAGGGTAAGAGGAAAGAGGGATCCCACCCATTCCAGAGAGCTAACCCAGCATGGGTTCCTTAGTGCATGCCTTCTGGTCTGCATCCCTGAATCCCCAAACAGTTCCTACCCGGTCCGGGCAGTCCTCGGGCACCCTGTGCTCGTGTACTAGCTTATACTACCTTTGTCGCTTGTCGGGATTTCTCAGCCTTGCCATCACTGCTGGAGGTGCTGACACCCCCAGGGGAAGCTCGACCCCGTGACCTGAGCTCCTCTCGGGGCCCTGGAGTCTCTTTCTTCCGTCCACTCCGCATTGACATCTAAGAGAAGGATCACTGGGTGAGTTGTGCTTTGCATCTCCCTCCGCTCCTGCCCTGTCCCCAGTCTCTCAAAACCCCCAAAGCCCTGACGCTTCACTATGCCAAACTCATGTCCATGAGCTTTGCTGTGAGCCTCAGTCCCAACCCACAACTCCAGCCTGGCTCCACTGCCCCACCCCTCCTCTCCCATCTCACGTACTGAGTCCTTGTTCTGTCGTGTCTTCATTCTTTTGGGTGTGGGACCCCCATTCTCCTTGGCCCGGTTTGATGAAAACATAAATTTTTATCGCCCCGCACCCTCCTTTGGCTGTTCCCAGGGAGGCGGAGACGGGCAAGAGCAGTTCTTCTGAAGAGAGGGGCTTACACCAGCAAAGCAACAAGATCCTGGTGAATCCTGAAAGGCAGACAAGGAGATGAGAGGGAAGAAAGAGTGGACTGTGGGACATGTTTTTGTGGTCTCCTACAGAAATACAACAGAATTATTAATGTTTCCTTAACTATTATTTACAGATGCAAGGATCTGTACCAAAAATGCAACAAACTTCCACTGCAGAAGGGGAAAAGATCTGGCCACTGTCACATCTGATTTCCAATTTCTACAAGTGATATCCACACGATGCAAGTCAGGCAGCCCTCCAATTTTTTGGAGGAAGCAGGGAGGAATGGTTATCAATAAGTATGTTCACTGCCCTCTGAAATCATTTTAGCCTCTGCTTTTAGCCATTGCCTTGTTTATTTGATCTTCAGAGACAGAGTGGGGAAAAATAATGGGAAGGTGCTTTAAAATGTTCCTAATGACAACTTTTCTGACTTCCAAAGTTTCTCTTTGCACTTCTTTTTAGTGCAGTAAATTACACTATCCTAAACTGGCCATGTGGTGTCATTAGCTAGCTCTGCACTATGAGGCCCCAGTGGCCTTTGCTGAAAGGGTATTATACAGCCCTGCCCTCTCCAGAGCATATATGCACATGCATACATGCACCAGCATGTTACACAGAAAATGTGACGAGTCTTGCTTAGGCTGTTTGGTGTCCAAGGTACTCAAAGAGGTGCGAGAAAACACATTTAGTTTTGCTTTTGCATGACGCAAACAGAATCAACTCTGTTTAGCTTGGAGTGCCTGCCTAGGTCTCCTTCTCCATACACTGGACTGCTTCCCTGTACCACATCAGGGTCATGCCCAGATACGCAGAGTACATCCTGACACTTTGCAGCAGCGGGAAGATTTTTGAGCTCCCTCTGAATAAATGTACGGCTTTGTGCTATGTTCAAAAGCACTACAGCTATTTAACACCCTGTTACGCCACACAGTTCCTAGAGTTTATGAAAGCACCGTGATTGTGTTAGCCTGAGAACTAAACTGAAGTGTTTCACAGATGATGCTTGTGAAGCCAGTTTGCTCGGCTCCATCCAGCTGAAGATCTTTTGCACTGCACTGCACTGTACTGTGCAGGTGTAACCAAAAAGAGACTGTTCTTCCCCAGTGTGTCGTTTGCGCTCCTATACTCGGCCTCTGAAATAGACAATCTGCAAGACAAGGAAACGTGTCCTGTGGATGGTGCATCGGGAGAAAAGATCCACATCTCCTGGGTTATATTCACTGATCTGGAAGCATGGGGAAGTTTTGTGAGTAAGTATACGAAGACTTGAGATTTGGGACTCCTAAAGGCCATTCCAGACCTGGAAAGACCAGCTTCCAGCCAGCCAGTGCAGGAGCAGTCTGGATGCGCTTCTATTTCTCCAAGAAGAGAGCTGAAACTGGTGATCAGACCAAAGGCACCAGACAGAAGAACTCCTGGACCTCCTGTGCAGCCTGGCTGCTGGACTATGAGACTCTGGAGTTGCTGCTTTCCACTGCCTCCATCTCCCTACCTATGAAAAGGGAGTAATGACACTGGCCTGTCCCTTGTGGGGCTCCACAGCTTCCCTGACCAGTGCTTAGAGAAACCCATCCAGAAGATACTTAGGATGAGCCAGGGATTGTTTGTTTTAATTCCATTAATATTTTATTTGACCCTCATCATGCAAGCCACGGGGGACTCATCCAGCATTAATTCCCACACACAACAATTCATTAACTGCGACCTCTTCTTTAATAGAAAAATAGCTCCCGATGGTTTATAACTGACCTAATGGAGGCATAGCACTCTCCTAATCCCTACCAGCTGATGTGTTTTACAGCCTTACGTTTCTGTCATACTTTGGCCTTTGGTTGCTAATTCAGCCAGCACCTAGAATTAACACTTCTTACATGAAACAAACACTGTAAGTAAGGCAATCCTAATTAAATTCAACTTCAACACGCACCGTGTTGGCAACCTTCGAGTATTAGCTCAGCTCTGAACACACAGAAGCAGCAGCAGCCCATTACCAATATGTCACTGCTCTTTACATTCAACAGGGATGCCACCCACACCTCCCACACCAAAGAACCGAACATCATAATGCAGCACACAGGTCTCACTTCAGCTTTCCAGTAACCCTGTGATGACAATTATGGTCTTCTTTCCAGAGAAGTAAGTCAGAGAAATAATATGCAGCCAACCACACACCGAAACTTCCCTTCTTAAAAGAAATACCAACTCCGTACTTATGCCAACTGCTGAATATGCAGCACCAAACAAAGCCAGAAACAAATAGGTATGTTTCAGTAGACATAATTAACCACTGGGTCAGAAGCTTCTATCACGTAAAGAGAGTGAAGACTTTTTGTTATATTTCTAAAATATATAACAGAATTGACAAATACATTATTAGGCTCAGTACAGCAACTTTTACATCAGCAGCCAGATGAGAGGACCACAACACTGCCTTTGACTCTTAACATCTATGAAATAAAAAGCTTCCAATGTGAGCCTTGACAATTAACAAAGTTACACCTAACTCTTCCCATCACTGAGGATCCCTGTAAATGTCTCTGAAGAATTATTGGGGCTCTGTGGTTTTGGAAAGGAAATAAGACATTTGGCACGGCTGCTGTCAAAGGGATAACCTTTTCCTAGTCCTGTGAAGCCCTTTACAGGTTTGAATGAGTTATGAGGCATTGCAAATTGCTATTTTCTGTTTGCGTTTCATACAACCCAGCTTGGTTTGGCTTACTGCCCAAACCCCTCCATATTCTCGTGTAAGCCCTGGTCCAGCCTCCTGCACACTCAACAGGCATCCCCACACAGGATCCAAAATGGATCCTGCTCCTCCTCCTCCCCAGCTTCAAGTAATTCTCCTTGCCAAAGATGGACTGTCCTGTACAGGCAGCAGGAGACCACAGGCTCCTCTTCTATTGAAGGATGCAGATAATCTCTCGCCTTCCCAGGCTGTAGTGCGGAGCGACTTCACAGGTTACAAAACTGGAGTCAGGTCCATCTCAAATGAGATGCACTCAAGTTTTACCTACTTAAGTATATGTCCTTGGTTTTTCTTAGAAAGTTGGGAACGTTTGTCCTTTGCTCAGGACAGCATTTACATGTTAGATTGAGGGTATGAGAAAATAAACTTTCTAGATGGGAACAGAAGCAGAGGAAACAAGAACAGGACCAAGTTGTCTGGGATGGTGTCTGGGGGCTTGGCTTGGCCAGGACTGTAAATCACAAATGAGTCGTATGCCCCAAAGCATTGCACATGCCAGGGGGCTGCACACACAGGCACATCCAGCACATGTTCCAACAGCAGCAACGAAATTTCCAGTGAGACAGGGAAGTCTGGGAGGTGCCTCCAAATCCTCAGAGGACTGAAATGTTTTGTGACTTCGGCTGGTGCTCAAGAGCAGAGCAAGCTTCAGGATGGGCAGCCTGAGTCTCAGGTTCCCATCTGCTTGAGAAGGTTCAAAGCCAGATAAGGTCCAGCTATCCCTCCCTGGGGCCAGTGACAGGAGAAGGGAGAGCTGAAAGCTCCCAGCACGCTTGCCACTTCAGCAAAAGAGCTAACACCACTGTTACTTCAGCAGCATTTCTGTAGCTAGCAGACATTTAAGACCTGATCCAGTCCTTACTAAGATTGGCTGCTGGTACTCAGTTGTCAATAGTTACCACGCTCTCTTCCCTTTCTTTTGCATTACTCCTCTCTTGGGGGAAAAAAACCCCCAATATCTACTTGGTTTTATTACCTCCTACTCCTGATCTTCTCCGAATGTAACAGCCCAGTAATCTCAGGGGGATTGAGACCTGGTCCAAGCAGGAGAGGAGGTGCAGCAGGCAGAATGTGACACAGGAGACCCACCTGAGCTAGCCAGTGATGATTTGACAGTGGAGGGCAATAGCACCGATGAGCCTCTTCTCTCCACCGAGGCTCTGCCTGGTAGACCATATACCTAGTTGGAGGCATTGAGCGCAAAGTTGTCAAGATGCATGGCTGGATCATTCGGTCTCAAAGAAGAAATGAATTAAAAACTCTGCCACGCATCAGGACCACAAATGCTGCAAGAAGGGAAAATTTGACAGCATCTGTACTTTTAGATAAAACGGGACAGTGCCTGTTCTCTGGTACTGGGGGTGGCTGGCATTACTCAGCTTGCATCTGGATGTTGAAGTTCTCCTACCCTCCAAAACGGGGTGGATACATCTAACCTGGCCACTGGCCATCAGCATGGTCCTATGCATAACTCCTAAGCCATGCTCAGGCATCATCTGGGAGAGGGCTTGTTGGCACAGACTAAAAACTGTACAAAGGAACGCCATGGTAATGGACAGCCAGTGCTGTGCACCAGTGCTGTACAGAGGTAGCCAGCGTTGTCTTCCACTAGATGCCAATCCATGGAAAGGAAGTTTGGAGTCAGTTCCTCCTTTAGGCTAAGTACAGATGTTCTAAAGTTCAAACCTCTTGTTTGGGGAACTGTTGAAAGTACACAGTGACTACTACTTAAGTCATTTTTTGAAATGCAGGAACTACATCTAAAATCCTACATGAAATCAAAGGCATTTGGCTCGCAAAGGCAGGGACTTAGAAGTCAAAAGATGTGAGAATTAAACTGAGTCTGTTTCTCTGCAATTCATTAACTCTGTGTTCCCATCCTGGTTTTTCTCTTCTCCCTTCTGCAAAGGGATGGGTTAGCACTGGAGGGAGGAACCAGGGTGGCAAAATGAACACAGCTGCTTTCTAACACATTGCAGATGCTGGAAAGTGTCCTGAAAATAAGATAGGATGATAACCAATGGATCCCTCTTGACAGGTAACGATGACTCGGAAGGGAATGCCCACTGGACCAGTATAGCCACAGGACACACACCATGAGTGGGAAGTCAGAAGCTGGCATATTTATATATACTGCCCAGTGAACGATAGTCCCAAGCATTACATTTTTAATTCCTGTCCATTTCCCTCATTTATAAAATGAAAGGAAAATTCCCAGAAATTTAATCTGGGGTTAAGAACTGCGTATTATCTTGAAAACACAAAGTTTCATCCAAAATACTGCAATCAGACAACCTGAAGTACAACATTTCCCAATGGCTCAGTACCCAACTTCCTGGTTGAACCCTGGTGCCTCCCTGGGCATGGTGGAGACAGGGAGGAAGGGTGCTGTGTTTAGTGTTAGATAGCGATAAATGAATAGGTCAGGGTTCAGGTTGCATGTCACGGTCTTATTGTCAGTCTTTTGATTGAGCATGACATTACTGTAAAAGGAGAAAACGATTATAGGAGCAAAGGGATTAGGATGCCAAAATGGCTGAATACCAAGATGGCAGTGAGCAAACACTTGTGGCGAATATTATATTGGGCACGACTGTTCCCATGAGTTGCAATTTTTTCTTTACTCAGTAAATTTTGTTAGGAAGAAATATATTTATGTGATGCCAAATGAAAGGTAGTTTTGAAACACAGGCATTTTTCTGTCTCCTACAAAACAATTACAACACTGGATAGATGCAGAGGCTGTGAACTCAGGCTAGAAGGTGGATTAATCAAGGAATAAGAATGTAGACCTGGTCAAATAATCATACTCCAGTTAAAACTTTCACCTACCCAGTGGATGACGTTTAAGTACATCCCTAATGTGAAGCTGGAGGATCCCAGGGAACTGAAATACTTTTGTAAGTATTTGTAAGCAGCAAGCATTAGCCAAAGCTTTCTTCACCTGCTTGCCCTGCTTCCATGGGCCACTCCTGCATCACTGCATACACGCACCCTCCG
Organism: Chionis minor; assembly: GCA_013398295.1. NCBI lineage: Eukaryota > Metazoa > Chordata > Aves > Charadriiformes > Chionidae > Chionis > Chionis minor. The sequence continues at coordinate 11,314 of VZSF01010507.1, read as the reverse complement.
ATCAGTCCTCCCTGTTCTCCACAGCCCCCACCACTGCATGTGTGACAGAAGCAGCCGTTGGACACTGCCGAGAAGGGTGAAGACCTGCCCCGCTAGGGAGACCTGGCAGCACAGCATTACACGGCAAACTTAAACGGAAATACCATGAAACAACCATCTGCAACTGAAGTGAAAACTACTGTTACTGCTCAGAAATCAAAATACACAAGTTCAGTACAAAACCAGTGACCATTGTCAATTTTTGTAACTTTCTATGAGTAAATTTATTTTATATTGGCTATGTACTGAAATTTCGCTGGATTCTTCTATGTTCAAAATGTTGCGTAAAATGAAACTTCATTCTATACTGAAGGGCAAATTACACGCTTTAATAGATAAGCTGAATGAACCCTCTTGATTTACATCTACCTATGTATGCAAGAAAAGATGAAGTTTGAGACCACCTGAAGAACCCAAATGTACACAAGTCCATGGGACCCAATGAGATGCACCTGAGTCCTGAGGGACTGGTTGATCTAGTTGCCAAGCCACTCTCCATCATACTTGAAAAGTCATGGTAGTCACATGAAGTCCCTAGTGACTGCAGAAAAGAGAATATTGCACCCATTTTTAAAAAGGGCAATATAATAGGGAGGACCCTGGGAAACAGTCAGCCTCACCTCAGTGCCTGATAAGATCATGGAGCAGATCACCATGGATGACCTAAGGTCAAAGCATATGGAAGACAGGAAGGTGACTAGAGATAGCCAACATGGCTTCACCAAAGGTAAATCATGCCTGACTACGCTAGTCACCTTTTATGATGGAATGACTGCATCAGCAGACAAGGGAAGAGCAACAGATGTCATCTATCTGGACTTCTGTAAGGCCTTTGATATGGTCCCCTGCAACATTCTTGCCACTAAAATGGAGAGATATGGGTTTGATGGATAAGGAATTGGCTGGATGGACACATCTGAAGGCTAACATTCAGTGTCCAAGTGGAAACCAGTAACGAGCGGTGTCCCTGTTGGGACAAATACCATTCAATATATTTACCAATGACATAGTGTGATTGAGTGCACTTTCAGCAAGCCTGCAGATGACAGCAAGCTGAGTGGTGCAGTTGATATGCTTGAGAGAAGGGGTGCCATCCAGAGGCACCTTAAGAGGTTTGAGAAGTAGGCCAATATGAACCTCACCTCATGAAGTTCAACAAGGCCAAGCGCAAGGTCCTGCACCTGGGTCAGGGCAATCCCCAATATCAATACAGGCTGGGGGATGAACGGATTGAGAGCAACCCTGTGGAGGACTTGGAGGTGCTGGTGGATATAAAACTGGACATGAGCTGACAATGTGCGCTCACAGCCCAGTAGGTCCACCATATCCTGGACTGCACCAAAAGCAGCGTGGACAGCAGGTTGAGGGAGGTGATCCTGTCCCTTTACTCCACTCTGGTGATACCCCACCCGCAGTACTGTGTCCAGCTCTGGAGCCCTCAGCACAAGAAAGACATAGACCTCTTAGAGCAGGTCCAGCAGAGGGCCACAAAAATGATCAGCGGGCTGGAACACCTCTCTCATGAAGACAGGCTGAGAGAGCTGGGGTTGTTCAGCCTGGAGAAGAGAAGGCTCTGGGGAGACCTTATTGCAGCCTTTCAGTACTTAAAGAGGGCTCATAAGAAAGACACAGGGAGATTTGTGGATTTTTTTACAACAGCCTGTGATAGAAAAATAGTTTTAAACTGAAAGACAGTAGGTTTATGTGGGACATACAGAAGAAATTTTTTGTGATGAGGGTGGTGAGACACTGCAGCAGGTTGCCCAGAGAGGTGTTAGATGCCCCATCCCTGGAAGTGTTTGAAAGCAGGTCAGATGGGGCTTTGAGCAAGCTGATCTAGTGAAAGATGTCCCTGCCCATGACAGTGGGGTTGGACTAGTTGATCTTTAAAGGCCCCTTCCAGCCCAAACCATTCTGTGATTCTATGCCTAAAATAATACCTCCTAGGCTCAATCTGAGCCAACAGCTTTAATCCTTTTATTATATGTACTTGACTTATTTGTCACCAGTACTTGTTGACAAATTCACTTGTCATGCTACCTAGGTGCTCCTTCTCCCCAGTAAGATGATAAATAAAAATTAAAATGCTCACATTTCAGGAAAGGGTGCCAAATAAGAGTACTAAAAGTAAACTTGCAGAGTGCTGGCAGTCTTAGGAGATAAAGCTAGTTTATATTTTATTAAGTCTATATTAATGTTTTGTTTTCTTAATTCTGCACAACCATGAGGAGTAAGAATGTTATTTCAAGTATGAAAGCTGTAATTCTGGAACCTCCATTCAATGAAAAACTTACCTGAGAAAAAAATATATTTTCTGATTAGCAGAGTGAAATAAAAACAATTAGAGCTAAAGCAAGGTAATAAATAATAAAAACATCCAATAGCTTAATTTACAGCATAGAAGAAATTAATTTTTGCAGAAGCAACTGAAAATAAAGTTTGATTCACTAAATGAAGGCTAGATGTATTAAAGAAGGTTACGTTAATCGTAAAACGATTCCTGAGGGCATACTAAAATGCCTGTAAGTATGTAACAGATTTACTTAAAAATCTCAGAAGAATCACTCAGTCTCCCCAGAGGAGGGCCTCTGGATCTCTTGGAGACACAGGCCGGCATAGCCCTGTGGATCAGAATGCAACACACTGGGGTCTTCCCTCTGCGAGTGGGATGGAGGCCTACGGACACATGATGCAGAGGAAGGATACATCACACTCTCCATACTCACTATTTTAAGGAGTGCAGTGTCTTCTATATCTGCAATGCCTGGGCACACCTCACCTGTGGAGCTGTTAGGGATTAAGGGCCTACTGTAATACGTAACTCCCCTTTTTTATACATAGGCCTCCCTTTACTAAGGAATGCGGAGTAACTCAAAGACATCACAGGCTACTGAAAGAATGATGTCAGCTGGAAGGGACCTCTGCAGGTCCAAACTTCCGCTCGCAGCAGGGCTGGCCCCCATTCTAGAAGTGGTTGCTCAGGGCCTCATTCAGCCAAGTCCTGAACATCTCAGTGAGTGAAACTTCCCCAGCTGACCTTGGACGTTTCAGCGCTGAAACACCCATTATCAGTCCTAATTTCTTTGTTGCAACTTGCGACCATGACCCCATGTACCACAGCTCCTCACTCTTGGCACCTGGAAGTTATCCACTGGTCAACCCATCATGGCCCCAGACTTCTGCTGCAAGTCATTACTGGTGAAGATTGCTGGTAACTTTGCAGCTGCAGGATATATATAAGAATACAGGAAACCAGAAGCTGAATCCAAGGTCAAAGTAGCCACACCACTCATCCCTCCCTTCAGTGGAAAACATGGTTACCCCTTTCTGCCAAGACCCATATATCTCTGAAGCTGGCAGAGGGAGGTCCAGACAAGGATACGGATCTGCTCAGAGCCCTCAGTCCCAGGCAAACTAGTCAGAGTGCAGAGAACCAGAGAAGCTCAGTAGCTAGAAGCATAAAACTCTGCAAATGAATTTGAATGAATGATGTGCTAGGTGGAACTCTCCAGTCTCCCCTCAAGTCCATGCAAACTTCTAGCACCCATAGTGTCCTTTCTTTGGAAATTCCACCCATTTCAAGAAGAACTAGAAGATCAGGTTAGGTGGAAGAAAGCCTGGCAGATCTTCACAAGGATCAATGTCTTACCTCCCAACGGCATTGAGTTAGGAGACACTTACCAGGATCGCAGATGATCATGATTTAAGAGAGAATTTAAGAGAATAAAACAAGACACAAAACCAGGATGGATACAGAAAAGGGCAAAGGGAAGCCAATGTGGCTGATGACAGTAAATTAATGAGGGTAATAATTAGGATGAGAACTAACTGAGGAGAACTGTAGAAGGACTTTCCAGGAGGAGTGATTGGAAAATCAAATGGTATGTGAATTTCAATCTAGATAAACATAAAGCAACGCACACAGAGAAAAAACCCCATCTCCACATATGAGGGACTCTGAGCTGACTGGCGCCACTCAGGAGTGATACCCTTGGGATACGACAGGCAGATCCATGAAAATGTCATACTGGCATTAAGCAGCCATCAAGAAAGCGAACCACATGCTAGAAATTCCTGAGAAAGGGAAACTGAAAACAAAACAGAGAATGTCATTATGCCCTTGCACAAACCCATAGTTTTCTCACATCTTAAAAAGTGTGTGCAGTTCTGCTCCTTCCACAGAAACTAGAAAGGGCAATGAAGAGGCATGATTGAGTGGGTTAGACATCTCTGTCCAGAGAAAATGTTATTATGTGAGGATGTGACCTATAACTATAAAACTATATATGAAAAATAGAGATTGGGTAGGAAATAATTTTTCACTGTCTTTTCCAGTACAAGGACTGAGGATCATCAAGTAATGCCACAAAGAAACAAGTTAAAAAACAAACAAAAAGGGATAGTTCTTCTTGAAACGGGTGGAATTTCCAAACAAAGGACACTATGTGTGCTAGAAGTTTGCATGGACTTGAGGGGCGACTGGAGAGTTTCATGCAAGAGAGAGTAACTGGTGCTTACTGAATAAAGAGAAACCACATCCAGCTATGGCAATCGCGCGTGAAAAAACCTGGGAGCTACAGGAGTATCAGAGGAAAACACCACATAAGCTTGACTTAACTTACCCTCTTTCATAGGAATTTGGCATTGACCACTGCTGCAGCAGCAGACTCTGGACTAGATGGACCTAATAGGGTCACTGGTATGTTTTTAACAAGTTCAGTAGTACAAAGTGCTGAGTGATACACTGAAGACATGACAAGCACAAGCACAACCACCCTAAGAACATCTGCTCACAGGAGGAACCGTTGAGGAGGAAAGGCATTTATTAATCACAGGAGAGCTATGGGCACCATTGTTATTTTCAAGACATCAGACAAAGGTACTATCAAGCAATGAGGAAAAAATATTAATGCCAATGGACATCTCACTTGTCAAACATCCTCTGGTAGACCATGTAACACTTCAGTTACCCAACATCACCAAAGATGAAGAAACTGGACTGGAGAAGGCGCAAAAAGCAGTTTCCAGAATGGTGAGGGGCACAAAGAGTGTCTCTTTTATGTACAAAATCTTTACTTTTTTAACCCCATGGCGGGGGGGGGGGGGGGAAGCTGAGGTGATGTGGTTACTGTCTGTAAAACACCAGAAACTAAACACAAATTAGTCAGAAGGGGTATTTAAGTGAACGGCAAAGCTTGGTATAAGACCAAATGTGTATAAAAAGGCCACCAACAATTTTAGGATGGAAGTGAGAAGACTCCTGGCCATTCAGTGAAGTTCTGTCACTGAAGGGGACAGAAGCAAAAGAAACTCATTATTATCCATTATCCACTAAGTTTGTAAAAGAAAGTATCTGGCATGGTGCTCAAAGGGACTTTGCAGCCAGTGACCTAAGGATGCCCTTTTGTTTCTCTGTTTCTAGGGATTCATGACTGACGGCAAAGCCAACGTGAGAGGCATTTGTGCAAAGGGCAAATATCTGAACAGGATGAAGATGAATGGACAGATCCAGAAGGAAAGGATTGGAGCCAGGGAGATCGGCACAGGAACAATCATACAACAGACCTGAGACACTGATAAGCTTTGAGTCACTCCCTTGCTCGGGATCCCACAGCTTTTCCTTGATTTACAGAACTGGCCAAGGGGGATTAACCTGTGGGGCTGAGGGAAGGGCAACCCAACAGCATGTCACAGGAGGATTTACACAGAAAGAGATCGCTGGAGGTCTCCACTCAAAACCCCTGTTGATAGTAAACTGCAAAGCTAGATGAGGTTGTCGTGAACACCCCAGAGAACAGTTTCCCCAGCCTCCCTGGGAACCTGTGCCAGTGCTGAACCACCCTTGGGAGGAAGGAGAGGTTTTGTCTTACATACTTCACCAAGTTCATGGTGAAGTATGATTTTAGTCCTTACAATCTCATGAAATCAGAAAACGTGATGGTTATGGCTTAATCAAGGTCTTCCTGGTCATGACACAATGAAGGATTAAAAGTCACAAGTATCTAAAATTTTCCCCAATCCCAAGACAATTCAAAACAAGCAATTCATGCCCAAGTGCTACCACCTACAAATACATAACCTGCCTTACAGACCACAGACACAGGCCTCCACCTCTCAAGTGGGCACCTGAGCCCAGAGACTGAGGCCAAATTAGGCTCAGACTGGACTGCCAGGAGAAAAGGCATGGTGGCAAGTGAAACCACTGCCCAAGATATTTTTAACGCCTTGGGTAACCTCTGTAAAGCAGCACATGACACGTGGGCCGAAGCTTGGTGCACAGCTATGGCACCAGCAAAGACAACCTCATGCATAGATCCACCATCGAAAAGCAAGTTCCCCAAAGCTTGCCTTTGACAGGCCACAGTGGCCCATCAAGTAATATTGTTGGTAGCTGGTGAAGGCACCAGCTGAAGAAAGTTTGCGGAAACACGGCTAAAGTTTGCAGGTGAGATGGTAAATGATGGAATGGAAACTCTGGCATAGACCAGCTGGTGTTACTGTTGCAACAGGGTAGCACAGAAAGACAAGCATTTTAATTATGGAAGATTTTTACATCAAGAACAGAAGAATATAGAAAGTTTTCAAGGATTCAGATCCAAGGATACACAGAAGCTCTGAAAAGGCCTTGTAATTAATGGCTGATAGCAAACTGAAGACGAGTTCCCAGTATGAAACTTCTAAGGGGGCTATTTCTGAATGAATGAAACCCACCAGTGCATCCAGAGAGGAATACTCTTCAGGAGCAGGAATGGAGAAATTATTTTTACCTGACTATATACTGGATTCGTGGGACCATTATGGGAGTAGTGTGTGCAGCTTTTACCTGTGTATTCCAAAAAGGATGCTCTCAAATTGAAAACTTCCAAAAAAGAACAAGAAGGAAGTCTGATAACTCTTCCACCTTTCATTAAGAGCCTTAAGAAGCTCAGTATGTTTACCTTATCAGAGAAAAAGTTAAAAGGTGACTTGAAGATGGCTTATGAGTACTACAGAGGAAGAAGATTTCTGACAGCAGAGAGCTCTTTAATCTACAGGACGAAGACCCCAGATTCAATGGACAAGAGCTGAAGCTACACAAATTCCACACAGAAATAGTGCAAAATCTGAAAAACAGGAGAAATCAATCACTTTTTCAACTTGCATAGGGATCTAGCGTATCACTGGAAATCTGTAAAGTTTTTCTTTTTTAAATTTTATTCTAACATAAATACTCTAACATTTTCTGCAAGGGCCGCCGGGCAACATTCCCTGCCATGTGCTGTGCAGGGAAAAGGGCCAGCCAATTGATCAGAACAGGTTTTTCAATGCTAAAGTCATTAGCAGTCATAGAGAGGCTGGCCAAGAGGTGATGGGGTCTAGCTCTGGGTGAAAATGTACTTAGAAAGCAACGGTCTAGCAATGCATGAGGAAAGCTTGATGGATAATCATGACTAGATAAACCACTCTTCATAGAGGGTGGACCCTCTTCATGTATCTGGCAAACTGAATAATTCTGAGGAAAGTCACTTCATCTACTGCACTGCCTGGAAGGGCAGTAGCATATCCAAAATACTATGTTATAGATAGACTTTGTATCCAATGCACTACACTATATCAATATAAAATTGAAGATATATCTTATATAATACATGTTATATTATACAGACTATTATATATAGTGACACATATACACACACATAAATATATATATACGCACACAGTATATCCAATCCACTGTCCAAAGAGATGAAGGTCGCTCAAATGCAATCTTCACTTAAGTGATCTATAACACAGAGAGACCTTGCGGAAGAAACAGGGTATCACCAAGCATCTTGTAAGGCAGGAAAGTAAGTACAAGACTAAAATTTTCCAGCTAAACTGATCTATGATGAACAATGTCAGCAGGGCATGAGACATGAAGGAAGATTGAAAGCAACCAGTCACCCTTCTTCAGCAAAGCCCAGACAGACCATCATTGGCTAGAATTGCTTAGAGAAGGTATTGCAGTTACCCTTCGGTTTGTAGGTGAAAATACTGCCACAATCAATCAAACATTGATATTTTTACAGGAGACAATAACAAATCAGTGTTTGCTGCCACAACAAACACAGAAAACACTCAGATTTCTGCAGGAGTGTTATCGGAAGCAAGGCAATGCTTCTGAAGGGATTGTTTCCTTACTAAGTTGACTTGTGTTAAACTTCTAACATAGGCCAAATCCTCAGTCCTAAGTGCTCAAAGCCCAAATCGGCCAACCAGACTAAGGCAGAGGTGAAGCTCAAACTACTTGAGCCGGCAACATCCCCTTGTCTCATCATTCTCCATATACATCTCAACGAGAACATGGGTTGTGGACCCATGGTTGCCCACCACACAACTGGAAGGACAGAAAGATTCTTCTCTGGTGTTAAGATCAGCACAACACAAAGAGCAATGGGACACGTACCTGGCCAGCTTGGCAACAGATCCGTGTCTTGAGCACTGCTGCAGCTTTAGTAACTCAGGCAAGGCACTGAGATGGAGCATCTCCTGTTCATGTTAAACCATCCACTGTGACCAGAGTCAGGCAGTGATCAAATTAATTAATTCTGCAGAGAATACATACCCTAGGTGTAGCTCACTTGGTTAAGAGCATGACTTTTTCAGAGATGCCTCCACTTTTAAACACACTCAGAACTTGTGTTGCCTTCTCCTTTGGCCTTTAAGAAATGTGTAAACTATTACTACTCCATACTTCACTAGGAACAGTCTTCAAGAAGTACAGATGGAAGAGATGAAATGATAAATGGAAGAAATATACTGCATACTTCCATAGCATCTCCTAACAGGGAAAGAAAGAGATCAAAAAACCCACTGGAGGCAAGAAAAGAGTTTATTTGTCCGAAAGAGAATGGGAGAAAGGAGAAACAGAACTGGGGAAAATACCTTCCTTCCTGACAGAGGAGGAAACTAGGTTCTCAGAAGAAAAGGCAGACACCCAAAGAGAAACAAATATAAGATTGGGTAAACATTCAGGTAGAATTTAAGGAGGGGCACAGCTGAATAATGCTCAGGCCCATTCCAGAGACTGCATTTGTAAAGGTATGACACCCCAGATCTGGTAAATAAATAATCCTTCCTACACAGCTCCTGTCGACTCCACCTCCATCTCCCAGAAAAATGCTAATGAACATGAGGGAACTCCAGGAAGAATCAGGAAGGTATACAAGGAGTGACAGAGGCTGAACTTTGGGAAGAGGAAAATTTGCCCGATTTGTTTCAGCTACAAATAAAAATAGAACGGAATACCTCAGTTGGAAGGGACCTACAACAGTCATCTAGTCCAACTGGACTAGATGCTACCCCTCTTGAAGAAAAATACAGATCAGATTGCTTTTAGTATAGTGACCCCACTATGGTATAGAATCATAGTTCTTTGCACGCCCATTATTATTTTGGAATACAAGTATGCCCACAAGAAACCTTACTGTAATTCCTTGAGCAGACAAACCTAAAGGTGAGAATGCCAGAACTTTTCAGAGGTATCCAAGGGGTGCAAAATCTGGGGGAGGAGGTAAATGCATACAAAGAGAGGTAAAGGCAGGCCATCACAGCAGGTTAAACCTGTTAATCTTCTTCATTAGGATTCACTGCACATTTAATTTTCAAATATTTGGAGGGTTTTTATCGTTTCCAGCATAAACCATGGTACTGTATGTTTGCTTCTCAATGGCCACACTTGAAAACCTCCATCACGAAAAACAATTGGAAAGGTCTGCTTTGAAAGACCAGATCATTCCCAAGAAGTTGGGGAAACACACAAAGGAGTGGTTGTGCAGCCACCAATAGCAAACATAAAAATAACAACTTCGCCAAGAAACAGGGGGAAAAAGGATGAAATTCATTCCAACAAACAATTTGACCATTCACGTTTACAAGTGCCCCATCCATGGGTGATGATCTTGGCACTCCAGCCCCTCGGGGATGCATATGCAGCACAGCAGTGATGCACAATACCCTCGGGCTTAGAAGAAAGGAGGGTCCAGCTTGCAACTCTCAACAGCTGGGGGATTTGCGATACTTGGCTCATGCGGTGACACCAACACACTGATTCTGGTAGGGAGCCAGGGCTGAAGGCTGAAGCTTTCGGCATATGCGTACCTGCAGGACGTGTAACCGTGCTCCACCATGCAGGTGGACACAAACCAAACGGCATTTCCAACTCTTCTTTCTCCGCTCTCCCGCTACACGCCTTAGGATAATGGCCTGCTACTTTCTCCTCGCTTTTTCAATGCTGGAAAGCATAGGGGTTCCTGTGCAACGCACCCAATGCGATCAGAGATAACGAGAACAGACTTTGAGTGGCAAGCTCGGTAAGGACATTCCTCGAGAACCATGGCGCTGCAAAACAGACCCTCTAGACAAAAGCCATAGAAATTCTTACAGTAGCCATCCTGGCAACTAACTCACCGGAAGCACCCACAAGCACTGAGCCAAACGCAAAGAAAGACACTGCCCGCCTGGAAAGCAACTTCGGGAAGACACAATAGCCGCGAAGGCAGAACTCTACGGCAACCAAAGGCAGCGTGTAAAGTAATGCCACGGTGACCAAATGGCTGCCACTTCAAGCAGCAGCACAGCGGCCACTCGGTAAAATACAACCGGCAATTCACCGGGCGACAACAGCCGAGGCAGCCACAGGCCAGCCGCCCGCAGCAGCCAGCAGGGCAGCACCGCCACCGGCTCGACGGCACAGCCAGAAGGACAGCACGGGAAATACACATGCCGCTTCCCAAAAAAAAAAAAAAAACCCCAAAAAAACTACACAGCAAATGGACAACCAACCCGACGCGCCGAGGGATCTCAGCCGTTTCACAGGGAGCGCAAACGCCATCCCGATGCCGCCCCGCCGCACGGATCTCGCCCGCTCCCCGGCAGCACCCCGGCGTTCCCCGCAGGAGCGGGCAGCGGGTCCCCAGCGGGGGGTGGCACCGGGAGAGGCCGAATCCCACCCGCCCCTGCCACAGAAACGCGGCGGGGGGGGGCAGACACGCTGCTCAGCGGTCGGATCCCGATGGAAAAATTACTTCCAAATCTTCCTGCCCGCTCCCCGGCCGCCCCTGGGAAAGCGGGGACAATACCAGTCTCCCCCGGAGGAGGGGGCGGCTTTGGGGGCCGGTGAGCANCTCCCTCCCTTCCTCTCGACGAGGCCCCCCCCCCCCCCCCCCCCGGCCCCTAGCGTTGCCGTGCGTCCCGCACCGCGATACAAACTCGGAACTCCCGCCTGGCCCCGGCCCCCCGCGCCCCCCCCGGCCCC
>VZSF01010506.1:27752-41820 GCA_013398295.1 Chionis minor | reverse complement strand
ATCCGGACCAAACCCACGACACTGCCTCAGCGTCCTTGTTCATTTGCCTTATGAAAGGCAAGGGTGAAAGGCAAGAAGACAGATCCATGTTGGAGCTCATAGTTAAACTGAGTTTTCAACACAATAAAAAAGCAGATGAAGGTATAGTGGAGACAGAGGATGATAACAGCATGTCTTGTCCTTGTGAGCCTACCAGCCATGCTTCTAGACATGCTGTTTTTCATAACAGGCCTTTGATCCTAGATACCAACATCAGAGGTGACTTCCAAAAGTAGAAGTAGAGAGAACATGCTTTCCAGCCTTCCAAGGAGACTTCTTTAAGAATTAATTTTCTTGTAATCATAGCTGAAATCTTATCCTTAAATATTTGACTTTAAGCTTTAGTAGTATGTACTGCTCCTCGCAATAACTACATTTGATATTGTTGTGGTTTGGCCTCAGCCGGAAAAAAAGAACCACGCAGTCACTCACTGAACCCCCCACAGCAGTGAAGGAAAATCAGAAGAAAAAGGCAAAACTCGTGGGTTGGGACAAAGCTAGTTTAACAGAGCAGCAAAGGAAAAAAGGAAAACAATAACAATAACACTGGCTGAGTTGTACAAACAGGATTACCTTACCTCTGCACATTGACCAGACCCAGGAAGCCCTAGCCCACTCCCAAGTGACTTCCTGCCCCCTCCCCAGACCAGCTCCCCACTATAGATTGGGCGTGGCTCAACTGGTATGGAATACCTGTACCGTGCCAGGAATTAACCCTATCCCTGCTGGAACCAAGACAGATACTTAATTTTATTTGATTCTATATACTTCCCTTTGCCTGAAAAAACAGGTTATTGGTGATGGCTGCGAAAGCATGAAGTGGATTACTTAGACACCTGTGAAAACTTTTTTCCCCTTGGATGTTACTGTTAATATTCTTCACAGATATGATGGGAAAAGGCATTTCATAGAAGGAGTAGTGCAGGGCACTATGGGACAACTGAGAAAAACAATGGTGAAATATTAAAAATATTGCAGAACTAAACAGAAAATTAGACTGTTACCTATTTAGATTAGGTTGTGCATCCTGTTTTCATGGTTCACTTTGAGTTATGGTCCAATTTAAAGATACTAGTTTTTTACAGGGTTGGCAGAAAGAAAGATCTTTCTACTGTAAAACCTTGAAACAGCTAACTTTCTCCTGGGGGAAGTATTTCTCTGTTATTGAAGTAGCCAACATAATAACTGGACTGATAATCTCAGGGTAGAGAATAAAATTATTTATACTTTCCCTGGTAAAGATAAATGGATAATCAGCATATAATGGTTTTATTCTATTGTGACGTAATACTAAATATTTATGATTTTTTTCTGGTTAGATGGTGGCATTTTTCAGTTACAGCTTTTATGGCGATGAAACTCTCCACTCCAACAAAGGAGCCTGAGATAGACAGAGGGAAAAAAATATCACAGATATGAATTTGTCACAGTACACACTAGAAGAATGGACGGACACAACTCTTCAGAATTGGGAAGAAGAGATATCAGCATATTTCCCAGAGTCCTGCACAGTGTCCATGACAGAATGGAAGTCTATGCTGATGGGTGGATGTGCTATACCCCAAGGACATTGTTCTGGATCCACCCAATGGCTTCATTCTGGCTTTGTATTGGGAAGACCTGTGCATTTTCTCATTTTCTCCCACACTTGGATTTCTTCTGTCCCTAAGATCCAACTGGCGATCAGTTATAAAAGTGGCAAACCCCACAATTTGCTAGGCTCAATAAAACCTCGAGAAAAAGTTAATTTTATAGCAACGGCCAAATGTGGAATGTCTTACTAACGCATAAGGAAGTATGCTTGTTCCTTGTTAACAAACCTCCTTCTGCTGCGAAAACATAGCAACAACATGACTCAGAGCACTACAACAAGAGGAGTGAAAAGCAACACTACACTTAGTTAATATTTCTAAAGGCAAACTATGTCTTTTTCCATAAGAATATATTTACACACTTATATATAATATATACTATATAAACTGTACAGACTATATATACTTATACATACGTATGTATATAAATAGAGACACGTTTCACAGACACAACAATACAATGAATTAATAAGTGTTTGTTAGTTAAATACAAGCCCCTGGGTTTTGGGGGTTGATTGTGGTGGGTTTTTGTTTGTGTTGGTGTTTTTGTTTGTCATGTTTCTTTTGGTAATGGCTTTTTTTTTGGGTTTTTTTCACAGCTGTCTCCCCATTTTTTTTAACTACTTTTAAAGAAACGATGTAAGTTGGCTGAAAGGGTTCATAACCCTGCACTTTTTAAAAGACAAAGTGTGAATACTTATTCAAATTATCTTTCATCAGCTAAATAAACATCACCAAAAATTACGTGTCCCTTAGTGTGGAAGCAACAACTGTCAAACTGTTGAAAAACATAGCAGAAATCAGCTATGCTTAATGTCTTTCCTTTCATTCCTAGACATGATTTAATGCACAGATTGTGCACCCTTCCAGTTTTTGCTTCATGAGAAGGGAAGAGGTATTCTTCCAGCCACTCCTTTTTTTCTATTCATTGTTAATTAGCCTATTTGATACAGCTTAATTGACAACTTCTGATTCCTCTGTGGCAAGGAGTCCCATTAGAGCAAGAGCAATACACTGAAATTAATGAAAATCTTTCCAAAAGATGTTGTTTTCACTTAGAAAGCTTCCAAAGAATGTTTAGCATTGAACTTTATACTTACATAAATGACCTCCTTTTGCAGCTCAGTCAAGCGTGAAGTAAAAAAGACTGATGTCATGGCTACAGCACATGTAGTCTATTTAAACAATAACCTCCTTGAAATCAGTCATTAATTGGTTTGTTAGATAATTCTCTTCACTTGCTGCATAAAGGTTGTCAGCCATCCCTGATGAGCTGATCACTGTCTGTGGCTATTATAAATGACTGCTCTAGCTTCAAAGAGACTGGGATTAAAAAATGATTTAAAAAACCCAGTCCAGTATGTTTATGTAATGTCCCAAAGCAGCATTTTATTGAGAGTTCTTTATATATTCAAATAAGTAGAATGGAACCGTGTCATGTGTTGATCATTTAATGTTAGTTAATGGTAAAGATATACCAAAAATTAGTCATATTCTTGTAGTTTTTAGAATAGAAAACAATAATTATAGTGTCACCTTTTAGTGATTTCTTTGTTTCAGTCTATATGATTAGGTAAGAATGGAGATCTGTGGCATTCCATGTTCTTCACTTACAACCTCTATGTGCATTTTTACACTGCCAGAAACTGTTCATACAGCCTTACTATCAGCATAGGTCCCTAGGAGCACAGAGTGCCTTCTCTTGCAGTGAAAATGATGTCATGCGAGACTTTGGATCAGAAACAACTGCTAGGTCTTGTTCCTTTTTAGCACTATTTCTTCCTGAAATTCTTGGATTCTTAGGCATAAAAATGTTATAACTTGATTTTCAGAGGTGCTTACCATTCTAGATCATGAATTATTCCGGTACAGAAGGGTAACCTTTACAGAGAATGAGTATTACTCATCTTAAGCCTCTACGGCATCTTGAATAATCCTTTAACTGCAGAAGGATACAGAACTGACTAGGGCAGGCAGATGACAATCAAGAAAAATGATGATCACTGTAAATGGTTAGGCTAAATTAATCCCACCTTTCAATTTCTTCAGATAAAATTTCTCGGATAAACTCTTGCCTATACACACAAAATCACTTTAAAAAAAAACCAAACCAAAGCAAAACCTTAAAAAACATTACAGTTGTGGTATATTAGGTTATTTCATAAATTGTATGCTTTGCATGTTAAAATTTTCATGTCTCCACTCCTGCTTCCTCCTTTGGGAATAATGTTAACACCTCTGTAAATACAAGCGCAAAACATTTGTCTCCACTAACAGTGCAAGCACTGTAACTGTTTCTGCTCCAAAACAAGCTTGTCCTAATGAGCAACAATACCTAAACACCTTCCTGCAATGTAGACTTTCTATTTGTCCAGAAGGACCAGACAATGTTTACACACAAGTGTACACAATCTGAAAGACAACAGAATTGTGCAGGAAAACTTCTTCTACCTGCTCTTTTGACAAGAACTAAACGGAACACAAGAGCTTTCTAAATTTCTGTTGAACATCTTTCAAAAATAATCAGAATGAATGTTGAGGAAGCATTAGGTAAACAATATCTATTTCTACTTTATTTGATAAAAGAACAAGAGAAGGATGCATAGATGGCAAATCAAACCCTAAAGGATTTATTGCCTGTTTTTCATTGGCAAATTTCAAATCAGCAGAAAGGGCAAAAAGGAAAAAATCTAGGGCATTGTTGCACTTTGTGAACCAAAATCAATGAGAGAAAGAAAAGAACAAGCAAAACAAACAAACAAACCAAACAAACAAAAAAAAGATTTAACTAAAGTATTAGGTGTATGGAGTACAAGAAACCAAATGATGCATTGGTTACCTCCTGGTATTGCTGCAGAGAAAAATGTCTGTAAGACTCAGTTTGCTTTCCTGGCATAGCCAAGTGAGAACTGTGGTCTTCTCTAAGGTCTCAGACATCACTTAACATCCATAAGATACTCTCTCTTTAGTGATAAAGAATAAACACAAAAAAAGGATAACATCCCACAACTTTGAAGCACACAAAATTTGACATTTATATCAGCATCCTGCTGAGTGGCTTTTTTATAATGTGATTTTGTCTAGGGACATTCCAAGACATGAGGTGTCCTGGGAAAAAGTGGGGACAATGGAAGAACAGAGGAACTACATCACACACAAAATATGTTCCCATTGACTTTGGGAGCACTTCACAGAGGAAACTCTCAAGCTGTCACTGCACCCTAGCAGTTTAGTCTGGAGTAGTTAGTTCCTTTACTGAGGATAGCTGCAGTAGACTCTGAGAGCAGCGGCATGAGGACAAAACAACTGTCTCATTTAACTGGTGATGCAGATATACTCTTACAGATCTCTAAATAAAAACAGTCTGAGAAAACTCACCTCATGTTTGTTGGAGTTACTGCTTAGATTATCAGAAAAGCCACCAGCTGCTTTAAAATATTGCATTCTTATTGGAAGCAAATATTGTATCTAGAAACAAAACAAAAATGGCATATCACAACTTGTCTTGTAACTTACAGATTTTTTGACTTTATTTGCAGTTCAGAGTTAAATGAGCAATTAATTCTGTGAAATTAATCAATGTCAGACAGAGGTATATATCTTCTATATGTAATTTGCTTGCTCTCAGATAAGTTATTTCTAATATTCACCTCTATGTATTAACTGACTATAAACAGAGAAAATAGCCTAGGAATTCCTTTAATTCCATTTCCACACACATTGACTTTTGGACAGATCACTAGAATTAATTAAATTCTCTCCATCTAACATTGCTGTGTAGAACAGGGTTCTCCAGTTCAGAGAATATTAAAGAAAATATCAGATTCAGCTGTATACATCTTTCACAAGCCTCTGGATGATAATCATACAAGATTGTTTTCATGATAACATGTTAGATATTTAATTAACATTGTAAATCTGATTACTTGCTGACCTCCAAACCAGTCACCCATTTGCTAATTTATACTACAGTTTAAAGATGGACTCATATGCATGAAAATTTTAGTTTTCACTGAATGTCTTATTCCAACAGGAGATTTTAGTAAGGTTTTATACTATAAATAAAGATCTGAAAAGAATATTCAAGTCTCCAGTTTTAAAAACTAGTAGTAATATTCCATAATATCGGATGATTACATATTCTGTAATCATATGCATTTATCTCTATCTCAAATAATTTTTCACCTTAATTCTTCTTTTCCTCACCTTCTTGAGACAGTATCTATGAGGATGTAGACATCTTTTAAGTTGTGGTTTGTCATCTTTTAAAAGGAAGGGGATGAAATAAGAGTAATTGTATGAAAATGCAACTACCTACCAGTTGGTTGTTTTGCCTATAATCAGATACATTTTGTTTTGACAGTAAAGGTCTGAGTAAAGATACTTTACTATAAAGTGAGGAGTTTCTTAAGAAATGTTTTATACGTGCTCTAAACAAAGCCACCACAATTATGACTATATGCTGTTTGATCAGTAATGGATGCATAGATGAAAATAATCACATCTGTGAGGAAAAGAAGATTTGTAAACCACTCAGCTCATAACCAGAGAAAATGTATTCAGACAAAATTCTTTTCTTGCAGTACTGACACAATGCTACAGTTCTTGTATGAGAATGATTTAGCTTTCTCACAACAGAAAAATTTAAAACAAAATTATGGCTTAATCAATGTGATTTCTTTTACAGCAAGATGTTATCAAAAAAGTATTTTTTGATAACAAAAATGGCTTTAAACTACAGTACGTCACAAATGGAACTACTATAGTGTTACTACAAGTATTCAAACAAAAAGAATTCCTATGGCTTTAGTGTCCCAGGTTTCCATTAGTAGTAACCACATTATTGGCTTGATTCAATAGATAAAATCTGTATGAAGTATACTTTTTGTACACATCTTATCATCATCCTGATTCTTTCATGATAGAGCTAATCTGAAATCTCCCTCACATCATGACCAAGGATCCTTTTTCAATTCTAAATTGTAGCTATTCAAGAGTTTTTAGACCCATTTTTTCTGTGGCAACAATGTGCACTGGATTTTTATTTTCTTTCCTTGAGAGGGCTTTTTTCCTACAGCAGTATATATTCAAGGGACAATCATGCAATCACTGAGTTTGAAAGTCATTTCTAGAGACTACCAACTTTTAATTCCCAGTTTTGTATTATCTGTCAATTGCTCAGGGTACTCTTTAGCCTGTCTATCCAGGTCATTAATGAAGAGGTTAAACAGCATCAGTTGCGCTATCCACCCTGAGGCATACTACCACTACTGGCCTCCAGCTGGATTTCAAACTCCTGGTCACAGCCCTTTGAGCCTGGCAGCTCAAAGTTTTCAATCTACCTCATTGTTCACTTATCTAGCCTATACTGTGTCAGTTTGTTTATGAGGATCTTGCAGGAGACAGTGTCAAAAGCCTTGCCAAAGCCAAGATAAAGAGCATCCATTGCTCTCTCCTCATCCACCAAGCTGGTCATCTTATTGTAAAAGGCTATCAGGTCGATTGTAAATCCAAGTTGACTGTTCCCAATCACCATCTTATCCTTAATATATTTGAAAATGCTTTGTAGAATGAGTTGCTTCATCATCTTCCAACAACCAAGGTGAAGCTTATTATCCAGTAGTTTTTTGGTTCCTCCTTCTTGCCTTTCTGGAAGACAGCATTGACATTCACTCTCTTCCAATCCTTAAAGACTTCCCTCAACCACCATGACCTTTCAAAGATAATTGAGAGTGGCCTTACAATTATGTGGGCCAGCTCCCTCAGCACTTGTGGGTGCCTCCCATCAGGGCCCACAGACTTGTGTATCTACAGTTTGTTTAAATGTCCCCTAATCTCATCCTCCTCCACCAAGAGTAAGTCTTCCTTGCTGCAGACTTTTCATCTGCTTTAAGGGGCTTTAGGGTTGATAAAGGCCAATGTTGGTAGTGAGGACTGAGAAGGTGGCATTGAACACCTCAGCATTTTATATATTCTTTGTTACCAGAGTGTCTGCAGCAACCCTATATTTTTGCTGCTGAAGTACTTGAATAGGCCCGTGCTGTCATTCATATTCCTTTTCAGCCTTTCTTGCTTTAGTTATAAATGCTACAAGTTGTCCTTCCTTTCACATATTTAACTCCTTGCTGGATTGAGCAAAATCCTCTTGTTATCAATATCAGAAACATCTTTTTCCCTTGAAATACAGTCTCACTCATGTTGAATATCAGTTAGGTCAATTCAACCACGTACTGAAAATCAGGTCAATTAGAAAAATGTTATCGAAACTTTTCTCTATGTTTCTTTCTTCAAAGCTTTTTTAACACTGTCAGCCTTCATCTAAGAAAGCTTAATGGAAAACATGCTTAGTCAGTACATCTCCCATTAATTTCTTTTGGTGACTAGGCACACCTAAAATTTCCTCAAAGCATAATTCAAACAATATAATGAAGATCCTATTTATTATTACTATTTCTCTTCTTTCTTTAGATACCAAAAAATTTTATTGAGTATGACTGAAGAATCTGTGCTTTTAAATGTTTTTCCCTTCCTTGTCACAGCCCCTTACTGAAGCTTAAAAAATAAGCTTGACCTCATTATTTGACAGAAACAGAAATAAAGCTTCTCCTTGTTCTCAGACATTACTTTATTCTGCATCTTGAATACTTTGTTCAAATACACAACACAACTTTTTGTCCTTGGATTTATTCTGCCAACAGGAATGTCAATTCTTCATCATAAGGACATCCTGTTGAAATTGCTTGGCATTAGGCATATGCCCAGTGATTGCAAGAACACTGTTATTATGTATACAGTAGGCAAACTGGGTTATTCATAAGCCAGCCACCTATTAATCACCTTTGAGACTGCAAAGTTTTAGAGGAATACCAGGTTAAGCAGTATGTAAGATATTTCCAGCATGACTGCATTGCAAAAGATTTTTAAAGTTTCAGATATGCTACAGAAGCACTGCACCAACTGTGTCCACCTTTTTTTTTTTTTTTTTGAACATGGAAGAGTGAAATGGTAAATTAATTCTGCCAGCATCATTTCTGCCAGCATCATTTAAATGGCAATATTTCCGTAATCAAGTCCTTACAGCTCATTTAGATATGTGGCTAGCAAGTTCCTGAGCAAAACCACAATACTGTCTCCCTAAAAAGGAAAGGTAGGCTGATTTATAGGGACCTAGCATCTGGCTTCTAAAAGTTCAAAGTTGTTTAACTAGAAAGCACTGCATACTTTATGATGAAGACAGCAATTTCATTTATTGCATCTTTTCTATTACATAAAAGATACTGTTTGGTAAAAGGTTGCACTCTGTAGATTGATAACTAGATAGCAAATCCTAGAAAGTCAGACAGTTCTGTGTGAATTAATATTAATTCCACCATTTCTAAAAAAATTTAAACATATGGCATACCATAATCAGCGAACACAGAGTTAAATTTGTATTATTGTACTATACTGTTCCTTACTTCTCAACATGCCCATTGTCAGAGGCAGAACATTTGGCCAACATATCAGTAGTAAGGAAAACCTGAACATCTCAAAATAGCATTTTGTGTTCTTTATGGATCATGGATCATCATTAATTTTTTTATTATCTACACAGAAACAACAAAGGGAAAAATTATTTTCATAAATATAATATTAAAACATTAATAAGAATAAGCAGAGTGTGAACCCTGGGATGCATTATTTTTATAACACATGGTAATGTTTTACTGAGCAATAGATGGATCCTTAAGGAAAAATAATGGTCATGCTTTTCTGTGAAACAGTACTGTCATTTTAAGTCTCCTACCCTGCATATAGAAAATTTGCATTCTAGACTAATGACTGAAAATGTGCAGATATCTTTCAGGAACTATATATTTTATTTAAAAATACTGTATATTGAAGTGGAATTATGGAGATTTTTTCTGTTACATGCTTTCCTTTACTCTCCTTATCATGAGTCATGAAATAATAAAATCACATTCCATATTCAAGAGTACCACAATATTGGTGTTACTCTTGTGAAGCTAATTCTCATTCAAACTTTGGAATGAGTTTTTTTCCACCCAAAAAGGTACATTATACTCATGAAGTATGGTCTGGTAAGATAAGGTTCAGGTCCAAACAGAAAGGCTATAATAGTACTGCCTGATAAGCTCTCCAATACAAATGCAATGTGATTTATTTATGGTAATTAGTTCATTTAGTTAGAACAATGTGCTCTCAGCTCCACCAAGAATGAGACCACTGGCTGCCCTTTACTTGTGCAGTCTATGGTTTCCAGTGTATGGTGTGATCCCGCACACTGGGGCAGCTGCCACCCACCACCCAATGTCATGGGACTGCCACCATTTCATGATGAAGTCTGCAAGCAAGGAAAGCCTCACGGTGATGGCAAATGGATGCTCGGGTTTAATATGAAACAAAGCAACACATAACATCACCAGTCATCCTTCATTATTCAATAATATTGAATATTACAGGATATACTAAATATAGTTAGCAAATACGACACATAAAGAACACTGCAGTTAAGAGAGAATAATCGGACCTTATGGGCAGGGACCTTTGGGCTCCATTGTTTCTTTTTCAGGGCCTTGTACTGCTTCTTGATGTAGTTAGTTCAGGGTCGTCTTTCTTCTGGTTTTGTTTTTCTTTTGGTTTTTGTTTTCTTTTCCACTCCCCTGTTATTAACTTTTGTCAGAAGGATATTGGGTGACACAGAGCCACAAGACCACAATGACAACAAGCAGTGGTACATATGACTTTTATTTTTAGCCCCTGAGAGGGAATGACCATGTGGATAGAGTTTTCTGTCTTTCAAGACAGCCGCAGGCTGTGCCCGCACAAACCGGAACCCCAGGGAAGGAACATGCTTGCTCCCACCACTCAAGGTGCCCAACCCCTGGCTTGTGGCCCTGGCAGCTCCCTCTGCATGCTGTTGGAGATCCATATCTATGTCTCCTCCCAAGGGACTACTGTTTTCCCTTCTCACACCTTTTTAAATTATATCATTGGCAAAGGCCACCAATACCCCTGACAATTCTGTAGTCCTATCCAACCTCTTTGGCTTTTCCCAAGCCAAAGGGCCATTAGTGGTTGTCACCAGGGTCTCTGTTTCCCTCTGCCCTCCTGTCCCAGATGTGTTATGGCAAGTGTGACATTAACAACAGGTACATTATGTACTCTAACACTCCTTTGTTTTCTAGCTCATATTATATTAATCTAATAATCATAGAATCATAAAATCATAGAATCCTTATGGTTGGAAGAGACCTTTAAGATCATCAAGTGCAACCTTTGACTTAGTACTGCCAAGTTACTACCAAACCATGTCCCTCAGCACTTCATCTACCTGTCTTTTAAATACCTCCAGGGATGGCAATTCCAACACTTCTCTGGGCAGCCTGTTCCAATACCTGACAACACTTTCATTAAGAAATTTTTCCTAATAGTCAGTCTAAACCTCCCCTAGCACAACTTGAGGCCATTTTCTTTTGTCCTATCACTTCTTACTTGGGAGAAGAGACCAACCCCCACTTTGCTACAGCCTCCTTTTAGGTAGTTGTAGAGAGCGATAAGTTGTCCCCTCAGCCTCCTTTTCTCCAGGCTAAACAACCCCAGTTCCCTCAGCTGCTCCTCAAAGAACTTGTGCTCTGGAAACTTCACCAGCTTCAATGCCCTTTTTGGACGCGCTCCAGCACCTCATTTTTTTTTCTTTTTTAACCCAGCGAAGCTTATACCCATCCAAGCCATGAGCATATAGTTTCTCCAGGAGAATGTTGTAGGAAACCACATCAAAGTCTTTACTAAAATCCAGGTAGACAACACCCACAGCCTTCCCTTCATCTACTAAGCAGGTCACCTTATCATAGAAGATCAGGTTAGTCAAGCAGGACCCGTCTTTCATGAACCCATGCTAATCGTGCCTGATCACCTGGTTTGCCCTTCATGTGCTGCGTGATGGCACTCAAGTTTACCTGTTCCATAATCTTCCCTGGCACTGAGGTCAGACTGACAGGCCTGTGGTTCCCCGGATCCTCCTTGCAGCCTTTCTTGTAGATCGGTGTCACATTTGCTATCTTCCAGTCAACTAGGACTTACCCAGTTAGTGAGGACTGCTGACAAATGATGGAAAGTGGCTTGGTGGCACTTCTGCCAGCTCCTTCAGTATCCTTGTGTGGATCCCATCCAGTCCCATGGACTTGTGCATGTCTAAGTGGTGAGCAGTTCCCTCACTATTCCCCCTTGGATTATGGGAGCTTCATTCTGCTCCCCATCCCTGTCTTCTGGCTCAGGGGGCTGGGTACCCTGAGAACAATTGGTCTTATTGGTCTCATCAGTTCAAACTGGGCAGAAATGTTCCAGATCTCATTTAACTCATTTGACGTTTGAGGTAGGCTTAATCCTGTCAAGTTTTCAATTGGTAGTTGCAATTATTATCAATGAAATTTTGTGGATAACTTCCTGTGTGGTTTTATACAAGATGTCTAAAATCTCCTTCTCCAGATATCCATAGTCAGAAGTTTACAGTGGAGATAACTCCAGCAGCTTTACAATGTCCTGTGTGTGACACATCTGAGCAGCACAGAAATTTTCCACATTATTTAAATATAATACTCACTTGGCTGCTTCCTAATAGAATAGAGAACTATTTTATTTCATTCAGACAAAATCCTGCCTTTAAATACACCTCAAAATGAATGTTCCTAGGTTGTGAGCATTTGTATGTGTGAGTGTGCACATGAGCACATGAGTGTATGCATTTAACACTTTCTATATGGTTATCACCTTCCTGGGATCTATTTTCAATGGGCTACAGGTAAAATAGAAATGTAATCCAACCCTCATGTTACTTGCAAGTAGTAGATTCTTCACTGTTGGTGAATTTCTGATTTCCACAGTCCACTGCAACTATATGTCCCCACTCAGCCTCATGCTGTTTAACTGACCAGAAGCCTTTGTAGGACTAGATTACTCCTTTCTCTCAAATTTCAGAACATGCTTTATTTCTCAAAGCAGGCAGTCAGATTGTTACAAAGGTTTCCGAAGGTAAAAGAAATTCCCTACAAGATGCTTTTTCACCAAATCTATCTATTCTAACCCAAGTGTGCTCATAGGCTTTGAAATGTGCAGCTATAATCCGTTAACCCATTTTAAATTCTTCTTTAAAAAAATAAAATAACCAAAAAAGAAGGTATCTGCTTGCTACAGATGGCTGATTTCTATCATCCAAGTTACCAGTTCCAACAGCAGTAAGTAGGTAGAGTGACCTGTCAAACTGGAGAACCTGCTTAGGAAGGTTAGGCTGCAGCTGACCAGATGGGAGTGCTGCTGAAGCAGGTGTTGCAGTGCCAGTTGCTCTCCTCGGTAATAACATTGCCTGGAAAAGACCTCACTGCTAACACAGACAACCAAAGTCACAGTTTGTCCATTCAGTGCGGTGCAGCAGTTGTTCACAGAAATATCCACGAAGGCTTCTTGCTTATATATTCATGACAGGAAGACCAGCAGAGACTTATTTCTATACAGCACCAATTAGATGTTTTGTTATCACAGAACACAAACCACAGTACAATTTAGTTTGCTTTTTTGAGTTACGACTTAGTCAGTAGACACTGTTAATTTAATTTAACTGTCCTCTCATTTACTGCTATTATTGTTATTTCTACTATAAGATACCATATCTTAGCTTCTAACTGTAAACAGTGCTGGTGTTATCATTCGTGTGCATCAATGGTTTTAGATAAAGTTGTAGCATAATTGCCATATGCATAAAATTAATGATGATTTATTTATTCACAGTGGTGGTGTTTTAATTAGGGCCATTTGCATAATTGTAGCTCTAGATTCCTTTTCAAATGGCTTGGTAACAGTAAGCAATTATGACCCATTTCTATTTGCTGATTAACTAAATCTTCTAAGTCAGAGAAACAGAGTTTACTTTTTCTGTTCTGACTTCTACTTTTTCAGAGTGATTTATAGCTTTCCTGCCTTCATTACTCCATAATTCAAGTACTGAGATTGTTCCAAACATGCCAAACAGCATCACTGATGAAAGATATACAGATATCTAACAAAAGGAATATGACACTGTTATATTATTATAATTGATATAATTATTATATAATTATAAAAATATATTACGTTGTATACATTTCTATTTATTTATATTATGTTACGTTACATTACGTTACGTTACGTTATTATATTCTTTTTAGATTTGATTAGATTAGATTAGGTTATTCTGTTAGTTTCTGAATACTCAAGGGTAACTTCTTTACACAGAAATGTGTGTGTGAAAAAACCTGCTGAATAACAGGAAGTCTCTAGTGTAAAATAACTGTTAAAACATTCAGAGAAAAGTTCTTTCAATTATTCACAAGTTACAAGTGAGCAGGAGTTATTTGGGAAAAAAAAATGCAGGCAACATGTAGCCCAGATGGGGAATCAGAAAA
>VZSF01010506.1:0-27714 GCA_013398295.1 Chionis minor | reverse complement strand
ATAACAACACAAAGAGGAGCAAAATGTTATGAATTTCTGGTCAACAGCATTGGCGAAAGGGAGCAAAAGAAACATTCAGTACTGCCACACAAACGTATTTACAATAAAATCTTGGTCTACCTTGAAGGAATCACAGCCTGTAATACAGCAATGTTTCACTTCCGTAGTATAATTTTATGTTTTCTTCTGGTGTAAAATCACTTGGCAGAGTGTTGTAGAAAGAGATAAAGAGCCTCTAGAGACAGGACAACAAATGAAAAAGGTTTGAGGACTCAGTGAAAGCTTTTTCTTTCATGTTAATTTCTATGACAGTGTGAACATTCTTGGCAAGGACAGAAACTGGACTTTAAAACAAGGCAAATTTTAATGTATAACCAGATGATTCTTTGAAAAAAGGCAAACGTGTCCCTCCTTTCTTCTTTCATTGTTGCTTCTAGGAAGGAAAGCAATGAACATGGCAGATGATAACAAGGTCAGGCACTCCTCACCTCATGAGTCCTGTGTTTGCTGACTTGCATATAAGAAATGAACCTGCACTTCTTATCTACTGTCTTCAACAGCACAGACCAGTTTAATAGTTCAGAATTTTCAATTTAATCTCCACACACATAGAACCAAAATTCATTTATTAGTAGTCTAATGGTCTGGAAATCATCTCATGTGAACATTCACTGGCCAGTTTTTACACCTGTGATTAAAATAAAAGAAAAATTCAGATATTCACTGATCACATATTTTCCCTTTCATTTGCTGCAGTACAAACACGTGACAACTTTTATTTTAAAAAGATGGATAGCTCAAAGGTCATCAGTGATAGAATCATGTTCATGCTCCTAAAAAAAATAAAATACATAGATCCATTGGTCTGAAGAAAAAAACCCCCAAACCTGGAACATTTTAACAGCTAGATGGTATGAACAAGTTCTATTCTCATAGAACTGAGGGGTAGATGATCTATTTAAAGAGAGTAACATATGTTGTCTCCTGGACAAGCCAAGTCCCAGATCCTGGCTAAAAATAGTGCAACCCTTCAAATTCAATGGCATTTGAAAGGTGAACAGAGTTCCTGCAACAACAAACAAGGAAAGAAACTGGATCAAGAGGGATACAGATGAAAGAAGTGCTCTCACTTTCAGCAGAAGGGGATACCTGTGGCTCTGCTACATATTTAATCCACTGTCCTAGTCCCAAGCTACTCCTTCTCTAGCCAGCCAATTGTGAAGTGGCAATTTCGCAGTGGTTTGCAATGTCAGCCAATTACACCAGTTTATGTCACCTGTTGCTGCATGCAGAAATGCAGTGCACCTTACACAACTTGAAGAGAGGAGGCTTTCTGTGTAGGCACTGTTAATTGCACACAAACCATTTATGCTGCTACCCTAAATTAGCCTGTATTCAGTGTAAGGTTTTATGATAAAAATCAAAGTCTCCTATCATTGTTTATTAGATTTTAATCATTTATGTATACACTTGGACTGCAACTTGTGTAAACACATTATTCAGAGAAAAGCTGCTTATTTGTGTTTCCTCATTTCAGACCTGATTATTTTTTCTTTCTCTTCAGTTCACATTAGTTTGCTATTATATTCATTAACACATTGCCAGAACTTAGGAGTTGAAACATCCATTAATCAAGAGTTCTAATAGAACATTAAACTGTGCATGCACTGAAGAGAAGACTTTGCAGTGAACTTGTTTATTACAATCTAAATTAAGTGAAATGATAGCTAGAACTATGCTCAGTTCCTTGTGAGAAGAGAGGAAGGAAGAGAACAAGAAAATACAAAAGGAGCCTCTGGTCCTTTGAGACTAGCAAGTCAGAACTGTTACATCTGTGGAAACCAGTGGTGTTCTGACACTAACTACAGGAAAATTGAACTTTCTTCCCAAGAACAGCCCATTCACAGATAATCACACCCCTATACGTATTACGTCATTTTGGTTGCTATTTTGTGAGGCATCACTTCAGCCCAGTTTCAGGCTTTCCATATGGTAGATAGAGTAAAGCTTTACACTAACATGGAGATGCCCTCACCCACACTATGTGATATTGCAGTCTTCTGACACAAACATTTTTAAAGGGCAGTATTAAATAAATTCATGTTACCAATTATACACTTCCTTTTCTTTCTGTTTATGTATTCTTCTTCACCACTTAATTGTAGTATGCCTGATTCAGCACAGGTTCAACACACAGTCTGAAACAGCAAGGTAGCAGCCTGTTTAAAGTATAACCTCTTCTATGGTGCAATAACTCTTTTAAGCTGCTGGTATCATAGACTCCTTCCAAAGGGGATCTGACGTCTTTGTCTGGTGATTTGGGTAGGAGAGCATTTGTGTTTGCCAA
This sequence comes from Chionis minor, assembly GCA_013398295.1. Lineage (NCBI taxonomy): Eukaryota > Metazoa > Chordata > Aves > Charadriiformes > Chionidae > Chionis > Chionis minor. The sequence continues at coordinate 25,367 of VZSF01010506.1, read as the reverse complement.
CAACGTGGAGCCATTTGGGGAGTGTTAGCTACCATTGCCATGTACCCTTCTCCCCTTCCTTCCTTTTTCCTCCAAACTCTTTGTGACATGGACCAGATGGGGTGTAGGAAAGAGTCTACAGCAGAGCACTTAAAACTGCTTAAGCAACTCAGGAATAGCATCCCTCATGATTTAGACCTGCCAGCTACAATTAGAACTGAAGTTGTAAGCAGTGGCTTGCTCACCAAACACTCCAACTTGGTGTTAACTCTAGTTTATAACTATGAATTAGAGCCTGTAGAAAGCATAGTGGGAGTGGGATAGGAAGAGAAGAATCTAGCGCATTTGATACACGTGATTATCTCCAAAGTGAAAATCTGTTGTAGAGAAACACCGTCTTGTTTCCCAATAGTAAGTGGCACTTGAATCAAGAAAGGGGGAAAGCATGTTTTTTTCCTGCATCATTTCGCTTCACTTTCATTTCTTCCATTAACTCTATAATCCCAACTGGATGAAGACCAGATTCTCTATAGAAGTCTAAAGAATGACTATTTTGCTGTCACATACTCAATTCAGGGGAGGGGAGAAGGGGGACAGAATTTACAGCAAATTATTTTAATGATCTGACTTCTGGATGTCTATGACCAGTGACTGCATGAACACAGATACTTCACAATCACTTTTTCCTGCCTTATGGCAGGATTTTGTCTTTTTCTAAAGCACATCTTTCTTACTTGTATTCACACACCAAAATGCTGCTTTTTTGGAAACTGAATGCTACTCTTTAAGTTTTCTTTCAATGCTCCATTTTTAGTGCTGTTTCAAAGTGAGTATTTTGAAATAAAAGATCAAGAGATTTCAAAAATATTTATTACTAGGTCTGCTCTGTCTTGATTTGAAAAAGGAATGTAAATTAAAGACTAAACATATATATCGATCCTTGTTTTAGTCTGATCATAGCATAATATTTACTATTTACTGGGAACTATGATCAATGCCATCAGATTTCATTTGATTTTTCTGTTCTTGGATGATGGAAGTAGATTGAATTGAGGAGCACAAATGATCTTTCACAACCATTCTTTATCTTTTTGTCACAACTAGAGTTGATCAAAGCAACAGCTTTTTACAGAAACTTTTTCTCATGCTCCACATCCTCCTGCAATTCTGTGCTACTTTGACCCACCACTTATTTTTGTGCTGGATATAAACATGGTATTCTGATGTGGTGACATACTATGTTGTGTCCAGGTGTCCGGGTACCTAACCTGGCAAACAACAAGAGGAAGGAGGCTTAGTTTAAAACAGTATTATTAGGCTTGACAGTTCATTGCAATCCACTTCCCTATAAAAATGCAGACAATTTCAGAAATTCTGCCAAAAGTATGTAGCTAAACTGACAGCATAATCATAAATTTGCTGATGCAAGGAGATGGATGCATATTTACCTTAGGATTTGAATAGCCAGAACAATGATGGTTAATTGAGATGATAAATTCAGATGATATGGGCCTAATCACATGAGTTAATAGGAGGACTGGGAATAACAGTTAAGTCTCTTGACAAAAGGCCACTTTAAATCGTGAGAAAATACTGTTCCATTTGAAAAAAACAGGAGAAAGAGGCACTTTTAAGAGAAGGAATGTACTCAGCTTTTTCCTTCTCTGAAAATTGTTACAGAGAATATTTTCAGAAAATATTATCATAATGATTTTGCAGTGCGCCATAGTCATGAAGAATATTCTCATAAATAAACAACACTGGCTTTTAGGAAAGAAAAACAGAACTTACAGGCTAAGTATGCTGAACTAGGTATATGTATGGAGATGGGTATATGTTTGAAAACAGTGAAAGTTCCAACACATAGTAGTGGTAGAGCAGGGTATTTATATTCTGTACAAACCTGTGTATTCAGTTGTTATCAGAAAACAGTATTAGTTGTGTGCATCCTCACCTGTATTTGTAGTCTAGACCTACAAAACTTTGCTTCGTTTAAATTATAAGTCATAGTACCATATCATAGAACAGTAGAATAGCGCAGGTTGGAAGGGACCTTGAAAGATCACCTGGTCCAAACTTTCATGGGAAAAGGATCCTAGATGAGATTATCTAGCACCCTGTCCAATCGCATCTTGAAAATGCCCAGTGGTGGGAACTCTACCACTTCACTTTGGGGAGGTTGTTCCAGTGAATGATTGTTCTTACTGTAAAAAATTGCTTATGTTGAGATGAAATCTCTCCTAGTGCAACTTGTACCCATTGCCCCTTGTCTTCTCCATGTGGCTACTTGTGAAGAGGGAGCCTCCAACCTCTTTGTAGCTGCCCTTTAAGTACAGGAATACTGTGATTTACAAGAATACTGTGAACTCAAAACACTCTGTTGAAAGACTAAATCAAAGTTTGATCTACTTTAAATGTTTTATTTGTGTGAAGTATAACTGTTTCTTTTAAGAAACACATTGTTCCCTGTTTATTCATCTTTTTACTTCTGATTTTTGTTAAGATACACTTTAATGGAATATTAGAATTGAAATAATAATATGAACCCAATAGTTTTAAAAAAGTAAAGTATGAGAATTAAATCAATAAAATACTTCTTTCTTTTGAAATCTCACTGTTTAAAAGACTGTGGTAAAAGTGTTTAGTAGTTGAGGTATTGTTTGCCGCCACCAAAATAAATACAAACATTGATGTAGGTTTTATTTAGTCATCAACCAAGTGACACACTAATAAAAATACTGTTTGCATCTATCTTGACATGCAAATGCTGGTAATCTGCTGTAGATAGATAGGGATGATTTAGAGAGGTTGACATGGGCGAAAAATATAGAATAAAATCAGAGAAACCCAGTGTTCATAGATCTAATACAGGAAAAGTATTTTTACTTTTTTATCATTAAAACTTAAAAATTGTATAGTTAATCTCTAATATCAGCTGCAGGATATGTAAGTTTTAGCAATCTCTAATATTTTCTAAAGGTCACATTAACAATTTCTGAGATTTACTGCTTTTTCTGGAATGAAAATATCGGGATTATTGCCACAAGTAATAAAGCTTACAAGTAATTATAATTCTGGCGTCTTTTTTAAGGGTGGATCATCAGGTGGAAGTTGCTTTTACTTTCTAAATTTAGCTGGTCAAGAAAACCTTGAGAACTTACGGTCATTTTGGAGCTATTTTAATCACTTTCAGTATCTGCAGAAGCCCTGAACTTCAGATATTTTTGTGGGATAATTGAAAACACAGCAGTACTTCAGGGCTGCTTTGTTCTTTCTGATTTATGTCTTTATTTATGATGTGTAAGCAAAAGATTTCATCATCTGGTTTGATCACCTTTACTTCCAAAAAATAAACAGAAATTAATAGCTATACTTTACATAACCTTTCAAGTCTTGAGCCTTGAAATCTCAAGGTCTTTTAGTCTATCAGAATACCATGGCATACACAAATATTATGTCATTAGCGTATGTCATTTAAAATTAAAGATACCACTAAAATAGCTTCCTTGCTATCTTGCGTCAGATATAATCCCAAGAAAACCATATAAAATGGTTCACAAACACTTTTACTGTCACCCTGTAAATTCTTAAGACGAGTGGTATGATACTGTAATGCATTAATATGGCAGGGTGACTGTGTATTGGACTGAAAGACAGTGATTTCAAAAACGGGTTTTCATGACTAGGCAGATCTGTGAACCTTGATGACATGTGACAATCCAGTTTGTATGGTTGTTATTCAGTAGGCATTCTTGTGCCTTGTATACTGGTATTATACTAATATAGCAGTCATTAGGTGAAGACAGTAAAGGACATGTACAATCTAGTTATTTTGTAAACAATCCAGCAACAGTCCAGCATACTAACTTTGAGGAGGGCTACATTTTTTGGTTTTGTGAACACAAAGCTGTTGCACAGTACAGAAAGAAGGGAGTTTCTCTGGTATCACTTGAAAGCTTAGGAGGATTTAAAAACACTGAACCATGTGCAAAACCAGTAAGGAAACAACAAAGCATCAAAAAGAACTAAAGAAAATGTATTTCAGGGAGTGGTACTGTTTGACGTAGATGAATCAGTAGATGAATGTAGATGAATCAGATGTAGATGATGATGATGATGGTGATGATGACGGTGATGACGATGATGATGATGATGATTAAAGACCATGCATAAAAAGTGTGGTTAGTTTTCCTTTTCCATTTATCCATATCCAGCTTCAACCAACTGAATGTTTATTCAGCTCAGCCTAAACCCTTCACTGGAGCTCAGCCTAGCCATCGATAAAGGTATTCCTCCTTGAAAAAGGCATCACAACAGGAAAAGATGATCTCTGAGGAGGAAACAGTGGAGAAACAAGAAGGAAAATGTAAGACACCTCTCAAACAAAAAAAGGAAAAAGGAATAAATTCATTCACATTTTCCCAATTGTTTTGTTTCCTTGAAAGCATAGTATAACTACAGTACAGGAGGTCTTTCTGTGGTAAGGGCATTACACAAAAGTTAACGTCATTGGGATTCAGCTTCAGTTCTGCTACACCTCCCACACGGCTTTGAGAAGGTCTGGTGCACAAATTATTTAAATACAGAGCTGGCAGCTGCAGCTTTCTGTTTTAACTGAAATATTTTAACCGTACACCTGAGTCCAGCCTTTACTCCCATAAAATCCTACAACAAATGGCAGGGCCCAATAAAATATGATGAAAGAAGGAAATAAGAAATGGAGACAGTGGAGGAAATGAGATGGTAAACTATGTTGTTGAGAAAAGGGCGGATCCAAGCAGAAAGCTGAAACAACGGCAGAGATCAGTAAAAAAGAGTTGAAGCATGAGACGGAAAGAAGGATTTTAGGTGTCACTGGATTTTGGATCAGGCCCTTTAACTCTTCCCAGGAAAAAGAACCTTAATGTAGAAGCCTCTAATTTTTTTATTCTTCCAGATGGACATTTTAGGTGGGGAATCACAGGCTGAAGTGCTTGGCTGAGCAGGTGCCAAAGCAGTGTCATTCTTACCATTGTGGAAGAGGTAGGAAAGTGGGAGACTCACACATCCCAAGGTCAAAGGTGGTTGCACAATTCTTATGTTCATTACTAAGTTCTAAGATGTCGTCAGTCCTGTTTGAAGAGAGGGTAATATTTCATCTGAGTTGAGACTGAAATACAAATCTGTTAGCGGGAAACAGGTTTTTTTCTCACACAAGCATATGGACAAACAAGCACCTAATCACTGTATCAGAATCTCTTGTTCTTACTGTTCAGTAGCATTATGCCTAAGGCAGAGGGAAAACTTCTAATTCAAAGCAAAAAGCTTATCTGCACAGGTAACAAAAGCTATTCTACTGTACTCTGTAGCGTGTACATTGAGGACAGGAATGAGTGGCCAGATATTCCAGGCAACACTAATGAATAAAGTTTATGAAAACAACAATACTGAACATGCAAATTTAACCAAAAAAAAATCAACAATTATAAAAGGCAAGCCTTTAACTTGCTGCTAACGTTACCAATGGAAGGTGCTTGAAAAAAATAAGAAGTGTAACATAGTAAGTTGCATTCAAGCGAACATGTCCCAGATCAGAAGAGAACAATGCACCTAACATGAATAAAACAGTGTGAGATTACAGTTCAGTTACACAAATGCAACAAAATGTCCTGACATAGTACAGGAAGCTAAAAGGGAGTCCAGGTATTTCAGCTGTACACTGATTTCTGTGTGTAGGTATGCATATAAATGACATTTTTTTAGTCGAATCCAATATCCAGAACAGGATCTAACCAGCAAAGGCTTTTATATAAGTGCTTCAACTGAAATGAGTACTGAAGAAACAATATGCAGAATCTGGTGTACATAACAGAACACGGTAGATAAATTTGTTCAATGTTTTGTACTTTTCAGAAGCATCCACGCACCTTTTTTAATGCAGAAAGAAGGTATACAAAAGAACGATGATGACACAGACAGAAGACTGGCTTAAATAGTTTCTGTAAACTAGAGTATGCCTTGAGAATACTTGGCAGGGGAGCAGAAGGAGAAATCTCCTTATAGCCTAAGCCTATAAGGCTCTGCACTAAGCATAAAAAAGATCATAGGGTCAGTTTTTCAGGACCGTGATATAAACCATAAATGACAAGTACGTTTGTGTGGAGTTTTATGAAAATATTTATTTTGTTTTAGCACAAATTCTTATGAAACAGGCATATTTGAGATTGCAATGTATAAATTTTAAGTATGTCTACATGTTTGCCTTTTTATCACCATTGTAGTATATTTGGTTTGTTCCTTTACCCCTTACCAACCACTGAGTGCATTATTTTGAACTTCACTGAATGACAGATTTCATGAGTATTCAACTTTATTTCTAATGCATCTAGTAATAAATAAAATAGAGTTTAGTGGGGGAGAAGGACTGGAACATGGGTTGTGCTTCCCTTGGAAAGGGAGAACAGAAACGTCTAAACACTGAGACATAACATAAGGTCCACGATCCTTTCCACTTTAAGTTCTATATGTCAGTTACCTGGTCTATGTGACAAAGTTTAATTTTTAATTTCCTTAGTGTGTGTCTTTGTAAGCAACATGCATAACCATGCGTAGAAATAGTTTGTTCACACACATGCCTTTATTTCGTATAACCCAAATAAGCAAGCTACACCTGGACCCCTTTTAGGGTTTCACTTCGATGTTTCAATGTACCTTCCACGCCTAGAATTAAGAATTTCACAGCTGAGAAGTGCTGGGCATTTACTATGATAGTACGGTATCTGGTACAGAGTATATTGAATGCAGCTGGCAAGCCTGTCTGTGTGTTTGTTGATTATTCTGCTTATAACTACCTTCATCCTCAATTAAACTTTTTTTCTGTGGCTATAGAGTGATTTTAATCATCCTAATCAAACACTGTCACACAATAATTGTGCATTATGATTGCAGAGTATCTTTACAACATCAGATTTTCAACTTCTATGATTTTCAACTTTGTCTTAATTGCCAAAGTTAATTAAATTAATTGTGGATTAAGATACCTTACTTATTCTTTCAATAAGAAAGTCATTAGCATTCATTAGATAGGCCTCATGATTTTTTTTCAATACGACATTGACAGATGACTGAACATCACAGGTTGTCTGACTGTAAACAAAATGAAGCATCTAGTGGATACCTAACTACTTTTAAGGTGCACTGCATGATTAGCACACATTCTTTTCAAGACTTAGACATGGAGAAGAGAGTACTGTGGTGACAATACTTTTTAATTCCCCTCCATTTTTATTTTATTTGAGATCTGATTTTCTACAAGAAGTATATATTTTATTGTTACATTTGAGAGCTTAGTTTTGTCCTTTCTCAAGGGAACACACTTGAGAGCTTAATCTTGTTATTTCTTAACAGAACATTATTATTTACTACAATGTACAGCTTTGACCAGTTTAGCAATAGCACGTTTCATCGCAGTGGGGTGAACCCCATGGAGTTGAAGCAACGTTGAACGTAAACTCTGCTATCTAGAACCTGAGCAACAACACTGAAACGGCTTTCCCATCTCCCTGACTACCACTGTGCATAAAAGATCAGAGAAGATCAAGAATGATGTCCAAATCACAGATGAATCAATCTAATTATCCTGGTTTGAGGGAAACCAGGACCAGTTTTGTTCAGTAACTACTTTCTAACTAGGCCTCTTCTAACTCCTGAAATTAACAGCATGTTTTGCAGAAAACTGTCCACTCTTAGCGTGATGACTGATGTTTATAGCTGATGCCAAGGCATGGTATGCAGAGAGGCTCTTGCTCACGCTTATTGCTATAACCACAACACTAATGCAGTTAGATGAGAGCTTGTCATGCATGAGCTATGGCACAGCTGAACCCGTTGGTTTCAACTGGAGCTGAATGCAAACTGAGGTTAAAATTGGATTGGTCTTACAGAAATGAGAGATCAATGTTTCTCCCACAAAGAGCAATGAGAAAAGTGAGCTCTGTGAAAAGAGATGGGGTTGGGGCGGGGAGGAGATTGAACTCAGAGACAGTGTGAGGTTATACAGTGACTGTCCTCCCAAGGGGACACAGTTTGTTTTAATTCTACCCTCCTTCAGCATTAGGCCAAGGAATCCTCAGAGAACCAGTTTTTTCCTGACTTTCAGTGTTAGAAGTAAATACACAACTTACTATTCAAGTGTTGTAAGTCAGCTATTCTGAGATGTTAGAGATGTGTACTACTGTCTTTGAAACTGTGAGACACTCTCTACCCACATTAAAATTAAATCATTAGTAGATTTTAGATAACGTGAAGCTGCTGTTGAAATGCTGCCCGGGCATGAAATCTTGCACAATACTTCCGTCTGTAAATCTGATGATCAAGAATCTGTATCTAAGCCTGAAGCCATTAGTCCTTTTTTACAGTTGCTTGCACTTTAAGGAAACACGGATAGGAGTGTGTGACTCTGCCTAACTGTGACTGGTAGCTCTAAGAATTTGGTGGATAGTTGCAGATTCCACCAGTTTAAATCTATGAACTACAACTTCAAAAATTATTTTGTTTTGATTCTCCTACTGCCCTGACAAGCCTCATAAAACAATAAAATAGTCTCCTGATAGCTGTTGAGCATCTATATTTAATTTCTGGTTCTTGGGGGGGAAAAAAAATCATTTGCCTTCCAAAATAAAAAAAGCACAAAAAGGTGACAGGGAGACATATATCTGTACTGCAGGCATGTGTATGTCAGATGTTGGTAGTGGTTTCTCCTCAAAAGCTCTAAGCTCAGAACTGTTTAATATACCTTCCATCCTTTGAAGATCTGTGCTCTGAGTCTTCAAGTTATGTATATTTTTAGCTATTTTGTGGCTTTCCCTAGTAAACACTTCTACAAATCATCTCCTGGAGCAGAACAAACTACTTATGATGTATGCTGCAAAGCCCAGTTTTAAGTCATTTGTCAAGGCTCTTGTAGAAGCCCTGTGGCAGAACTGCCACAAGACATTCCGTAGCTGCTTCAGCTGAACCATCAGTCTTTCTCCATGCTTCCCCCATGAGATGGAAGAGGTGATTGCCACATTCACTCATAAACCCTGGGTTATTCACCAATTTAACCCAAAGCACATTGGCAATATCCTCCCGGAGTCAGAAATTCTGTCATATTCTTAAAGCAAGGCAGCCTGGTTAAACTAAATTAGAAAAGGGCTCAGTGATGACTGGATTGTGTGTTTAAGGACTGCATGATAAACTTTACAAGCAAGACAGGTGGTACTGCTTTTTGGCTTTCAAATCACTCCTTTTCAAACAACAGAATAGTTTGATTTATACCCTTAATTATTAAGTTTGAACATTAAAAAAAAAGAAAGGAACTTAGAAAGGAATGGATGGGGAGTATCTTATGTTGCTGCTTTCATGTAGATGTGCCTGAAATCTGAAATTTCTCACATCTTACTAGGGATCATGGTCAAAACTCCAATAAACTACTGAGAAATTACTAAATATAAGAGTTCTGCTAGCACTGAAAGTGCTGCAATATGTATTTGTTGTTTATATATATAAAAATGCACTTTTCTAAAAGCAATTAAACTTCTTCATAATCTTTCTTTCTTTAAATATTTATAAGACTGAATATGTATCATTTCCAATTATCTTCCCTGGGTTACAACATCTACAGAAAAATGCTAAATGCAGCGATATGCACAGAAATTTCATATACATATCACATTTTAATTTCAGAGTGCAATTTTCTGCCACTATTTATTTGTTGCATATTTATTTTTTTACCATCTGATTTTGAAAATGTTTCAGAGTATGTGGTTTGTTAGCTTCATATATATATATTCAGAAATCTGTAGGTAGATCTTGTACAAGAGTGTCTTAAATAGAAAAAAAATTAGTAGATTAAAAATCTAAATTAAAAATTAGAGTCATTAGTAGATAGTGAGGAATGTATGCTTCTGGACATAAACTTCATTGACAACTGTCTGCATACAGAGGCATTTGTGCTACTTCCTAGACAGGAATAGGTGTGTTTAGGTTAGCTAAGTAGTGAGCTATGTGTGCAAAATATAAGTATAGATTACACAGCACCTCCAATTGCCAGCAAGGAAGAATTTATAAGATGGGGAAAGCATTATTGGATACACTGAGATAAGTCTGATTATTTCTTTTCATAGCTATTTCAGCTGATGAAGGGACCCATCTAAAAATAAATATTAAATTATGCTATATTAAAATACACAGAAGGAGTTTAATCACTGAGACAAACACACAAGTTTCCACCTCTTAAAAAAGCTCACCAATCCAATGGAGAGGGGCTCTACTACCATTGATTCTTGCGTCGATCTTTCCATATTGATTCTATTAAAGTCCTATTTAACTGACTCCCAGACTTAGGCAATCTTGTTAGAGGACTAAAGAAACAAATTATGCTTGTTTTTCAGTGATCATTTTCACTTTCTCAGATGCTCAGATTCCCAGAAAGTATCCAAAACAGACTTAGATAAAATACAAAAGTAGATCTAGTCTGCAAGACCTGAATTGCTACCTAATTTTAAACAGTAAAGTGATATGTCATTTGAAGATATAAAAACTAGAGTACTGTATGCTGTAATCATTCTTTTTATATATTTTTAAACATATCCTGGAAAACAGCAGATGTTCCAAACCACATTTTTATCCCTTGAAAATAGAGGGATGGGATGTACGCATGTAAAAAATATAGAACAGCCCTGGTTGGAAGTGACCTCAAAAAATCATTTGGTCCAACTTTTCATGGCAAAGGGAGCTTGGATAAGATTATCTAGCACTCTGTCCAATTGCATCTTGAAAACCTACAGCAGTGTGGACTCCAGCACGTCCCTTGAGGAGAAGGTTCCAGTGAATGATTGTTCTTACTGCAAAAAAATTCATTCTTATGTTGAGAGGAAACCTCTCCCAGTGCAACTTGGACCCATTGCCTCTTGTCTTCACCATGTGCCTCCTTTTGAAGAGAGAGTCTCCAACCTCTTTGTAGCCATCTCTTGTGCTTTCAGGAGGTTGATCTTGAATAAATCGCAAGCTCCTTTGCCCTCCGTAGTTGCTTTCCCTGGACTCCCTTGCAGCTAGGTTCTGAGCTTATTGAAGCTGGCTCTTCTAAAATTGAGTTTTTTGTCCTGCTGCTGGTCTTCAGTGTAGTCAGTGGGATCTTAAAATCCACAATGTTGTGGTTGTTGTACCCAGGGCTACCATTTATAGTTATGTTGACAAGTAAGTCTTCTCGGTTTACGAGCAGTAAATCCAGCAATGCACTGATCCTAGTCAGCATGTCCAGCATCCTTAGCAAAAAGCAGTCCTCAATGCATTCCAGGAATCTGATGGACAACTTGTGTAGTGCTGTGTTGTTTTACCAATTAATAAACAGGTAATTCAAGTAAGTCGTGACGACCAGGTTCTGTTGAACCAAGACTTCCTTGAGCAACCAAAGTAAGCTTTCATGGGCCTCGTCATATTGGTTGGGAGGTCAGTAACAGATACCTAACATAAAATCCTCATTGGTGATGATTACTTTAATCTTCATCCAGAATCATACCATAAAACTTTCCTTGTCTCTGTTGCTTACCTCTATACAATCAAATTTTTGTTTTACATCAAGTGCAACTCCAACTCCTTTTCTTCCCTTTCTGTCTTTCCAAAAGAGTTTGTAGCTATCCATCATGGTCTTCCAGTCATATGACTTATCTCACGACATTTCTGTGATTCCTATGACATCATAACTCTCAGACTGGGCACAAAGCTCCAGTTCCTCCTGCCTGTTGCCCAGACTACATGTATTGGTACTTAAGGTAGCTGGTCTTAGGGTTCTTGCCTTTGGAAAGGGCTGGAGAACATTCTTCAATACTCTGGTAGGTGTGTTGATCCACCTTGTTGCTTATGAATATACAGGTGTCACAGCTGTGGACCCTACCCACAAGCTTGTTAGTTTAAAGCACAATTCACTAAGCCAATCTGTTAGTAAAGACTCTCCTGTGTCTTCTAGATAAGTGGATTCCATGTCTACCCAGTAGTCTGTTGAAGAATGCCCCTTGATCTCTTAATCATAGAAATCAAAGCCATGGCAACCACCAGCCACAAAGCTAGGTGTTGATCTGCATGATACGTCAAATTTTGCCTGCAATCCTATCCCTGACTGGAAAGGCAGAACAGAATATCACTTGGGCACCTGTCCCTTTCACTGAGGTCTTGCTTGACCTGGCCTAGGTTTTTCTTGCATTGGTGCCCACATGGAAAAGAAGTAGAAGATAGTAGTCTGTGCTTGTAATCAGCTGTGGCAGTCTCTCTTTAGCATCCTGAATCTCCTGGCAAGCCACAAATTTCCCTTGACTGTGTATCAGATTGGCAGATGGGTGCCTCAGTGCCTCTCAGCAGACTCATCCAACACTAGCACCCCTTACTTTCTTTCGCAGCTTTTATTGTGTGCTGTTGGTGCGGTTTCTCCCTGTGAATCTTGCTCATTGGTTTTGACAAATGTGAAGGTTTCATATCTTTTGCTAGTCGGTACAAGAAGGGGAGTGAAGGGATATCCTGTTCACATGAGTCACCAGAAACCATGGTTCCTCCTCCTCCAAGGTGTTGTCTGTTGGCTGTTGAGACCCTTTGTCTGGTAGTTCTTGGAAGTCAGTGCCATGGGGCCCTGTATTTCTTCTTTCAGTCTCAAATAGTTATCTATTTCTGACTCCTTCTCCCTAATACGGTGTAACCAGATTACTTCTTTCTGCAGCACCCCCACCGACTGCTTGAGTGAGCACACCTTGTGCAGGTGGATCTTCCAGTCTCTTCCACCCTGGAGGGAGGGGTGCAGTTTTTGCGGCCCTCCACCTGGACAGTAGCTTCCCTGATGGTAAGCTCTGTCAGGGTAGGTAGCTCCACTTATGCCAGGCTAGCCTGGCTAGGTAGGTAGCTAATTTCTGTGAGTTGTAGACACTGTTGTCTGGTCTCTACCATCATGTTTCCAACAACATCAAAACACTGCCTAACGAGCCCTTTATTCTCTGGAGACCTCAGGCTGCTGAGTAGACTTGCACTGCTTACCAGTTAGGTGAGCTGACCATTGGCACTTCAGCCTAAGCCTGCAGGTGAGCAAAGTGGGCAGCAAGCTGACAGCTGGCAGAGTGCACAGCCCTTCTGGCATGCCCTTGCCCACGAAATGCCATGAAGACTGCCACGCCACTGCCTCCTTGTTTGCTGGTGCTCCCTGTGAGCCAGTTATATGTGTCTTCCCACAGTTTGAACTGGCCATGGGGAGTGCTGGCACTGCCCATCTCTCACCCACCTGTCTTGTGAGACCTCTTGGCTGCCAGTTTGTCCCTACACACGCATAGTCCAAAGGAGCCTGGGACCTAGAAACCCCCTCAGACTCTCCCTGGGGACATCACAAGCCTCACACTCCTCCCAGTGCACAGCAACTGCTGCTGCTGGCATGGGCTTCTTGCAACAGTTATGTTTCAGTAATAAAATAATGCAAGTGCTAAAAAAAAATTTTGCAATTTCACTTTTCAAAAGGGATAAGAATGGGGACATTCAGTAGTATATGAAATGACAGGTTGTAGAAAGCTATTTAACATTCTTATCAATAGAAATAAATTTGATTCACATCCTTGCAGATATCTGAGTAATGTGAAATCCTGAGGTAATTCTCAGGATTATTTACTGAGAATATTTACTGAATTATTTGCACAACATTTGTCTATTCAGGTTACACACAAATGGTATAATTTTTCAGATTCCAATCATTTTAGACAAAACTATTATCAACTAGAGACAGAAAACCCCAAAGTTCTAAACTTTGGTAGATCTACTGAGCAAGAAAAAAGTAGAAACCTTAGTACTTCTTTCGGACAAAATTTCATTTAGGCTTGTATTTTAAATTTAGGTTACTTCAGAAGCTGAGTATGGGAATAGGTTTTACTAAGCAAATGGTAAGGCGCTTTTTTTTTTTTTTTGTACTGGGGTATAATTAGGTATAATTAGTTTGTACTTGTCCTCTAGAGCCATATGTTTTTTCAACTGCTTAAAAAAACATTTTGTTCCAAGCACAGTATCCACACAAAATGGCAGATTTGTTACTTTTAGTCTGCTTCTAGAAAACGGACTTTTCTGCATAGGTAATAAATCATCTCTAACACAGATGATACAGATGTTTAGAAGGAACCTAGAAAATTCACAGGGTATAGATGGAAGCAACTGCTGTTCTCCCCAGAGTGCCAAGGCTTGGACTAGTGAAATTGCAGTGGCAGCAGATTACTGTTATGGGGGGACGAAGGAGAAAAACTACAAACATTTCCTTCACAAGCTTCTTTCCTTTCACTGAGCTGACAGAGAGTTAATGAAGGTAAAAAGCTGTCTTACCTAGAATAGGCTACAGTACCAGCATAAAGCACAGCAATGATTGCCATCATTTAAGCTTCATGGCCCATGAGTCAGTGGTTTCTGCTATGATATGCTGCCAAAATTTTAACAAGTTTCTCCAAGAACTTCCTACCCTCCACCTGCAATATCCACGACATTTTCTAGCTGAAATACACTGCTGGCCACTGATAAAATCTCATATGATTTCCCTCTTTTTCTTGGCCTCATTTCCCTTTCCTTAACCTCAGTACTACCATGCTGTTCACTTCCCTGTTCTTCAGCCCTCTTAGATCACCACCCTGATCCACCATCATGCTGAGTAACGGTTTAGGATGGTAGTATCACAAGGAAAAGGAAGGGAGAATCTGGTTACATTGATGAAAGGTAACTAATGATTTTCCTAAAGTTCATGTGACTTGTTTTAAAAACTGAAAATAAAGTTATGTGTTGGTTTTGGTAATGTTAATTTCTGAAGTATATTTTTAGTATATTGCATAAGTTTTTCCACCTCTGGAAAAAAATGTTTGACAAGTATATTTTGAAATTAATTGATGTTGTTTGGCATGCTTATCAGGTAGATTTTTTTTTCAGTTTTTAAGGGTACATTATTATAGCATTCGGAATAGGTTAGCATGTCAACCTAAACTTTCACAAAAAACTTTGATCAACAAATTTTCTTCTTAAAAACATGCTACTGATTTCTTGAGAGGTATGAAAAGGTAATCTTTCTTTCTCCCTCACCCCTCCCATATGAAAGGAAAATAAATCCAGAATTAGAAAACTGGTTCTGTTAATGCACTTTCTGATAGATACACAAAAATTTGTACCCATTCCCTCAGCAATTATCTATTCCTACTGTAAATCCATGAGTTCCAGAGAAGTCAATGGAAATTATGGCAAACACAAACACCTCACTGGTACTTCATGCATGTAGAAATTTTTAAAGGAAATATTTGACATATTGTACACCAGTTTCAAATAATCGTATTCAGAGAATGAGATTTGTAGTAATAATAATAATAATGTTATTAGCGTTTGCTGCACAATCTGAGTAACCATTTCATAAGCTGATTTACTTAGAGGCATAAAAACTTTCTTTGTACTAATAATGCTGCATTCAGATTTTCAGACTGCATAGGGCTCCAGAGCTCCAAAGAAGACAAAAATTGTGTATGCTTTTGGTACCTAATGCCATTCACTTTTAAAAATCAACCATCAGTGAACAATTACTGAAAATCCATGCCATTTAATAAGGTGAAAAAATACGCGGTTTTGTGGATATGGTTCAAAAATCCGTAAGGTTAATAAAAGTTTACTTCAAACTCCTGCTTAGTTTTACTGGTACTAACACATTGATATTTCCATGTTAGCCCATAGACGAGCCCGACATGGAAAGAAATTAACTGAATCAAAATAATGGAAAGAATTATTATTCACACATTCTGCTTACTGCCATGTCATTTATAACTTACTGAATTTTTACAGAACAAAGGAAAGAATAAATGCAGGCATTGTAGTGATCAGTCGGAGCTGTAACAGTGTTCAGGACAACTGCTCAGCCCACGCTATCTGCCTCCTTGACAGAAGGGCAGGAGAGATAGTGCTGTGCTCACTGACCATGTGGACTTTGCCCACTGAGCAATCCAGGGCAGTTTTGCAGCAGTTTGTTATCTTGCTGGTGGCAAGCATTTTCACTGCAGTCTGCTATTATATCAAAACAGCAACGTAGTTTTAGACTTCTGAACCAGTCATGCATTTTGATTGACACTTAAGTCAAAAGAAACAGTCATCCAGGCAGGAAGAATTTGCAGAAAGCAGTTACACAGACAGTAACTTACATACAGATGATAATTTCTTACTGGATGTTCCTCCAGAATCTTACCTAATAACAAGGATGCTTCATGTACAGTTTACTTTATAAAAGGCTAAGATATATATCTGCAGGTATGCAATTGCTTTTATGATTGCAACACTCCACAGACATGCTCTATCAAATATTATATCCTGAGTATTTTCTTTTTATCTCAGGCTTTTTAGTTTATGCCAAACTTT
Organism: Chionis minor; assembly: GCA_013398295.1. NCBI lineage: Eukaryota > Metazoa > Chordata > Aves > Charadriiformes > Chionidae > Chionis > Chionis minor. The sequence goes on along the minus strand of VZSF01010506.1, from coordinate 8,981 downwards.
GTGTTCCTATAGGGAAAGTAATTCTAATTTAAATCCTATTGTGACACATCTACTTTACACTATACTTGTGAAACATTATTCATTTTCAAAATGTGATTACTGTACCTTAGAAGGTACTCTGCAGAATATGTGATTTTATTTTCTGTCTTGTTCTGTGAAGTATTTAGCTAAAGGAGATAAATATAAAAAATGTTAGTAAAATTCCAGTATTTTTATATGAAAGAAATGTAAGCATACTGGTCTGAGTGGATGTCTGATATTCAGAATTATTTTCTTTTGAATTAGTCATCTACAAGAAAAGCCTGTTTCCAAAAACAAAACACCAGCTTGGTTTCCCTACCCAAAATCCTCAAGACTGTCCACCCTGTGCAAGTTCTTTTGCATGATTGCTTCTTTATAACAGCTTCTCCAGATTTCCCATTTCTAATCGAGCTGCAACTGAGTGGGTATCCTTTGCAATGCTTGAGAAAATACTTCATGGCACACAGTTTAGAAGTAACTTTTCAAATGGCCTTGTTGATAAATAGAGACTGATTTTCTCAATTAAAGAGTTTGATAGCTCTTTTGCTGGCCTTTCATTGGATTAAGAAGTGACTAGTATCTGCATGTTTTGGGCTTTTTTCTTGGTTGGACAGCACAATCTGCTACAGAACTGATTTTGCTTTCAGCCTAAACCTTTCTACTCTCTGGATGTCTAATGTGGGCTGGTATTTTGAACTAGGGTTAGCTTACATGATGGTGAACAACCAAAATCCAAATTAATTTACAAGCTTCCTTGCATGAAGACTGCCTGAAAAACTAATGAAATGTCAGTAAGAATATTCGAAAGAGAGTGGAGGTGTTTGATGCAGAAGGTTATTGAGGAGTTTTCAGGCAAGGAAACATGCAGTTTTTTGCACTTGTAATACACATTCGCACACACTGCTAAGCTATACATCAGTTGAGTCTTTTTAGTGTAGGAAAAGTACTTTATATAACAACAGGCAACACAGTGCTCACTTTACTGTAGTTATTTCATTGGCAAAAAATATTCAAACATTTGGACAAGCTTTGGGACATGGAGCTAGGGAAGTTATTAAGGCTTTCATTAACTGGTCAGTGCAGTGAGGTTAATAATTAATCCTCTTGTATCCAGGCTAAGCAAAAACCTTCAGCAATTTGTGCTAAGAACATGAGAAGTCCCAGAAATTTTATAGACTCTTGCAATTAAACACATTTACACAGTTTGATGAAGCAGGTCCTTACGGACAACTCTGAACATACAATGTGTCCTCCTATAAAAGATATTTTTAAAAGAAGTGTGGATGACTATTTGTCAACAACTATTGTTGCAGAGATTGTAATAAAAGTATGTGTACGAATAATATTATATTCTATAATAAGAAATATCTGACACAGACTACTATAAAACCCCTTTCTGAGCTTTGGTTGCTGAGCCCCGCAAAGGAGATCATTGCTGCTTGTCAAAAATCTGTAATGGAATCTGCATGCATCCAGCCTAACTATACATCAAAGAACTACTGTTGTGCTAAGCTACTAAGCATCCACACTTGCTTAACTCACATGGACACACTGCCAAGGAAGATTAATTTTTCTAAGTTTGCAAACAAGACAATAAGAATTTGAAGAGACTTTGTTGTTTTCATTAATTCCTTATTTATATCAGAAACACACCTCATATCCTGTGCTACAGGATACTCACAGTGCATTTCTGATCTTTATTACATTTAAGTTCAGAATAACATGGGTTGCTGAGGCACAGAAAAATATTGTGGTGCAGTGGTGATCCAAACATCGCCTTTCTTACACTGCATGACCCTACAGCTTGGATACTTTCCCTGAAGCACAAAGGCAATGCATTGAAATTCTCCAACAGTTTTAGTAACCCTACACAATTAGACAGGTAAAAATGATACCCACAAGGAGAACGCTGCACAAGAACATCTACAAAATGTTACATTTTCAGCATTTTTGGCAACATACTAAGAACTAACAAACAGCGATTGGAAATGTAAAAAGGCGCTAAAAGATAGTTAACATCTGTACAAGAACATCCTAGTTAGAAAAGATGTTTTAATATGTTACATGATCTTGGTTACTGTTTGTCGCAAATATTTTTTTGTTTATACTTTATAGACATATTCTTGAATTTCTGCTTGTGTTCATGTTCTTGTTTGTACCACCAACACAAGCTTCAGTTGCGGAACTTTGAAGAAAATTAAAAGTTCAGGTAAGAAATTAGCATAAATATTCAAATAACAGAGTGCTCAGGGTGAGGACTGTTTACAACACAAAGAAAGTAGTTGTAAGTAGTGACATTGGTTTATTGTGTTTGACATCCTGTTTTGATTTTTGAAATTACATAAAACTATCTGATCTCACCTATGTGATCTAACACTATGGAATGTCATTTAGCGTATCTAATTCCTGTCAAAATAAAGATAATAATGAGTCCTCAAGAAATTTGTGAATTCCTTCAGGATTTTGAAGAATTTTGAAATTTTGAAAGATTTTTAACAGAAAAACTAGCTTCCCAGAGAACTGTAATTTACCCAGCTATATATAACCTTACATATCTATGTACCTAAATACATGCATGTGCTTAAATGTATATATAACTATAGAAAGTTATTTGGAGTTAATAAAATCTAGAGGCACTTGGCAAAAAGACAATTTTTCAGCAAGATACTGTGCTCACAAACTTGAACAATTTAACAAAGACTAGTGTGGAAAAGAGTCAAAACTGGGACTTTTATTTTGTCTGCTTTGACACCATTTGGGATGAAAGATCATTTTTATACAAAATGAAATGGAATTTGAAGCTGGGGCTATTCCTATGCTGGCTGGCACCACAGCCACCAGGATGTGTAATGGCTGAAACATAGCCTTTGTTCCTGTGTGTGATCGAAGAGTCCTTGACAGAACAAGAAAATATAGAATTGTCGTTCTCCGTGTAGTCATGATTAAGGTTTCCCATTCTTTATTGATTAGATAATTGAGTAATGTCTCTGCTTGCTTCATCTACGGTAACAAATTTTGTTTACAGTTAACCCGAATGTAGTATTTTCAGTTTCAATTATATATTCCAAACTCTTCTACAGTGCATCCCCACTTCATTAGCAGAAGTAGAACCATAGCCTTTGTGAATTCAACTCTCATTTCAAAGCCTGTGCTTAAAAGAGTGATTTATTTTCTTCCTTTAATGTTTCCTTTAAACAGGGAGTTACATTTGTCAGATTTAAAACATTTGTGATGCAGAGTGAAACGTCGTTTTAGAGTGTGGAGATGGCACATTTTGATTTGTAACCTAGTAGTAACAAGCTACACAGATATGGATATCAACATTTGAGCCACATGTTAAGGAAGGTGTCCCTTCCATTTTGTGACATGTAACTCACTGGTTTTCACAATTTAAAAACGTTGTCAGTCCAGTTTAAATCTTCCCTTCATAATGTGTTTTCATAGGAGAATCAGTACTATAGATTTGAAGACAAGGGAAAGTTTTACATACTGCTATATAAAGTTATCAGAAACAGGGGACACATTCCAGGAAGATCTTACAGCAGCCTTCCATTATTTAAAAGGAGTCTACAGGAAGGGTGGAGAGGGACTCCATATCAGGGAGCATAGCAGTAGGACAAGGGGCACCAGTTTTAAACTGAAAGAGGGTAGGTTTAGATATTAGGAAGATAATATTAGATATTCTTCCTAATATTAGATATTAGGAAGAAATTCTTTACTGTGAGGGTGGTGAGACACTGGCAGAGGTTGCCCAGGGAAGTTGTGGATGCCCCATCCCTGGGAGTGTTCAAGGCCAGGTTGGATGGGGCTTTGAGCAACCTGGTCTGGTGGGAGGTGTCCCTGCCCGTGTCAGGATGGTTGGAACTAGATAATTTTTAAGGTCCTTCCAACTCTAATCGTTCTATGATTCTATGACTCAACTCCCCACAATCATGAAAACCTCCTTAAAACATATTCATTAAAGATTATATCAGCTATTATTTATCAATCCACTTAATATTTGCAGGAGCTCAAAACAGATGTGATGACAATGATTTTTTGCCTAGACGATACTTATACAAGACTGGGACCATTTAGGTCAAGGAAAAAATGTATACTGTACAGACCTTTACGGATTTAAAGACTCACTTTAACCTTTAATTTTTTTTGTTATTTATGCATTAGTGAATCTTTCTAAATGTTATAAACATGATAGACTCATACACATTACTGGAGTGTCCCACTGTGGTGCTCTTTACCTCCTTTCTATGGACTGTGCAACTTACATTAATTTAATTATATATTTCAAATAACCTTTTTTTTTTTCATTACAATAAGTAGTTTAGAAGTAAATTTCTTGTTTTCCATTTTCTGCTTTTTTTGGCATGTATAATAAGAAAATAAATTACTGAATATAGAAAAAACATAAGACAATTAATGAAAAGCCTCTGCATCTTCTTTTTCAACCTAGTGTAATTAATGCTTTCCACATGTTGAAATATATCTGTGCTCTTACTTCACAGGAATTCTTCTGGAGAGTTACACTAGGATTAAAGTAAACAGCAGCTGATAGACTAGAAGATAAAACAACCACTGCAGCATATACAAATTTTATGACAGTTTACTGTTGCATTGTGTATGACTCTGCTGTGTCTTTACTTTGCAGCTGGTTTACTGTGGTATAAAATTTAATAGTTTGATCAGTGATTAGTATGGATAGGTAAAGGCATCCCAGAATACATTAAACCTTGGAAATGAAGGTTGCTTTTGAGGTATGGGCAAATTTCCAGATAGCTTTTTTGACTCATGGGCTTTGATGGAGTACCTTGAAACTAATTTCTCTACCTTCAATTTCAAGACTTAGAAAAGATTCTGGGAGACAAATGGTAGGAAGATTCTTTCTTACTATTGGAAAGAAGCTTGAGTCAATAACAGCAGGGACAGTGAGACACATAAGTTTGTTCTACAGACATCCATTAGAAAACTCTTGCTTTCGTTTAGACCACCAGATTTCCATCATTTTATCTTAGATTTTCAATTCATTTGTTTGTTGAAGAACCTCAGCCTTCAAAATGCTACTGTCCTAAAGGTCATATAGATGATGGGTTTCTGTGAAGAAAATACTAATTTGCATTCACATGTTAATGCAGTGGCTCATTATCCTATTGTAATCCCCTGATATTGTTTAACACTCTTATAATCCCTCCAAGAGGCACTCTTAGCTCAGATAGAGGAGCAAAGCTGGCCTGAATAGTGTTTCTTAACCTTGCTGTATTCCTTGGAAAAAGTGTAAAGTCAGATTATTTGGAGATTTTAAAAGCCAGGACTGCTATGGGGAACCTAAGCAAAAAGTGACTGTTGAAAATTTAAATGCTTAAATACGTGAAGGGCTATGTGATTAATAAAAAAAATTAACATTCTTTAGAATTTTTAGAATAGTATAGGGACCAGTGTTGACTAGCTATGATTGAATACCCCTGCTATTAAACTCAGAAGAAGATTAAACTGCTTAGTGTCTTATAGAACTTGGGAAGGAGAATGAACAAGAGCTGGATATCTGTATTTTTCCTGAGGCTTTCTAGCAAAGACATTCCTTTGAGAACGTCCTCTGCTATGCAGCTGCAAAATCATGTATTTCACCAAAAGCAATAGATTTATTTTAAGTCTATATTGGTACTTTACCATGTCTAAGTAATTGCTCTCAACACATCTTTCCATATATTCATATTTTTCTATGCTTCTATAAGGTAAGAGCCAGATATTTGGGGATTGTTCATCCACCTACACTGTTTCTTCACATTGTTGAATTTTGGCACTGACAAATAAAACACCCACAGATCTAGTCATAAACTCTGTGAGGAGGACATGAATTTTTTAGATTTGTCCAAGACTCCTGGATTAATACCAGTGTTTAGAATGACAACCATAGCCTTCATTTCCATATTACTCCATTTCCTGGTTCAAATCATACTGTCTGGTAACTATCGAAGATTTCTTTTGAACTTTTGCACAAATACACATCTGGTGAGCACAGCTACAAGGACTGTCAGCAGGTGATTCATTTGTTTTCTGTGTTTTTTTCCTGTATTCAGTTATGAAGGGCAAAGGGGTCCACAAAGGCTGGACCCTCTGCAAGAAGGTGGTCTTGGAGGCACAGGAGCAGGCTGTCCCCACACACCGTTAGATGAACTAGCAGGGAAGATGGCCGGCCTGGTTGAACAGGGAGCTTCTGCTGGGACTCAGGGTAAAAAGTGTAGTTTACTACCTTTGGAAGAAGGGGCAGGCAACTCAAGAAGAGTATAGGGACCTAGTAAGGTCACGCAGAAAGAACACCAGAAAGGCAAAAGAACAGCTAGAACTTAATCTGACCACTGTTGTAAAAGACAATAGCAAGGGTTTTTACAAATACATTAACAATAAAAAGAGAGCCAGGGAGAATCTCCACTCTTTACTGAATACAGAGGGGAAGATTGTGGAAATCCTCCTGAACCTGAAAGGAAGTTGTAGTGAGGTGGGGGTTGGTCTCTTTTCCCAAGTGACAAGCAGTAGGACAAGAGGAAATGGACTCAAGTTATGCCAGGGGAGGTTTAGATTGGATATTAGGAAAAAATTCTTCATGGAAAGGGTTGTCAAGCATTGGAACAGGCTGCCCAGGGAGGTGGTGGAATCACCATCCCTAGAGGTATTTAAAAGATGGGTAGATGTGGTGTTGAGGGACATGGTTTAAGGGTGGTTTTGGCAGTGTTATGTCGGTGTTAGGTTTAAGGTTGGACTTGATGGTCTTAAAGGTTTCTTCCAACCTAAGTGATTCTGTGATTCCATGATTCTGTTTTTCCTGCCAGGTAGCCAGGCTCTTCCATAGCACAATGGGGACCAGAAGTTCGGGTCTTCTGAATCCAGTTATCAGCTACCACGGCCAGAAGGTAAATTGCATTCAAAGTCCAAAACCAACAAGTAATTTCTCTGCCCTTAACCTTCCCTTTTTTCAGGAAGCCTTCCTTACTCATACTCCAGTCTTAGATTGTAAAGGTAAGACGTTTGGGAATTTTGTGCACTAATGATTTTCTGTGTGGAGTAACCATCACCCACAGATCCTGACCATAATACGATAGAAATAGTGATACCACATCTAGCATGTTTTGTTGATCAAAACATAAATCTCAGGAAACTGAAGATGAATCTTTAAGTTTTAAGCATCCAGTTAGTCAAAACACTTCCAGAGAACTACTAACACCATTGTTAAGTCTATGCTTACGGTCAATATTATTTAGCTACAGATGCCTTTTTATTTGACCATCTCTGTGAATGCTGGCTGTTTTTTCTGATGAGGAAATTACTTGTTCCCACAGTTTGGGGTCTTGACAGTTTTTGCCAGCAAAACTGTGTACACCGTCTCCACTCACCAGCCCACTACATTGCTTATCCAAAGTAGGGCAGGATGGGACATGAATATTATGACAAAGTAAGTACTGGTTTGGTTCTTTTTCTCTGTTAGGGTATCAACTTTTTGCTTGTAACCAGTCCATACACTTCAGTTCATCTGCTTTGTTGCTCTGATCTAGAAATATTATGTTCATATCCTGAAGTCAGATGTGTAGAAGAACTTACTGTCAAAGATTTATGAAGGGCTTGCTTCTGATCTTTCTCTTGCCCTCAAAATACTTTCTTGACCTTTTTAGTCTGTCTTTGTTGCAGTTATTTGATAATTTCAAATTATTTGGGGACCAATTTGGATCAAAGCTCAGGGGTGATAGAAAGAAAAAGAAGCCCATCATGTTTTGTGCTCTAGGTAAAGCTTCTTTTTAAAGATGTTAACTAGTGAACAACCCCCCTAGAGAGCATTGTGTCTTTAGGAAGCATATTCTCCTTCTCCTTTAATGTTTGTGCGGTTTTGCACATTTTAAGCCACAGTCCTAGATAATAAACTCTTGTTTCTGAGATGGTCACTAAAGGACTGAGCACTTTTTTTTCACATAAAAATCTATAATCAAGGTTCTTCTTTACCAAATGAAGAGAAAGCATAGATGTATCTATGAGTATCAGTAACACTTCTGAACCCTTGAATATCTGTGTATTTTAGTAAACTGAAATATACAGATTTATAGAAAAAAATTTATGCAAATGATTCTTTAGCACTACAAAACACTTTGGCAGGAAAAATATTTTAGAAAGCAACTAGTCACTTTTGATAAAGTGGAAACTGACGAAAAATCTGTTTCTATGCAAAGTGACACTTCCTGGGACACTGACAATAGCTAAGTTTTCACAGTCTTAGTCTGTAAGTATGAAATGCTTTAATTACCAGAAAGTAGGCAGTAGGTAACTCAGATTGTCTAAGCTGCAATATGATATACAGACATACTAAGGCAATTTAACCTATCATGATTTATAAAAGCACCTGAAGTGGCTGGATTCAAGTCAAGTAACTTTGAAGACAGGCAGAATTTGATGTTATCTCAGTCAGGCTTGTCCACACAAAAAAGTCCATGACTTTACTTCTGATCATTTCTTGTTCTCTCTGCACTAACTGCAGTCTGCAAAAATGAACTGAATTTAATTTATCCTGCCTTAAACAAAACCGTAGGGGATGCAATGTATCAGCAAGAATATTCACATGGAATAGCCACAGTAGACAATCCAGGAGACTTCTGAAATGTGTTGAGGAGAACTTCTTAAGCCAGGTAATAGACAGCCCTACCAGACAGGATGTGATACTGGACCTTTTGATCACCAACACAAGTGAGCTAGTTGGAGACATCAAGATTGGAGGCATCCTGGCCTGCAGTGATCATGCACTGGTGGAGTTCGCAGTCCTGAGGAATATGCATGAAGCAAAGAGTAAAGTCAGGACCCTGAATTTTAGGAAAGTAAAATTCCAGCTGTTCAAGGAGTCAGGCAATGGGACCTCCTGGGAAACTGCCCTTGGGGACAAGGGAGTGGAACAGACCTGGCAGATCGTTAAGGATGCTTTCCATAGAGCA
>VZSF01010504.1:0-121505 GCA_013398295.1 Chionis minor | reverse complement strand
TCCCCCCCCCCCTATCTCCCTCCCCCTTCACAAATTAGGGTTCAAATCAGATGTCCCAGTGGCAGGAGACAGAAGTGTAAAATCTGTGAAGTTGGTAACAAACTCCTCCAGATATTCTCATTCAGTGGGGGGGGGGGGAGGGGGTTATTAATTTTTTTATTTTATTTTTTTCTCCTGGATAAAATTTCCACCCATCTCCCCTGGCAGTAAATAGACATTCTGGATGTTCTTTTTCACTACCAGGGGAAAAAGAAAAGAAAAAAAAGAAAAAAAAAGAGAATAAAATCCTCACCCCTACAATAAACAAACAAGGAAATCACAAGTGTGCTTAGAGAACAAACAGTTATTCAACAATATTACTAGGCAATAAAGTGTAAATTATATCCCTACTTCTCTTCAGGTGACAAGACGGAGAGATGTAAAGATTGCTTTTATCCTAAGTCGGTCAATGAATTTATGTAGATTTGTCATTTCAAACAGAGGGTACAAATCTTTCTTTGTGCAGCAACTCTATAATTCTACCTTTGTCAACTGAAGACAATAAACCAGGAAGATTAATGTACATTTTGTCTTCAGTAGTAAATCCTATTGTCAAATGGGGAGAACTTTTTATTCAAAGAACTGGATCAATAGTTGACTTTGTTTTGAAGCATTTATTTAAGAAGCTACTTAAAAAGAATGAAGTTCATGCTCTTAACATCCTTAAAGGAATCTCTCAAAGGCAATTATTCTATTTGCCAATCTAGCGGTCACTGCCACGTAGCAACAAAAAGCATGAAAGCTGGAAGTGGAAATCCCTTTGGGTTCAGACAGCGGTTTCGCAGTGGAAGAGGAACTGTAGGAAATTAAAAAGTGAAATGCACTTTTAAAAAAAAAGAAATCTGTTTGAGTGTTTTAAACAGCTTGCTTTGAATAGGTGAAGTTTCATCTCTAACCAGTTAGCTTCAAGGTCAATGAAACGCAAGTGACGGATGCGTTCCCCTCCTGAAAGAGTGCCACCGACTGTAGGTGACGTTCAGCCAGCAATATTTAAAAAGTTGACCGTCCGACTGTTATTTTAATCTGTAAACTCTCAGTGTTCACCACGTATTTGTTCAGAAGAGCACGCAGTGTCTTCCACTGGAATAAACTATTATCAAAATATGGGAGATTAATGAAGATAGTCCTTTACTGATGATGGGCCTATAACAGCACTTGTCAAAGACAGTGGAAAGACCCTTGGTGATTTCAGCTTAATACCGCAATACGCTATTTGAAATTCCAACTGTTTCACAGATCTTACAAAGCAATTTATTTATGAGTCAGCTGAGACTCTCTTATTTTCATATGGATTCTAAGAAAAGGAAGTACTGTCTAAAAAAACAGCAAAGCCCCTGCCAAGACCGATCATATCCTAGCTTCCATATCCATATCTGCTTCCAGCAAAATGAATTCCTTAGGCAGGTGGATCCACCTCAACAGGACTTTGGCTTGACTAAGTCGAGCTAATAATGAATTTAGTGGCTACTTAATATATTGGCTGTTCACCTGAGTTATGCAAGCAGAATGTTATTCCATGTGCTGGAGTCATAGCTGAGAAACAGACAAGAAGGCTGGGAACAAATAGTTAAAATTAAGAAATCCAGGAGAAAAAAAAAGGCATACAAACAGAAAAGAAAGAGAAAGCAAAGCCATGTTTTCTAAAATTTCATCCTGTGTTGTTTACTTGCCTTCATTTGGCATCTTTCATCCTTTAAATTCCTGTGATCTCACGCTTGGCATTTTTGGTTTTTAAAGTGTTTCAAATTGAGATTGCTAAATAAATAAATAAAAATAAAACACAGGCCCCACTGCCCCCCACCAGCACTGCTACAACCTCAAAACTAGCTTTCTTTAGTCTAATATAACGGCCTGGTTTCCGTCTGGGCTCTTAAAATTCTACTTCTGAGGGCTTAAAGAGCTGCTAATATTACAAGTAGCAAATGATACACATCCCATGCAGAATGTTGTACTTCAGAAATGCAGCTAATGGTCTCAGCAGAAAATTAAACATACATGTTAATATTTTCAGATATTCAAAGCAGCCAAATCTGAGCAAGTTCTGTTTAAATATAAAGAGAGACGGCTCATCGGTAAGAAGTTTCTCGAAAACAAACACCGTTTTCTACCCCCAGCCATTTTATCCGCGCAACAGGCTTTTTACAGGAAAGATGGATTTTTCTTCCACAGCTGAACAGGCAAGTTTCCACTGCTTTTTCAATTTCTTTTCAGGTAGCTGGAATGCTTTTGATCACAATTTATAAATATGTCAGGCAAAGCTGTGAGTAAACTAGCAAGAATATATCAGACAGTTTGAGTTTTAAAATTGTGACAAAAATCATAGGCTGGCATATGTTATAAAGAATCAAGAATTCTACATGAGTTCATGTTAAATTTATGGGTGAATAACATTTAATATATTACAAAATCTTACCTAATTATTACAGTCTTATGAAGATTTAATGAATAGGTTTTCCAGCTAGCCAGGATTTGAAATATTTTACTACTGTGAGCATTTCAAAGGCAAGGAAAGGTAAGAATTCTCCCATTTTCAGACCCAATAAGCAAAGCGCTGCATTTACCTTAGCCTGTCCAAGGGCGAGTCGAGAATCCAGTCTTTGGCCTGTTCTCTGGTTTCTGTAAAGAAAGATATGTAACTGATTAGGAAAAATGCACTAATGTTGCACATTTTAAAAGAAATGTATATCAATAAACAGATCTGGAAGTGGGAAAAACCATCATAAAGGCTGGAAAAGAGGAAGAAAATCTGTAGTCTTTGAAGAAAATGTTGATACTGTCAGGCTACTGTGTTGGAAGAAGATGACTTTCTTCCCTGTAAATCAAACCTTAAGATTGAGGTGATATGAATTCATTTGGATAATAAGTTCTGGGTCTGACGACCGCTTACTTCTCCTGTTTGGTTAGGGGAAGGCCATTTCTTCTAAGGAAACACAACCACAGTTGAGGTTGATGGCTTCCAGATAAAGGAGAAAGAACAGCTGCCTTTGGTGGTGGGAGTTGTTTACAGTCCATTTGTATTCTGGTAACTAAGACCTGCGTCTTCTGACCTCATTGCAGTCTATACCTTCCTCAAGGAGGGCCATGGAGGGTGAGATGCTGATCTCTCTCTGGTGACAGGACACGAGGAAATGGAATGAAGCTGCGTCAGGGGAAGTTCAGGCTGGTCATGAGGAGAAGGTTCTTCACTGAGAGGTTGGTCAGCCCCTGGAACAGGGTCTCCAGGGAAGTGGTCACAGCACCAAGCCTGTCAAAGGCCAAGGAGCATCTGGATGATGCTCTTGGTCATATGGTTCGGTGTTAGGTAGGGCTGTGAGGATCAGGGAGTTGGACTTGACGATCCTTACGGGTCCCTTCCAACTTGAGGTGTTCCGTGATTTTGCGATTCTATCCTATGAAAGATGGGGCTGTCATAGAATCATAGAGTCACCTAAGTTGGAAGAGACCTTTAAGACCATCAAGTCCAACCATAAAACACTGCCAAACCCACCCCTAACCCATGTCCCTCAGCACCACGTCTACCCAGCTTTTAAATACCTCCAGGGATGGCGATTTGACCACTTCCCTGGGCAGCCTGTTCCAGTGCGTGACAATCCTTTCGGTGAAGATTTTTTTCCTAATATCCAACCTAAACACGCATGTATGGCCTCATGTCACTTGTGTCCCTCGGCAACCAGGAAGAGCTTTTTCATATGTGTCAGGTGCGTTAGTAAATTTTTGTGTGTGTCATAAAGGGAGCTGAAAAGAGTACTTTTTGGCATATTTTGAGGGTGCTTGAATAGCTTTCACTGCAGCGATATGTTGTAGTTATCATGATTTTCTAGCATTTGTCCAGGGAACGGCACTGCCTGGGTCAGAGCTGTAGTGCTGAACCAAAAATCTTGCAGAGTGATGTGTTTAGGAGCGTGCTGATGGGTGGCCTACTGCTGCAAGGCATGTCTGAAGTGCGGAAGCTGATGTGAGCTGGGTTAGAAATGTTCTGCTGATCCTGAGCAGTGTGCTTTTTTCTGATTTGCAGTGGATCAATGCTTATAATCCTCTCTTTAATTGAACATCTTGGGTTTTCCTCTTTTTTTTCTTCTTTCTTTTTTTTTTTTAGCAGCAACACATTTTAGTGGGAATCAAGTTTATTAAGCAATTTCTATCACGACTTGCTTCTGGTTGGGCAGTCATTCGTAACGGGTAGATATTTATACTGTGTGCTGCCGGATGAGCTTTTCCCAGCTTACATTGTCTTTTATAGATATTTGGTACCATTAACATTAAAAATAGGGGTATCTTCTCCTAGTGGTACTTTTTATTCAGCGCTCAGGTACTTCCTGCTATGTAAATACTGACAGAAAGGTGTACACCCTGTTATACAAGACACAAAAAATGTCTTGCACCTGGAAAGATTACTTGACAGAAAGCTCTAAGGGAAGATGAAGATAACCTTTCTAATTCCCTGGAACAGGGAAATAACCAAAAGTGAAAGACATTTGCTGTAATTTCCATGTTAGTTGGTACAATGCAATAGGACACGGTGACTGCTGGCAGTTTAACTGCGCTCAAATGTTCTTAGGAAGAAGAATACGGTGAAAAAAACGTAGACCAACGTCTTTGACTTGACCCGTGTTTTGAGCCATGTGTTGGGAGCGTAGTGCCAGATGTTGGGGGATTTTTCAAGGAAATCATCACTGGATGCTTGTCTACGCTTAGACATCACCTTACATGGAAAAGAACTTGTTGACAAGGTCAGAGGCATCTTTGATTTCGGCCAGTCTGGCTGCTCTTACATGGTTTTGGAACCTCTTCTACAGCTCATACTGGAATGAATGATGCTATTTCATTGCAATGGTCCTGTTGGGTGTTTTATAGTAATATACACACTTCAGAAATAAAAAACACCCACATTTAGAAAAAGTTAGCTTCAAGGCTTCACAGGATTATGAACTTATGAAATCAAGAAGTCGCAATGGAAACTATCTGTCACTCTAATAACAAGAGCTGATGTTAACAAGCAAAATTTAAAGATGAAAGCTCATATATAATAGAGATGTCTGGAATAGATATCTGAACAAATTAACTGAAAGAGAGCTTAACTGTTAAAATTACTTGTCTGAAGTCATACGTTTCACAATTGGAATTTTGATATAATGATAGATATTTGACATTTATAGGTGGAAAAGAAAATGTTTGGTTTCCTACCGCTTTTCAAATAGATGTTATAATTTTCATTTTAGTTTATTTTGTTTTGCCTGCTGAAATTATTGTACCTATTGGCTTCGTATCAAGGAATTAAACCACTTTTTACAGTTTTTTTACTTTCAGCCCTCTTGATCTGACAGTAATACGTTTTGCAGACTTGTGGTCTGTATTGCTCCAGTGTGCGCAGCCAAATAGCTGCTCAAATGAACAGTTTGCAGAATTATATATACAGACATAACCCATGGACATAGCGAAGTTTTAAAAAACTAGATTGCCACAGAGAGGAACTGCATTCTGAAATGCTGATATTTAAAACCATTTTGTTTTTCAGTTCATAGTAATCTTTTCTCTGCTCATGGACTACTCTGCACTCTGCAAACATTTATGCAAGTGCCCTAATTTTTACCTGAAATTTGAGATTTAGACAACTCATTTGTAGCTATGGGGAAAAAAAAGATTATTAGCATATTTACTCTTCTAAACTAAAATATATGATTTTTTTAGGTTGGGATTTTTTGTGTTTAGTTATTTGTTTGGTTTGGTGGTTTGGGTTTGTTTGGGGTTTTTTTTGTTTTTTTTTTAATTCCCTTCTTTCCTTCCAAAGAAAAATGGAATTGCTATTTGGGAATTCAATTTAGGAGATGTATAGCTAAAGACTTTCCATGCACTCATTCCACTTTGGACTTTATTGGGCTAGATAAAGATGAATTAATCATTGTAATGGAAGTTTACAGTTGCCTAGGGACCGGTGGTTTTCAGTTGATCGTACTTACTGTTGGTAAACAGAGGAAGGTCCTGAGCAATAATGTGGAGAACTGACATCTCAAAGAGGCTAATTTCTCAAAGATAAACATGTTCTGAATGACATTTTTGGGAGATAAAAGTGTGAGTAGATAGGAGAGGGTAACTGAAAGGTAAATTAAAAAAGAGGAAGCTTAGTAGCTAGCCAAATAGCCACTGTACCACGCTTGAGAAACCCAACTTCTACAAACCCAACTTTGTTTGGTGACAATATGAGGACAACAGTAAGAAAAAAAGGAGGGTATAATATCACAGTGTAAAGAGTGGGAAGGCAAATGTAATTTGATAGGAACTAGAAGCTGTGAAGTCTAGTGGAAGTGAGATCAAGGATCAGACCTTGGCTTAGCTAAGAACAATAGAATATGTATTACGTTATATTAGGGAAAAAAAGGAATATCTCCTTATATATATAAATGGTACCATTAAAAGTTTAAGAAAATCAAATTGCTAGTAATGACAGAAAAAAAAAAAGAGTGTTCAATATCTATTTCTTTTCTGTGTCTGGAAAGAAGTAGGAGAGTGCAGTCATATTCCATAATGATGGTGAAGTATTTTCCAAGCAATTAGTTTCTAAGGAAAGCATTAAGCAGTATTTTTATGATGAATATTTGAAAGCAGCTGATTCAGATGAACTGAATTCAGAAGTAGATACATACTGTATTCATTTTAGAGGAATCTTGGAATACTCTAGAAACTCCTGGAAGCAGTGAATGTAATATTAAAGCTTTTAAAAAAAAAAAAAAAAATAGAAACCCGAGCAACGTGACCCATGTTGTAAAAGAGAAGCTAATAGAATGGTGAGGTGGGTTTCTATACATAACAGTTCAAAAGCTTTGAATACAGAGCATTACTGCTAGAATTCTCGGCAGAAGGTTTTTGGAAGATAAAGTCTTGTCAAACAAATGTGAATTCTTTCTCTGAGAATGTTAAAAGTTTGCCTGATAAAAGTAAGTGCTTTTGTACAGCTGCCTGGATAGTTGTATCCTTAGAAATTAGATACATTAGTGACACTTTCAAAATTGGGATTGTACCCGTGAAAATAATTACTCTGAAAATAATTAAAATAAAATAGCTAGTTAAGTTGCTATCATCCACACGCACACACTACCATGCTGCATTTAAAAGAGTTTTTCTCTTTATTTGTTATAAATAGAAATAACTAGTGGTTAGGAGAATGGAGATTAAATTGTTCACATGTATAATATAGATAAAGCTGATAAAAGAATGTTATATCAGCTTCTTATGCCCACACAATAAAATGAAGCTGGAAAGTAGAAAACTTACAGAAAAGAGCCCTAAGTGCTGAGAAACTGGAGAAAATGGCTAATACCCAGTATTTAAAGAGATTAGTTAGCTGGTAAGAGAGGAAAATATCAGATACTAGTGAATTTTCAGTCTTATGGAGAAAGACTTTGCAGTCTTTCTTTTAGGAGGTTGCCACCAGCACTCTTCAAAATGTAAATACAGTGTTTATTTTTCATGATGAGATCAACTATAACAAACTCCCCAAAGCAGTGATAAATTCTGCATTCCTTCAGGTACTCAAATAAAATCAGGATCTGTCTTTTAATCAGGTGCAGATTATGCTTTAACCAAATAAAACGTTTAAATTTCAGGCCGAGGCAAAATAGAAGGGCCTGTGATATACCTGGTTCTTCCCGTCCTTGAATACTCTGCTTACTGTGATTTTTAAGTATAGAATTTTAATTGTTTTAAAATACATCTGTGTGAGTCAGCTTTGCAGAACAACACGTTAACTCAGGTAATTTAGCACCAAATTTGCATGTAGCACCGTTTTTCTCTGCTGTTATGCATAACACTAGTATTTTCACCTTTAGTTAAATTCCTTTAACTAATTGTTAAAGACTTTAGAAGATTCTAAACCTTTCGTATGTATAAAACTGGCCAAAGTTATGTCCATATATTCCAATATTAAATTGAAATAGGTACTAAATATTCTAATATCACATTAGAATAGATACTAAATTATTTTATAGACATGTTAAAGTTTTAAATTGAGAGGTACTTTATTACATTTTGGAATTTTAGGGCAAGGACTTGTCTTAGAGGATTATAATTTCCCTTTCAATAATGTGAAAGTAAAACTCACAGTATTAGCTCAGATCATCGTCATAAGATGTTTTTCACTCTCCTTTTTCCTCAGCAAGAAATATCAGAGTTGCATGGTAAGTTCTCCAGAAAGGATGTTATTTATTCTGCTGTACTTCACCCTCACTAACGAACAGCCGAGGGTGCCCAATAGCCGCGTGTAAAATCGTGGTTTGCTTTGCCTCATTTGTGCTTCTTCCTTATTCCCATCCAGGTATCTTCGTCCTGCATTTTCTGAATTCCTGTTCTTCATACCGCCCAACTGAGCGGCATGCCTGTCCTAATCGGTCCAAGATAACCAGCAAAAAAGGGGTTTCTACCTATTCTTGACAGAACTAAGTACGCTCTGAGGTCCAGCTCCCATGGCTAACCTGTGATGCCAAGGATTTTTAGGTTCGTTTTCTAATCCAACATAATTAGACAATTTCCAAGCCTTAAACATTAATTTTCCAGCTATGTTTTCCATGAGTCATAGCAATGCGAGAGCTTGCTACCCAAACCCTCGCCACGTTTAATTTTATCTAGTTATGGACTCATGGCAACCCTTTTCTCCACCGATGGTTCTGTGTAAAATAGTGCGTCAACTGGGAGAAGGGATTTCTGGTGGTGACCTCTGAGGGAAAACAAGCTGTTTTGTTCCGGAGGAAGAAGGGTGCCTTTTCTCCTTTGCTGAATGAACATGATTTTGTCAGCTGCTGAGTTTCTGCCCGTATTACTTGCCGGAGGATTTGGCTTACTCGTGCAAGCTCACAGCTAAATAGATTAGGAGGTTGACACGCAACGTTTTTCCCTTTCTTAGAGTAACTGTGACAAATAGCATTACCCATAGTTACATCTTACTGGGTTTATCGTCTTCTTTTATGTATATTCCTACTCTTCAATGATGCAATTTTAATGCACCGAATTACATAAGTCAATTATGCATTTTGTTTAGACACACACGCATGTAAATACAGATATGTTTATATAAATGTCTGTGTGTGTGTGTTTTCATTTTGTTGCCTTTCAATGTCAATGAACCTTTCTGTGTTCCTTCTAGAAAAGAACACCTGATTCCTTGGGTGTAATTTGCCAGAGGACCTAAAGAAAATTAGCAGCCTTAAATCTTGCATTGATAATTCCTTAGACGCTTGAAAATGCGACTTAAAATGTTGAAGTCACATAAATATATTTGGAAGTCCTGCTCCGCCTGGGTGATGCCTGTCGTTCTGTATGGTTTCATTGTCTGCCCTCCTACAAAGAACCTTTCTGGTGTCTCCTTAAAGAAAAAGGTTTCAATATGTGACCTTCAGTTCTAATCCCCTTCTGTTTGTGCTCTATCTTTTTCAAGATGGGACAATCAGTACTGGGGGTGATGTGCTGGGGGAAGAATAACATCAAAGAACATTGGAAGTCATTGGGGTTTTTAATATATATATATACACACACATATGTATGTGTATATATATATGTCTCATTACTTCTCTAGAGATGTGTGTTCTTTTGTTGTTTGGGGTTTTTTTGAATGCTACAGGATTTTGCAAAGCTTTACACGCTGCTAACTTGAAATGTAACTCTGGTTTTTTTCAGCTGAGTCACTACAGATAATTATAACCATTATAACCCTTATTGTTTGTGAGTTGCTTAAAACATTGCTGCTAATATATATTAGTTTGTCCTTTAACATTGAATTTCCTTTGTTTTCTCCACTCACCTACCATCTTGATATTACAGCTCACACAATTCTATGTCCTCTGCAACTTTCAGTATCTGCTTGACTCTTTACAGGAATAAATATGTAGTAAACAACGTGTTAATTAATGTGCTAACCACCAGAGATAATGAAAACTGATGATTTAATTTATCTTTTTTCTTTTCTCTCTCTTTCCAGTTAACCAAGGCTTAATCCACTCTAAAACTCTTCCACTTGTCCCACGAGCAGCCCCAGGTTTTACTGTCAAGAACTTTTGACATTAAAAAATTATGATTATATTTTAGTACAATTTTATATTTTGTATAATATGAAAGCACATACTTTAGCTCTCCTTAGTAGGCGATATTCCCGTTGCACTTGCAGTGTACAAATTAGGCAGAAATTCATAACTGCTTTTTAATATATTCCTATATCACCCCCTTTTAAAGTAATCATTTTTGACTGCTGGTATCCATGATTTTGGAGTCAGAGCTAGCACAGGATAAGTAGATTTGCTACCCTGCAGCCTTTTTCATTTTCCCTTAACTACTGCATTAGAGCTCACAGTTCAGCCAGATGACTCGGAGGCTCCAGCAGAACTCGTGAATAACTGTGTCTAGGCCTAATGAAGTACAGCTTTTCAATTTATCTGTGTGTTCCAGTATTTTCTTACCACTAATATTCAGAAACTTTGCATGTGCCTTATTCGGTCTTCTGGAGAAAAGTGACAAAATAAAGCGTTGACCTGCTTTGTGTAGTGTTGTCGTCTTTTAAAATCCAGCCATACCACCAGTTCTTTCTCAACTTTCCTTCATCTTTTACTTACACTTTCAAGAATTGTTTGTTTCTTTGGTTACTTACTTTTCACGGTCTGCTGTGGAGTCCTCCTAATTTACATCTTACATTTTTAACCTGCCAGAAATTATGCTCCTTTCTAGGGAAGAAGGATTGAATAATACAAAAGAAAGATATCTGACACTGACAGAGAAAAATAGTATATTTATGCCTCATAGCATATGGATCAGTATTCAGGATTCACTGATTTAGAGCATTAAAGTATTCTTACCAAAAACGCAATAATTTTCTAAACTTACTTTAGATTAAGAGTGCGTGTGGGGGGAGGGATCTGGCTGGGGAACATCCTTCTTAATACGACTTTTCCAGGAGACATCAGAGGAATTTTTGTTTCAAATTCCACTCGCTTTGTTAAGTCAGCTTCACTTTGGGATTTTTCTGCAGGGGGACAAATAAAAGTGTGATAAATTCAACTTTACCTGCACTAAGAACGTATTATTACCCATATAGTCTCATCATGCTAAAATTCCTAAGGTACCTTAAGAGCTTCTGTGCAAATCTAGTCCTTCCACAATTGTCCATAGATCATCTAGACTGACATTTTAAAGTTTCTTTGGAAGACTTCAGAAAAAACCCAAATGAAAAATGTCTGCCAGTTACATAAAAAACCTTCTGTGCTATTTGCTATTTCAATACCAAATTGAATTTAAGGTGAGTCTCCAATTTGTGGGGAAAAACACTTGTAAGTCAGTAATGTCATGACTTTTCCTGATCTGTGGGATAGACGTAATTTCTGTTTTATCTCCCCTCCATCCGTCTCTTTCTATTCCTGCGCACGTATGTCCTTTCTGTTGAGCTGTTCTCTATCTGTGGGACAGGGCTTGATGTACAGCAAAATAGGGATTAAAGAACATTTCAGTGAAGTTCAGAGGAAAGTGGAAATTCTGCTAATGATCTTGTTAGTTCTAGAAAATAGTGACACTATATTGTCCATACTTAAGGATCATGCCTTGGAGACCTTAAGAAATGTATAGGACCTGACTTAATCTTCAGAATCAAGTAACATGAAACATAGACTATAATATGTTAAATTGAATTAATTAATTGCTGAAAATATGCATGTTTTCAGACCAACGTAAGTATTCTATAGTCACAGAAAAGTGCAAGAAGACGACAGTGCTTATGGACATTATTTGTGCATAAATTAGTTGTGCTGCATTTTGCAATTCATAACTTGTTTATACAAATCACATTTTCTACATACATTTTCTAGGTACATGCCAGCATTTTTCTGCAGGACTGATTGTACGCCTATAGTAAGATCTTTCTATGAGTGAGAATGATTTAAGGTCTTCTGAAATGTATGTTTATACTTTTATAGAGAGATTTTTATACAGAGAGAAATATATATGTATATTTATATTCCTGATGATTTTTTTGTTTTGTCTTCTTAAAAAGAACTTCAACTGAAATTAAAGCAGAAAATTTATCTAAAATATACCCAGGCTTTTGGCTGGATCGAATGCCATAATATTGCTATTGTAAACAATCCTATAGCATAAAAGTGTGTTCGCATGCAGTTAAATGCTTCAGGTCTCCGCAGCCAATTTACGTTTCCCAGTGTCACTACAAAATCCACCAAATGTGTAATATTTAAATTACAAGAGTGTTGTGTGTACGTCATCCACAACAGTGTCAAGCTTTTCTCCTATTAGTGTTCATACAAGCCCCTGAGATCAACTGGTGGACAGTTTGGGAGTACTGGTACTGCTGGTGACTTGCATCGCTCTGCAGAAGCAGGCTCTGTGGTAATGCCTATATAGAGTGCGATGAGAAAGATTATAAAGAAATCACAATAGTAATGGAAATAAAAGAACTAGTTCCAATTTAGGAGTAATTACACTGGCTGTGATTGTTCTGCACCTAGTACTATGATCAGGTGAGGAACTTTTCTATAAAATTCTGAGAGATCTCGTTTCCTGCGTCTGTCCCAGTTGCTCTACCCCGTTCCATACCACTGCTTTGCGTCGGCGGAGCGCGAAGCAGCTGGGATGCATCTTTAATACCATCAGAACTTTGGCAGCGTGGCAACAGATAGCTTAGAAGTTCCTCACTCAGGTACTCGGAATGCTGTAGCTACATAAGAAAGCCCTTCCCATTTGGTATTAGGTGGACGATTTTATTTCAGTAAGTTAATTGCTTTTATCCACTTTTGTCCCTGCCACCTTTCCGCCGTGTTGAAGGCTCTGAAAAAAACCTGTCACAAGCAAAAGGAACAAAAAATTAAAACTGAAAACCTGAGACAATGGGAGTATTGCAGTGCTGAGTACTCCGTGGCATATTGTTAAGCCAATTCTTAAGTGTATTAAAAAACAAATATTAAAAAATTGTTCTATTGCAGATGATCATGCAGAGTGTAATGAAACAATCTTGCTTACCCGATTTTTTTTTTTTCAAATCATTCCATATTTATGTATTTTCAAGCTACAGCATTCACTAGCTGTTGGTTGCCCTGCACTCTGATCCTTCAGCTAACTGCTTTTCAGCATATTTCATATGCTGCCTTTTTTTTTTTCTTTCTTTACTCTTCATTTTGTTATTTTGAAGATGGTAATAAGGAAGCGTGAGTCCTTTCAAAACCTGTCACATGTTGATTGAACCTGTCTATTTTCCAATTCAAAATACGTCTTGGACATCTCCAAGATACCAAAAGTAAGAGGTTCATATTAAATCTATATATTGATACCCAGCTCTGTGTTTCTTGTAAAGAAGAGACAAAGCTGTCACCAGCTGACCAAGTGTGCTAAAGAAATGAGAACTTGAGGGGAGAGCCTCTTCAAGCTTAACCCAGACCACTGAAGTTATGGGAGCAGAAAAGAGATGCAATTTAATAAATTGGCAGAGACCATTATTGTTTCTCATATCAAGGTTATTTGTGTTCTGACTGTGTTCTGACTTTCAAAGTGTTGCATGTTGCCTCAAAGACCCTGTGTCTGCCTCCCAGGAATTTTCCTGCGTCTGTCCAAGGCTGAGATAGATTACAGAAATTAGATAATTTATCTTTATGTCAAAACAAGTGTATATATTTTACATATTACATTTTCCATTTTAAAAGTCGCTAAAGGGCAAAGTCATATCAAAATCAAAATCAATAGGTAAAGTGCTGTTGACTAAAACCTTTTTAATTTACTTTTAAATAAGATTTTGGACCCAATTTTACAGCACTTGTTTTTCAAAATGTATCAAAGAATCTTATCGTTAAAAACATTGACGTGTTTAGAAACCATACTTAAGATTTCTGAGAAAGATTTTTTTTTCCCCCACTGAAACCAATGTTTGTCAGACTATTTCTTTCTTCTTTCACAGACAGGGAATGGTACACAATGTTGCACATATTAAGAAGAAAATGTTGGGTTAAAACCAGTACTTCCAGATATTAAGACCCCTTCATCTTCCTTCACTGCTTTTTACTCCTCCTCCTAGATGGAGCTCCTCCTCTAGGTGGAGCTACAGATCTGCATGTGACTTCATTAGGAAGAGTTGTATTATTCTTTATTAACAATTTTTATCTTACTTTCTCAATACGATTTTCAGTGAGTCATTGCTTTTTCTTAATGACTAAGAATAAAAGATTCCTTTGAACAGTTTGATTAAAACAGAAACAAAGAAAAGAAGACATTTTCATGGTTCAAGTGTTGGTGCACCTATAGAAAATGAAGCAGAATATTGAAGGGATTATACAGTAACTTTTGAAAAAGTAAAAAAACCCAACCCGAACCAACTATGCTTAGACTGGAAATATTAAGATGCAGTACTTACTATATACTTACATATTTTAGAAGCAGAAAACTTTTGAGGCAAATATTTGTAGACTGTTCAGTTTAGATCTATACATGACGATGTATCACATTTCTTCAATTGCTTGTCTGCTTTCTGATGTCATTGCTTTGCAGATTCAAAGAAAGACTTTATTAGGTTCTATTTTTCTGATTTAATAAAATTGGTTTTTTAATGTTTTCTTTTTTTTAGTGTAGGGGGGTGGCAGGACTTTTTTGGTCCCTGCCCTGGCAAATTAATTCCCTTCCTTCCTTACTGCAAAACATCAAATAATCAGAAAGATTTTTTTCTCTGAACATCCCTAGGTAGCTGTAGAATATTCCCAAACACTACTTATTAAACAAGATTTCTTCACCCACACCTCCCTTCTTTCCGTATAAAAAGAGAGCTTCACAGAAATTTTCAAATAGCTGCTAATTTAAATGAAATTTCCAAAATCTTCGGACAATCTGGCTGTGGCCAGAAGTCCTCCAGAGAGAAATGTGTATTACATGTTCCAACAATTACATTGAAACTGCCTTTAATAAAGGCAAGAAAACTTACCTTTGGGACAGAATGGGTTCTCCCCTGATTTCTTATTTTCTTTTTTCATCTGGTTCTTCCTTCAGTGAAGTATTGCCTCTTGACTGCAAGAATAATAGGAAAAACATGAATATTTTAGCAAAAGAAAACATTTCCCCCCAACTTACAATATATTGCCAAAAATCAACATTCTAAAGAAAAGGTATAAAAGATAGATAAAGGAAAATCTGTTTGAAACTAGTGGTTTCACCAACTCTGTGTCTGAGTTCAAAGGGAAGAATTATGAAGTTTCTCTTCTTGATTTTCTTTCTGTTTATGAAATCATATCATAGTAAGGAATACCCTCTCCCTTGCTTTTTCTCTTCTGCTTCCAACTGGGAATATATTCAGAAAGAGTAGAGAAAACATTAGGGTTTGCTTCTGAAAAGATGGTGGAATAATTTGATTACAGTAGAACTGGGAAATGAAAGCTGTTTCCAAAGGTTTTTCTAAAACATCTCCTTAGATATCTTCTTTTTCTTTTTGGTAAATATTTTACAATCTTTTATCGTCTGTGCGATGCTCTGTAGTACAGAAAAAAAATGAAGATTATACTTCCTCTGAAGATGATTTATACTTAACAAACATCACTTTCAACTCATGAAAGTAATTTTTCCCACAATGTAACTTCAGATTCTGAAAACATTTTCTCTGTATATTTGAAGTCTGAATAGTATCTCCTTTTCAAATCAGAAAAAATCAGGAAATATATAAATATGTATCATTGTAAACAATTTTAAATAACATCCTATTTTTATAAATAACATCACATCCAAGACACGCTCAGATTTGTACTTCTCAGTAAGATCTGCCATAAATCTGATCAGAGAAGAACTGTTCACCAGTATTTAACAAAATAGACCTAATAAAGTGCAAAATGCCTCTCCTAAAAAAAAAAAGGATCATAAATTGCAACTTAAATAATTTATTTCTCTTCATTGTGTAATTTAAGAAGTAAATTGCTTTGTAGGAGGAAAAGTTTTTATAAATTGTTTTTTCATCAGTTGAGATGTTTTTGTAATCCACTTTTTTAGCTGGTCAGCACAAGTCAACACAAGCTAAAGAACGCAACAATTACCTTTTATTTAAAGTATTGCAAAATATCTTCAACGCTGACATGAAACTAGGAACTAAGAATTCTGTTTCTGGATTTTTGATTGATTTCCTGCATGTTTTTGCATGACTAACACAAGGAGTGCAGCCCTGTTCCTTACATGCTCCTCACCTGGTTATATTGCAAAATGAAAGGCGGCGTCTCGCTAACTTCTGAAAGCTGTAACAGATATAAATGCTGTCACCTATTGTGTTTCATTTTATGTAGTGGTTTGCAAATTGTCAAGTGCTGTAAAACAGTCCTCAAAGGCATCACGATGCCTCTTAAGAAGTATCCAGAGAGCACTGGATCTGGCAGTGTGAAGCAATAGGCATTGATGAGATGTACAATACTAAATATAGCAATATTAATGTTCAGAATTTCAACATATCTAGGTCTTTGTGTTCAGGAATTTTTGGGGACCTGAAATTTCTCTTATAAAGGAGTACTGCTTTCCTAAGTGGCTTAACTCCACTGAAAATAATGAGTCAAATTATAGTTAAAAGTACTGCCACACAAGCTTTCGTTCCTTGCAAGAAAAATCTAGGTTTTCAGTCAGTCAGTCAGTCAGTCAGTCGGTCGGTCGGTCGGTCAGTCAGTCAGTCAGTCACTAATCTCATACAATAAAATAAAAGGGAACTTATTTAAAATTAAAAAAGGGGAGCCATTAGACATGGATACTATGGCATTACTTGGAAAAGAGTTAGGAAATAAACTTGGATAAAGATTCTTTCTCATCAGGTGTTTGGTCTAATCTTAGAAAACAGTTACTTTATTTGTTTAGACTATGGAATTTTTCTCCCAGGTCTCAGAAGAATGTGGGTGGATTTTAGCTGAGTTAATCCAGGGGACATGGCATTTTTAATCATTTTAAAGATTATAATGTTCCTTCTTGCTTTGTAGCCACTAATACCAGGAGACAGCTATGGCCTAGCTGATGGACATATGGTGTAGCAAAGCTCATTAGCTCTGTTGTCCTTAGCAGAAAGGTTTATTACGTAGGGGTTGACCTGTGGAGAGAGAAAAGCTGCAAGAAAATTGCTGAGCGTCGTGTTGCGTTTCTGTATGGCTTGGAGCTTCTTTCACATATGATGGGGCATCTGGCTGATGGTCACGAGGAGCCCCTGGGCTGTCCCAGCAGTTCCAAAAAAAGCCCACCAACCGGTCTGTGAGTCACAGCGATGTCACAGGAAAGACACCATAGCAGAAGAGCGTACTTGCAGGAATAGGACACAATCCCGGCTTCCGCGCAGCTCTTTTCCTCTGGAAAAACTACTGGACTTTACTCCAGGTTGGCTGAAAGACGAGTAATATCTTCTCTTGCTCTGGTCACCCCAGTGAGTGCAGAAAAATGTATTCAATTCAATTTGAGGAAAAGGGAAGGCTATGGCATTGCTATAAATAATATCATTATGAAAATTTAGAAAGGCATTGTAGGCTAATTAGAATTAGCCAGAATATACTGAACCTGCTGCTCTGTAAACTGCCTTCTTATGCTCAGATTTGCATAATGTACTCTCATTATGTTTCAAAAGATATTGTAGCCTGCATTGGCTATCTTGGAAGAAGGCACCAATAGATAATCACAGAATCACAGAATCATGGAACGGCAGGGGTTGGAAGGGACCTCTGCCCTTCCCCCCTGCCAGAGCAGCTCCACCTACAGCAGGTGGCACAGGATGGCGTCCAGGTGGGTTGGGAATGTCTCCAGCGTCGGAGATTCCACCACCTCTCTGGGCAGCCTGTGCCAGGGCTCTGCCGCCCTCAAAGGAAACAAGTTCCTTCTCATGTTCAGATGGAACTTCCCAGATTCAGGTTTGTGCCTGTTACCTCGTGTCCTACCACTGGGCACCACTGAAAAAAGCCTGGCCCCCTCCTCCTGGCCCCCTCCCTTTAAGTATTTGTAAACATTGATGAGATCCCCCCTCAGTCTGCTCTTCTCCAGGCTAAACAGCCCCAGGTCTCTCAGCCTTTCCACGTAAGAAAGATGCTCCAGCCCCCTAATCATCTTCATGGCCCTTCACTGTCCCCTCTCCAGCAGTTCCCTGTCCTTCTTGAACCAGGGAGCCCAGAACTGGACACAGGACTCCAGATGTGGCCTCACCAGGGCAGAGTAGAGGGGGACAATGACTTCCTTCGACCTGCTGGCCACGCTCTTCTTGATACCCCCAAGGATGCCATTGGCCTCCTTGCAACAAGGGCACATTGCTGCCTCATGGTCATCCTGTTGTCCACCAGGACTCCCAGGTCCCTCTCTGCAGAACTGCTTTCCAGCAGGTCACCCCGAACCTGTCCTGGTGTGTGGGGTTGTTCCTCCCCAGGTGCAGGATCCTACACTTGCCTTTGTTGGACCTCATACAATTTCTCTCTGCTCAAGTCTCCAGCTTGTCCAGGTCCTGCTGAATGGCAGCACGGCCTTCCAGTGTGTAAGCCACCCCCCAGTTTAGTGTCATCAGCAAACTTGTTGATGGCACACTTTAAGAGCTGGGCCATAGTGCCTAATCATTGTCATAGCCAAGTTTTTGGGATTAGGTCATCAGTTTCAATATTTATTGTTATTTAAGGATTCTGCTGTCACGAGCATGTAGTCATTCAATTTTCCAGACATACTAGAGGCACGGCCTATAAAATTGAGTTTCCATGTAGAGTCAATGAATTTCTATGTTTCTTGAACATGCTGGAGTGTTCTGAGAACAAGCATCCAGTGTATGTTTGGGCACTGACCTTCTCATGGCTACATGGTAACTATGCCAATATTTCAAATTAAGACTTAAAATTGGCAACGTGGAAGCAGTTTCACATTGTGTCTGGATTTGAATGATAGCTAACTAGAAAAAACAATTTATAGGCTTGAGAAAATTTTGCAAAGTGCAAAAAATGCGAGTGCGTGTGCTTGTGTCACTACGTTGGTTGGTTTGGTTCTCCCATTGTCTTTTAATCTCACAGAAAAAAAGTAAAGGGATAGTATGCACAGGGAAAGTCATCAATAGTAAATTGAATGTTATTGACTGAGTGAGCTACCAACTCACTGTCATCAGCAAAAAGCAGCTCACTAATGAAGAAATCAGCCACACGTGTCTGCAGACTGAACAACTTGCATCAGTAAGGAACTGAATAAATATAGCTCTGCCAATGGCACAAAGTGCTTCCATCTGTACAACAGAGACAAGATGGAAAGGAGTTTGGAAATCATTTATGATATTAAAGAGATCTTGCCATTTCCCACCTCTCTAGCCATCGTCTTGTTCCAGAAGACTTAAATATGTCAGAAATAAAATTTGCGGAGCATTCACAGGCCTGCACAAGTTTCAAGAGTCCCTTATAATTTACATTGTCAAAACCTTTAGTCAGGTCAATGGTCAGCAAGCAAAGACTGTAATTTGCCTTGGTGCTATTTGTAAAGGGTCACATGCAGTGTTACTTTCTTAATAACTCCACGTTGAAGTTTCAGGAAGACACATTACACAAAACAGAAATTGAGTCGCTCCGTTTAGGTGCACTCGGACTTTCCTAGCATCAGAGGGGAGAAATGCCACAATAATTACCACAGTTTGCATCATGATTATTTGCAATAGATATCATTGATATCTTCGAATTGCTGTGAAATTGACTCTTGCTTTCAGATAATGTGAAAAGACCACGTGGTCCTCGTGTTGCTTTTTAAAATGTAATTTGCCGTCAGGTCTTTTCCGTACCTGTATTGTACAAAGGCACTGAGTGCACTGGTTCAGTGTGAAAGCTTTGGGAGAGGGCGAACATCCTGCACTGAAAAATTAAACAACTTATCTTTGCGTTTTGAACACAAGAGACTACCCATTTCAAAACGTGACAAATTTCTGTCACTCCCTGGACTGTGACTAAGGATGTTTCCTCTCTACCCCTCTATTATTAAAGTTTTGTATTGAGTTTCCTGAGTTTGCATGGTCTAATAGGTAGAGAGCTATGCGCGCCATCACTCTCTTGCCCATGCAAGAGGTAAATCATACCAGTACAGAGACTGCATTGAATGGGCTGATAATGACAAGAACAGGTTGAGATTTCTTTTCTCTACTAAATGGTATTGATTTCTCTAGATTTAATGCCATTCCATAGTTCTTTCAGAAGTGATGTTGTTTTTATGCTAATTTAAAGTGCATTTATACCATTTTGTGACTACATTCTGGGTTAATGGACACCTACTTCCATCATGTCCAACACTGTCTTGGGCATGTGTCCTATACATAACTTGTGCTACTATCAAATCTTACTACCTGCAGCTACTGGTTTGCTGTTTGTGTTTGCAGCTGACAATCCAAAATTCATGACGATGCTTGAAGACAGAGGTATAGCTCCTGAAAATTGACAGGAGCTCAGGATAAGTTAGAGAAATTAGAGGGGAAAATAACAACAAGTGGTTGTTCTGGTTTCAGCTGGGAAAGAGTTCATTTTCTTTCTAGCGATTGCTGTGGAAGGAATGTCAATAATACCTATTGTTTTTAGTTGTTGCTAAGTGGCGTGCACACTATTCAAGGACTTTATTTAGCTTCCCAGAGAAGCACAGACAGAACAATGGAATGGCCAATGGAATATGCCGGACCATAGACACCATGCTCCACGGATCAGTGGGGGTTGGCGGAGAGAGTGGGAATCCGCCATCACTGCTCGGCACGGTGCCAATCCACTGGGCTGTGAGAGTGACCCATGTCATCATCATCATCATCATCATCATCATCATTATCATTATTTTTATTTTTATTTTTATTTTTATTTTTATTTTTATTTTTATTTTTATTTTTATTTTTATTTTTATTTTTATTTTTATTTTTATTTTTATTTTTATTTTTATTTTTATTTTTATTTTTATTTTTATTTTTATTTTTATTTTTATTTTTATTTTTATTTTTATTTTTATTTTTATTTTTATTTTTATTTTTATTTTTATTTTTATTTTTATTTTTATTTTTATTTTTATTTTTATTTTTATTTTTATTTTTATTTTTATTTTTATTTTTATTTTTATTTTTATTTTTATTTTTATTTTTATTTTTATTTTTATTTTTATTTTTATTTTTATTTTTATTTTTATTTTTATTTTTATTTTTATTTTTATTTTTATTTTTATTTTTATTTTTATTTTTATTTTTATTTTTATTTTTATTTTTATTTTTATTTTTATTTTTATTTTTATTTTTATTTTTATTTTTATTTTTATTTTTATTTTTATTTTTATTTTTATTTTTATTTTTATTTTTATTTTTATTTTTATTTTTATTTTTATTTTTATTTTTATTTTTATTTTTATTTTTATTTTTATTTTTATTTTTATTTTTATTTTTATTTTTATTTTTATTTTTATTTTTATTTTTATTTTTATTTTTATTTTTATTTTTATTTTTATTTTTATTTTTATTTTTATTTTTATTTTTATTTTTATTTTTATTTTTATTTTTTCATTTTCTGTTATTGTTTCTATTTAAATGTTTTTATCTCAACCCACAAGGGTTTTTTTCGTCCCTTTTTCCTCCCTTTTTTCCCTCCCCACTCTTCTGAACGAAAAAAGGGAAGGGGCTGAATGAGCAGCTGCATAGTTNGAAGACAGAGGTATAGCTCCTGAAAATTGACAGGAGCTCAGGATAAGTTAGAGAAATTAGAGGGGAAAATAACAACAAGTGGTTGTTCTGGTTTCAGCTGGGAAAGAGTTCATTTTCTTTCTAGCGATTGCTGTGGAAGGAATGTCAATAATACCTATTGTTTTTAGTTGTTGCTAAGTGGCGTGCACACTATTCAAGGACTTTATTTAGCTTCCCAGAGAAGCACAGACAGAACAATGGAATGGCCAATGGAATATGCCGGACCATAGACACCATGCTCCACGGATCAGTGGGGGTTGGCGGAGAGAGTGGGAATCCGCCATCACTGCTCGGCACGGTGCCAATCCACTGGGCTGTGAGAGTGACCCATGTCATCATCATCATCATCATCATCATCATCATTATCATTATTTTTATTTTTATTTTTATTTTTATTTTTATTTTTATTTTTATTTTTATTTTTATTTTTATTTTTATTTTTATTTTTATTTTTATTTTTATTTTTATTTTTATTTTTATTTTTATTTTTATTTTTATTTTTATTTTTATTTTTATTTTTATTTTTATTTTTATTTTTATTTTTATTTTTATTTTTATTTTTATTTTTATTTTTATTTTTATTTTTATTTTTATTTTTATTTTTATTTTTATTTTTATTTTTATTTTTATTTTTATTTTTATTTTTATTTTTATTTTTATTTTTATTTTTATTTTTATTTTTATTTTTATTTTTATTTTTATTTTTATTTTTATTTTTATTTTTATTTTTATTTTTATTTTTATTTTTATTTTTATTTTTATTTTTATTTTTATTTTTATTTTTATTTTTATTTTTATTTTTATTTTTATTTTTATTTTTATTTTTATTTTTATTTTTATTTTTATTTTTATTTTTATTTTTATTTTTATTTTTATTTTTATTTTTATTTTTATTTTTATTTTTATTTTTATTTTTATTTTTATTTTTATTTTTATTTTTATTTTTATTTTTATTTTTTCATTTTCTGTTATTGTTTCTATTTAAATGTTTTTATCTCAACCCACAAGGGTTTTTTTCGTCCCTTTTTCCTCCCTTTTTTCCCTCCCCACTCTTCTGAACGAAAAAAGGGAAGGGGCTGAATGAGCAGCTGCATAGTTCTAGTTACTGGCTGAGGTTAAACCACACCAGCAGTGTACAGCTTTTTAAGTTTTTAGACTGAGGAAACAGTCTGGATTTTTTTACCATAGCTACATAACTATCTGAACAAAATGGGAAAGGGGGTTCTTCTTTTGAAGTCCCTCAAAATGAAGAAAAATTTACTTCAGGCTGAAATGAACAAACAAAAAATCGGAGTACATCTAGCACAACTTAAAAGTAAATAAAAATACATGTCATCCATATATGTTGGATGAAATATAAATAATTTCAAAACTAAGTGATTAATTCAGATTTTCTTAAAGTTTTTTAAAGCTTTTACAACAGCAAATGTAAAGCTATTTAAAGCTTTTCCAACAGCAGTTTGGCAAAACTAAATGCATTTACATATGTATCAGAGTTGTCCAATCTATATTATTTTGCCCAGCAAGGTGTGAAGCAATGTGTCCATCTCTGTGCACCTTCAGAAGAAGGAAATTGAAGCAATTTTTCAATCCACTTACTGGATTGCTGGTGAATTACTGATGATGCCTCTTCCAGTTGTAGTAGAGTAACACATTGTGTCAGTAATATATAGATAAAATATAGTTAAGAATTTTGCAACATGCAAGTCATGGATAATCTGCAGATGTGCATCATATTTAAATCGTATCCCAACACCTCTTTGCGCAATATCTGTTCTATTGAAAGAACAAATTAAAGGTGTAAGTTAATTTGATATCTCCAGACACTCTGAGGCCTCAGTTCTCTGTTACCTACTCATTATATTTTCCATCATTTCCACTCCCCTGTCATTCTTCTAGATTCTTTCCACAAACCAAACATCCTGAGAATCAATCTCCCTCCCTTCTTCCCTCTCTCCTTTTCATTTCCTCTTTCTTACTCCTTTTTTCTTCTCTTTTTTCCTTCTCCTTCTTCTTTGCCTTCGCCTTCGCCTTCACCTTTGCCTTCGCCTTCACCTTCGCCTTGTCCTCCTTCTCCTCCTCTTCCTTCTCCTTTTTCTCCTTCTTCACTCCTAGTGGAAATAAGAAATTATGTAGACAAAATCTCTGGGGCACTGACCTGTAAGTTTTTTTAATGGAAACTAAGGGGAAAAAACCCCACCACCCAAAGAAACAGCAGACAACACCCTTTGATAAAATTCAGACTATACACTTGCTATCACAAGCTGTTCTTGTTATCAGGAGAGATAAGGGCTGTGTCTGGCTCCCGTACAGCTAACACGTGGGATTACACTTCTGCAACACACCTAAAACGGGTGACATAATACAGAAATGGGACATAACATGACATTCACTTCAATGCTCTTCATATTAGTACGTGTTTAAATGACTGATACGTGATTGCACAAGTCAGCGGTTCTCAAATTGGGTTCTGTGGTCCATAGAAAACCTCTATATCACATTGTACTGTTGTCCCCCTGCTGTCCTCCAATCCTAACCGGAAGACAGCTGAGATACATGAAATACTTCTCTAACAATACTTCACCAGGTAGCCATTATATTTGTTGTTTTGCCAGCTCTTGGTTGAACTGACATGGTGCGTGTTGTTAGGAAGGTGAAGACGGGGAGGGATTAGACCACATTGTATTAAGAAAAAGTGTTTTGAGGAAGCGTGTGAACTTCCTAAGCAGCGTCACTGCCACCGCAGCAGCCACAGGAGCTGGATTCCTTTTTTTTTTGTCTTCAGACTCTTTGACTATTGTAAAAATTGCAGCTCGTGGCTCTGCTGGATGTTACCGGCACAGGCACGTGCCTCCTCCTGTGTTTCACGCTGCTGTCACTTGGGAAGAAGGGTTATTTTGGAGCTCGGCGGGGGCACCCGTTCTCCTTCTCTCTGAACGGGGGCAGCGCCATGTTCTGCCAACCGCCTTTGACTGGCAGAACACAAAAGACATGTCTGTCCTCTTTGCTTCGTTCCTCTCTCCTCTCATTGGGAGAGTAGAGGCAGTGACGGTAGCGTGATGAAGTGTTGGGCTGTGCCAGCAGCAATTAGCTGCTCAAACAGTTGCTTCTGCTCCCTGGAGAAAAGCTAGTAAAGCAGATGAAAGCATCCTGTGGGCTGGACTTGATCCATGGACTACCTGTAGAACCTGCAGAACTCATTAGCATCTCCTCTATTGCTTATATTCTGCTAGATGTAAAGGTATATCTAATTTAATTTTAAATTTTATATTCCTTTAATGAGACAGAGTGTGTTTCATGAGGACATTACTTGCAATACATATAGCAGTTTTGTCAGGGTAAAATGATGTGTGTCTTGGACATAAAGTGCTTCCTAGAGGGCTTAGTGACATAAATATTTCTGCCGCTAGAGAAAGGTGTAAGAAAGTCCACCAGTAAAAATCGAAGAATATGCTAAATGAGATCTTAAACAAGGCTGTATTAAAAAATAATAAAGTTTGATGAGTTAATTTACAAACTGCAAAGAAAGCAAGGACACCGTGTTTATGTAGAGATTCTACTTACGCGTGATTTATTATTTCTGAAGACTGAAAGGCCAAATCCCAAGGACTTCAGTGGAAGTTACGTGCAGGATTCTGGCAGAATTACACTCCAGGATAGTAGTTAACAACCTTCTAAGCTCTTCTAAGAGATATTAGAGGGTTAAATGCTCAGCTTGTAGCTGTAGCTTTTAAACTTGAGCTTGGGAAATTTAAATTCAATAAACATCCTAGCTAAGTTCTTTTCAGAAAACAAGTCTCATGCATTTTTATGTGCCTCTGTATTATTTAATATGCTATACCTTACTTAGACTTAGTCAGAGTTCTGAAAGAAAATAAAAAATACAACTGGGATAGCTTTTAGATGTACTCTGCCAAATACTCTTTTGCCCAGGTCGTGTGCAGGGTACTATCATTAGTGTTCTGTGCTGGAAATTTTGTTGTTGTTTGTATTTTTTTGTTTTTGTGCCCTTTGTTATGACCTTGGGCCTCAATCAGCTCATTAAAAATTAAATTGCTTATTACAACCTGGCTTCGTTTTCCACTTTGATCAGAGAGCACAATAGGTTCCTTAAGTGGATTTACCCATAAAATATTCTGGTAATGAGAATAGAAAAGGCAAGTTTAATAACTTTAATATCAAAATAAATGCTACAGAAATACCACCCAGAGGATAATAACAAACATTTTATCTAAAAAAAAAGATAAAACTCCATGCAATATGAAGATTCTGGTTTCTAGTTTATTAAAAGAGCATCTTTAACAATTTGAAATCAGTATAATTTCCACTTCTTCCATGGCTAGTGCTCTGCTCTCATCAACATGTGAACATTACAGCATTATTTAATTTGTACTGAAATAATTTGAATTTCAAGAAAGAGATAAGACTGTTTAAAATCATAGAGAAACTTTACTGAATGCTGTTAATTACTCAATTTTTAAGTACTGCTCCTTTTTCTCGTGTTCGCTCCTTGCTTGTTATCCAGGAGTTTTATCTCACAGATTTTATCTCCTACGCATTTGTTCACACAAAGATTTGGGAATGGGGGGTGGTGCAAATATAATGTAAAAATAATCTGTAACATGAAAGCACAAATCCACTTAGTCTAGACACCAATTTCTGACAGGGTCTAGGGGAAAGTATGAGAGTAGAAAAAAAAATATATTGAGACTTGTCCAACACATTAGCTGAGCTTTTCTGCAACCTTTGGCACCAGTGATCTTTCTCTTGCCTATACAACCAAAGGATTTTAACCCAGAATATTCCCATGTAACCACGAGTGTTTGATTTTTTATTATGCCCTTTTCATCAGTCCTCTTTTTCAAAGGTTTCACTCGTTCTGAAAGGAGTTCAAACTGCTGCAATTGAAGTGACCAGGCACAAACCACGGATGATGAATAGTTCGACTAAGCAGACCACAGTTACGTCTTGGATTGCAAATGGTTCTGAGCAGTGAAAACACTCAGAAAATATTTGTAATAAGAGGTGGAAAATAATTCGTAACGGAGGGAATTGATCAACAATGACTATAAAAACCTGCAACCAGTGTGTCAAATATACATTACACTTGGCAGTTCTTAATGAATAAGAATCAAAAAAAATAAATCATCGACAATAACTTTAAGAAAAAACATGAAATAAATTTGCTCTTACTACTAAGCTATATTCTGAAAATAGAATTAAAATTAAAATCGGTATTAATTTTAAATCAATAAAGAAAGATGAAGGATTTATTTTAGGATCTCGTCATAATGTTATAGCTACCAGAGAAGGGGTGACAAGCTTAATGTTTGACAAGGGTACCTAATTCAAACTTAGACTACCACGCACTGAGAAAATAAAGAGGCTTCAAGGCTCCAACAAAGTGGTCTTGAAATAAAACGAAAAAAGTGAATGGTGACTCGTCAACTCCAACTAAAATCCCTGAGCAGACCCTTAAGAAGGGAGTAAGGTTTTTTCCTCCTTTATCACACTCACATAGTCACCATTCTTTTTTTGGAAAGAATATAACATGCAAAAATTGAAGATGCAAATGAAAAGACTGAGTACGCAATACTATTCAAGAAGCTTATTCCCCTATATTGTTTCCAGATTTTTGGAGAATCTTATAGGCGAGAATTTGCTTACTGTCATTCAAATCTTTTGTGTTTAAAACTTTACAAGAAACAAGCAAGACAGAAGCAAAATACTTCACACAACTGTTTGTCCTATTTGTAAATCTCCTTACTACTCTCTGGAAAATTATTGAAAACTGATATTTTTTTTTGTTCAAGCATATTGTATTATAAAGGGTCTTTTCATGATGGATTTTATTAAAAAAAGTTTAATATCTGTAAGTTTAAAAAATTATTTAAGTTTAAAAACAAAGCTGCCTTGTGGATGGAGTGCATTAATAGTCAGCAGCCAGCTGATAATACAGAACATTTAGAGCGCTCTAAATTTGTCTCTGGATATTAATACTTGACTGAAATATTCAATTTTGCAATCTACTATTCATACATCTATATATTTAAATGAAGATATTTTCCTTCAAAAATCACAATGGTCTAAATCCATCTCTCATTTCTGTAAATAGCTGGAATATATTTCCTCACACGATGTGTACATAGTATGCAGAATAATTTTTATAATAAATCTATTAGGATCTTTCATGGGTACAAATACAGAGAATTTTTATATGTTCATATTGTTTATGGTCACAGTTTGTTTTATGAGTGATTTCCTATATGATGGTGATTATGAACACTCTAGTATTTTTCAGTCTTAGGCTGAATGTTGTATTAAATCGTTTCTATTCAGCACAACATCCTGATACAGGTCAATAATTTGAAATAAGCTGTGATCCATCTTTAACAAAATACACTTCATATATATTTTATCTACTGTAATGCTTTTGACTGCTTTTCGTATTCACTGTGAGCAGATCACTCATTAAGGAAGAATTATTCTGTTCTCAAATTCTTCCACCACTGCCATTCACAAGTGATTAAACTAGTTTTAAAATTAAGGAAGAACGTCAGTAACTTAAGGATGAGAAGAAATAACAAGCAAAAACCTGTTAAAAATGTAAGGATTCAAAATGAAGATGTGTATGAATATATAATAAAATTGATGTACATATATACATAAGCATATATTTGCACACACAAAGTTATATATATTTACATATATATATATATACACTTGTGGAGACATGGTAGAGATACGCTTTAAATATATAACCAAATGAATAAAGGACATATATATTTTCAGTAGTAAAAAAATGTGGGATAATACTAAAGGTAATGAAGTATTTTATCGGTATGTATGAAAGAACCCTTTCCTTCCTTGTCTTTGGAAATATCTAGAACTGCCTTTAAGGTTTGTTCCATATACTCAATATCCTCTAATAAGCGTGCTGCTTTGCGATCGCACTGGCTTTTGCTCTTATTGCTTAGGTTTTGTAAATAAAGGCAAAGAGTTTTGCTATATTGCAGAACATTAGCAGTATCTGACAGCACTTGGACTGATTGTTTCTCACACAGAATTATAGCACTCAGGTTAACTTCCAGTAAATGTATGACTCTTCATAACGTCTCTGAGCTGACACTAAGGTATATGCTCACGTGTAAGCCTGTGTTCTGTCCATCCCAAATCCAAGCACTGGAAATGACATTTAGTGTTGCTCAGCTATTTGCGCTTTCCCCATTACGTAAGGGTTGGACTTTTACATTCAGTTTAGCAGGTTGCCCCACTTTGGGCGCCAATAAATCTGTTGAGGGTTTGGGCCAGATTGGCCCAAGCAAGCCGAGCAACAGATGTTCCCTCTCTGCCGAGCAGGAAAGAGAGAAGAAGAGAGACTAGTTTAGTAAGAACTAAACTACTTTAATGAAATATAAAGAATAAAATAACAAAAAGAAAATAATGAAATATATACAAAACCATATCAAGCTCCCAGGATGACAATCACGTCACCAGCAGGCACTGGTCCAGACTGGACTCAGCGACGGAAGGGAACTGGATCCAGGAACACACGGGTTGGGATTAAAGGCAGACGAACCGATGGAGTCCTCCTTGGATGCCGGCCATTGAAGAAGGAAAGCAAGAGCCCCAGCAAGGGCAAAAGCCGGAGCGAGCTGGAGAGGAAGGCAAAGCCGGAGCCGAAGCCGTGCTGACCCTTTGATCCTTCAGCTTTTATCCTGAGCATGAGGCAGATGGGATGGAATACACTGGTTGGTCAGTTTGGGGTCACCTGTCCTGTCCGCTCCTCCCCACAGGTGCGATCCCTCTACGCTTCTCCGCTTCCAACCCTCCAACGGGACAAATACCAAAGTTGGCTGCCCTTGGCCGCTATCGCAATAAGTATAAGCCAGGGCATCTCTGCATCCCGTGCCTCGGCAGCAGCTGTAAACATGGGTCTCATCACTCTGAGAAAGAGCAGTTTTCTGCACAATCTGCCGCTAACTTCAGCAGTTAGAAGAGGCCTAGTTAAAAAGCAGAGTTACTGAACAAAACCGGTCCTGTTTTACCTCAAACCAGGACACAGGTAAAAATACAATTTAGAGTTCACAAGTAGTTCCTATTTAGGGCCTAGCGGGATTAAATAAGATTCTGGTCTGAGTTTAAAGAAGTTACATTTCCTTCATCACACCATTTGTAAACCGATCAGCTGTTTCGCCTCCCTCCCCATCCCTTCTCTTAGACAAGACGGTTTATTTCTTTTCGTGCAGGAAGTAATCTGAAATTCTCTTCTCGTATAAAAACCCCCACAACTGTGCTCTTTCGGTGCGAGGTTTGTACTTCATTATTTCTGA
The DNA here is from genome assembly GCA_013398295.1 of Chionis minor. NCBI lineage: Eukaryota > Metazoa > Chordata > Aves > Charadriiformes > Chionidae > Chionis > Chionis minor. The sequence goes on along the minus strand of VZSF01010504.1, from coordinate 91,472 downwards.
GATAAGCCTTTGAACACTCTTTCTGCAGGTAGACCACGTTCCCTCAACAGAGGGAACATGCATTTCTAGCGTATCAGGTCGGTTTGAAAAGACCAGTGGTTTGAAGTAACGTCGGGAAGGGATTTGGTCTATTGAGTCAAATCAGTTTGTGATTACTTTTCTTCTTGTGGCCACTACCCTGTTGTGTTGGAATATGTCCCTGCAATGCCATTCTGATTACTGACACACCAAAGAACCGCCGGCTCATTAAAGGGCAGGTAGCTGAAGGACTGATAACTTTTTGCTCTTTCTCTTCCCCTTTCTACCATCCTAATAATCGCCATTAAGCATCAGGAGTCTATATATGGAAGTGCCTTTATTACAGGCACAACAATAGTTGCTTTCAGCTATTTTAACCCCTGAAACTGGGGTTCACAGTTGTCTGACTTTACTGGGATTGTTCTCCAGTGTTGTGCTTTTCAAAATTATTTCCCCTGCTCCTTTCTCCCCATTTTGACACTTTTATTCTGAACATCCAGCAAGGCTGTGTGACTTTCTGCCATTTCCTGGCACTGTACAAAAAGCAGAAACGTAGATATGGCTTTTAGCTTTCCCCATTATCCGCAAAATCGCACAACACAATGTAATGTTTGGGGTTTTTTTTGCTGTTTCTTTTATGTGCTGTTTTTAAGCTTATCTATAATCGCCGTCTACACTTTGTGGCAAAATATATCCAGAAAGATGCTAAATGTTTAAAAGTCTAACGTCATCATTCAGTAGAATCAAAATGCCCCTTGGCAGAAAATAATAGCTTATACACGATTTGTGTGTGATATTGTACTGGATGGATTAGAATTTCCATGACAGCCTTTTAACATGACACAAAAAAACCACTGATAGCTAAACTGCTGGAGAGCATAATCAATTTTTTTTTTAAATAAGAGAAATATTGGCTTTGTTACCTTTTCAAGGACAAAAACTTCTCAAGTGACCTCTAAGGAAAAAATCATTAGGAGAGGTTTCATGCTCTTGGAAAAATTTTCTCTTAGTCTAGGAAGAAAATTTCATTTGGAGTCAGAAGCAGAACATGGGTTCTTTTACAGTGTAATTACTTAATCAGTGCTTCTGAAGATTAGTCTGAAATACTGCATAACTGAGCAGAGCTCATTCTGCCTTGCAAAAACAGAGCTCCATTCATTTAACATATATAAAATAAAGTATATCACTTTCGCTATAATGCAGTACTCTACAGTGTCTAATTTCATTCAGTAGAATTTTAATATAATAAAAAAAATATATATGGTAAAATAGATCTGAAAACACATCACTGCCAAAGAATGCCCTTTCAAGTTCATGTTTTTAGGCCCATTACTTAACCTTTGGGAATATTTCTGTACGTTTCTAATTTACTTAGAAATTAAGATGTTTGTTGTCCCCGGTGCCATTTCACATAACAACGTTTCAAATAATTTCCAGTTCAATTCAAGTGAAGGAAAAGACTTTTCACACTGCAAGACAGTTTTTTGCAGCTTTTGTTCTGTTTTTTATAGTCCACCGCAAGAAGAACTTGGAGTAGAAAGTTGGTATTTGTCAGACAACAAACCTCACTGAGCAGTTCTGTGTTTCTGTAAGGTTCCAAAAGTTATACTCTGCGTACTAAAACCAAGAAATTGTTTGGTAAATGCACCTTTAACTTTAGCTATGATGAAAATTACTAATAGTGCTCACAGAGTGATGGAAATGTCTGCCAGAAGACCTCTGCCTTGCTATTTTTATATGATCTGAAAGGCTAACGGTAACAAAATCTTGTCTAGTGATCTACAAAGTTTGCATTTGTGCCTACTTAGAGGCGTGTTGAGTGTTTCAGAGCCACTGGAACGAATAGATTTGAAGTTTCAAGTGCCATGGAAGAGGAATCATGAGGTCCCCTATTGTTTTACATCTTACCAAGTTTCCCAAAAGTTTGCAGGATAATGCAGAAAAATCCCATGGGAAAAATCCACGGCAATTCTTTTTATTGTTCATTGATCCATTTTCAATTCGTTTGACAAATTAATTCAATATTCATTATTTTTTAAATTTCTAATTTTTTTTATAAATTATTATTATTAGGATAGACATCCATGATAGCACATTATGAAACATCAAATCTTTGTGGAATAAATTCAAACCAGGGGAACATCTTGTTGGTTTTAGGATTTGTGTAATATAAACTGCTTAGCACATCCAAAACAACAGAGCTTCTTACATTATCTACTGACAAAGTGAAACTTTTTACTTAGACCTATTTATCAATGACGATGTTTTAAATGTTTCTTAGTCTATTGTATGGCAGAAAGTTTTCTACCCAGTAAAATGAATATTAGCAGAATAAGTGCATGTTAGACAGCAGGAAGACAGTGAAATCTAAGGAAAATTACTAAAAAGATCAAAAAAAAAAGGTGTTTTATGCTATATACGGCATAGATGTAATGGATTTAAGTAAAGAACTAATACATGATCTTTTTTTCATTTCGTATTGCTCTCCACATTGCTGAGTCTGCCTATTAAAATACAGAACAGTTAGAAAAAACTATAAAAGAGCTATTGCCTCCATTTCCAGTATGCTCTGGAAAATCCTGGAACACAAAAGATGCTGAACACATTTTTAGTCTTCCTTAGCTTTTTTCCTTATAGCTTGCCCTTTTAAATTATGCCTTCTGGGTATTTTGTTAAGTGTTCATTTCATATTTCATACATAATTGTGTTGGTGCATTTTAGTAATAAAAGAAAAATAGAGATTATTTTTACGCTGACATAGTACTTGGTTTCCACTAATAGTTAAAGCAAAATATGACTTTCTATTTAAGAACTATATTGACAGAAAGATGAGTGTAAAGTCAGGAAATGGGAAGTTAAGGTGTATAGTACTCCTAGTATACTCTAGTATACTACCTAGTAGTATAAGTACTCTAGTATAGTACTTAAATTATGTTACAATTTTCAAGCATTTTACCTCAGCTTATATTAGGTACTGTATTTTTTCTTATAAGCTATATCAGACAAGCAAACGTAGTCCGTGAAATTATGTCTATGAAAAAAAAAAGCTAATATGCCTTAAAAATATGTTGATAAATGTTTTTGTGCAAAACATTTGTATACTACACATTAACCATGTAATGTACAATTCACAGAGCTAGCTGGTAACAGTTTTCTTTCACCCTTTCCTTTTCTTTTTTCCTCCTTCCTCCTTCCCTCTTCCCCATGCCTTGTCGTCTATGCTTGACAAGACACTGCCTTCTCATTTTCTTTTTGTGAGATCCCCTCAGAAGAGGAAGCAACAAAAAGCTTGAAATCAGACAGAGAGCTGATTTGCTTACAGTTTAATCTGCGGTGAAAGTTGTTGGCCCACGGAGCAGAGCTGGTGAGACCTTTCTCCTGTGTGAACCACCCAGAGACAGAAATGGCTACTACGAGCAAAGACTATTTCCTCCTAAAGTCCCCAAATCCACTGGGGCACAGATTTAAAGCTTCTCATCATTTACTGTGATTGGCGACCCTGAAAATGCTGATATTAACTTCAACATCTGACTATCCCTCACTGCTAGATAAGGGTCTCTGAATCCGACAAACATTTGCAATACTTTTCCAATGAGACCCTTCAGTCCAACAAAACCATCGCCGACCGTTCAGCTGTGGGTTTGGTTAAGGAAACTCATTGCATAATGGGATTAGTCATGTTATTGACATCTTAAGTAGAATAGAACATTCCAGCGAGTAAGGTGTTATAAGTGAAAAATCATCAAAAATCTTTCAAGAGATAATAGATAATTATCTATTGCTTTATTCTTCCCTACATGACACACAGTAAGGGATCAAAAACTGTTGCCTACAGTCTCTGCTTGAGTGGCTTACTCTCTTTCAGTGGAGATAAGAAGAATGTCCCTTTATAAGAAATTCAAAGTTTGTCTTATATTTGTGTGCAAATATTCAAGAAAGCAGAGTTAATATTGTATTTGCGAGCTTAGCATTCTCTTAATGTATTTTGGGCACAGGATTAGAAAAGATTTCACATTCAGTGAATATAAACACCTTAATATACGCACACTAAAGGGTAATATATCTTAAGTAATGGGAACAGGTTTTCCCAGAGAAAACCTTTGTGTTATGGGTGACTTTTGATGACTTTTTTATTACATTTTCTTGAAAACATGTGCCTTATGATGGTAATTCAAATACTAGAACAGCTGCTTTTCAGAAGATGTAGAGAGGGATTATTATGACTGCAAGCAGTTGCTTAAAGTTTGCTTCACTTTTTTTTTTCTTTTCATAGAATCCTTAGAAAAATACAATGAGTAGAGATATCAAGTGGCTGTTCTGTCCATGCATCTCTCATCCATCTCCAAATCAAAGTCAATCATACCCGATCCGTTCCTGAGAGATGTTTGCCTTACCATTTTTTAATAAAACCTACAGCGTTTGAAATTCTTTCTGCTTTACAGGTAGTGTACTCTAGTACTTCCTTGAAAGAGTAAGAATGAAATAAGAGCAAAAGTTAACAAAAAGTGTGCTGAAGAATTTTCTGTGTGTCCACTCGTTTTTCAGCAGTGTATCTTATTTCTGACTTCATGTTCTGCTTAAAAACACGGTAAAAAATCCTAATATATCACGATTTCAGGAAGAAAAGCTGCTGCAGTTGCGACAGAGGTGGTTATCTTTCAGTGGATAATTTAGTGATTATCTTTTACTTAGGTGGAGTAGATTTTTGGTGAAACTCCATTTTCACCAAATAATTTAACCCTTAGGACCTGAGGCAGAGAAGATATTTGAATTCTTCACTTTTATTGGTGTCTGTGGGAGTTAGACTCCTCCTGAATGAGAGGTTCCATGCAAGTATATCCTGTATTTCTTGCTTCTTCATCTCAGCTACTGAATGCTTTGAAAGAGGTAAGATGGTGTGTCTATAGCATCAAGATCTAGAGCGCCCTGCAGCTGAACTGAGCTGGGACTAAGGTGACAGTGACAGTGACTAAGTCACTAAGGTGACTGATGATGGAGGGAGCGAAGCACCAAACTGAAGGGCACCAACGTTCCCTCCGTGGAGATCAGGCTTTCTCTTTTAACCAATTTCCCTACTCGTGTAGCCCGGCTAAGAGTGGACACTAAACATGTGGCAACAGAGGCCAGGAGTGACCTGAAACGATCTGGAATTCTCTTCACAAGAATATAAGCTGTACCTTTAAAAAAATTCCTAAGTTTCCAACTTTGCTTATAACAGGTGTTTATAACGTCTTTCTAAACATATGGATGTTTTTAAGGATTTCTCCTTAAGGACCTATCTATATGAATTACTCCCATTGCACAAGACATTTCCTAAACATTCTTGAATCACTGGATTCATCTCTATCTCTTTTCTTCGGGGGATCATTTCCTCGATGAAAATTGCATCTGTCAAAAGGGAAAAAGGAAGAATCAAACATTCTAATGGATTTTTATGTACCGCACACATAATTTTTTGAAAGAGGATGGCATCTTTTTGCTACTGCTGACTTTTCTGCTAGAAATTGTAAGATATCTCCTCATAAACTGAAATTTCCTATTTCAGTTTCTAAACTCAGCGGTTACGTACGGCAAAGAACACATCTCTATTAGCCGAATAGAGCGAGAGTACTGCAATTGCCACTCAGATGAACACAAAACTCAGGGTTTGAAAGGGCTGTAAAAACTCCCGGATTCCTCTGCGAGGATGGATTGTGCTCAGTTCCCATGAATCCTCCAAAGCAGCACGTAAGAATCCGTCATCAGCTTCTTACCATGAAGCACAGGAGAACAGGAAACAGGACATTTTTATTGCTTCCAAATAGAAGCAGTTTCGAAGAAGGCGTTATTACACCTTGAAATGCTTAAATGTAAAGTTTTAAAACTGTGTTTCGTTGTGATCCGCTCCACTGGTACTTTTGCATGGAAATTTTCTTATTAGTTAACACCAAGGCTTATTACTGAAAATACTCAAAGCAGCCTGAACAAAGAGGTTTTAAAGTTTGTTACTACAAGAGAGACATTTCTCTGAAAGCAGAATCTTTAAGTAGTTTCTGTAGATTTTATTGTATGAATAAAAAGTAATTTCTATGTACACTACGCTTTATATGCTCCATCTGGAAACAAAATAGCAATTGATAAAAAGCAATTATGCACATTTTTAATATTTAAGAAATCTAAGTTTTTACTTTTTAATTGTCAAACTTGATATACGCTACGCCTATCTTTTTCTAAGATAAAAGATTGAATGGAATGTTCCTACAAATAGCAAAACAGGTTCCAGGACGTAGACTGTTTCCATAGAACTGCTATTCCAAACTTGTCTTTACCATGGAAGAAGAATTAATTTATCATTTTCAGGACAAAAGGTGAACACTGTTTTTATAGACAACTTCTCACAACCCTGTGTTGGACGTGCTTTGTATTCCAGAAGAATAGAAATCCCATCCTTGCACTGAGTTCTCTGTGACCTTGTGGCTACCAGGTACTTAAGAATTCAATCAACAAATGAAGTTAGTGCGGATTTCTCTAGGCAGATGAGATATTTGCTTAAGAAGTAAGAAAGATAAACCCCATTCCACATAAACATCTAGTTAACATATTTTTTTTTTTTTTAATTCCAATAATTTTTTGTGTCAGTCTCAGAATTTTAGTGCCTTGAAAGCTTGGTGTTTTGGCAGCACAGCTGTATATTTGTCAGTCTCATGTGGTCTACCATTCACTCCTTGAGGCAGAGGAGTTCTGAAGCTGAGCCTGGAAGATTGTTGTGCAAATTAATCAGCCTTGGTCAACGATTTTTTTTTTTCTGGTGTGGAACACTAAAAAGCTTTTTTGCATTAGTCTCGCCCTTTTAATTTTGGGACTGTTTTGCCTTTTCTTTTGCCTATTTATATATAGTAATAACGTTTAAATCTATTTCTTTTTGCTGTGTGAATCAAGTCACAGTACCAAATTTTCTCCTCGCAGGTAGGTAAGTGAGAGAAGATTATGAAGAACTGAGTCCAAGTCTTTATGCAGTCGGTGACCGATAACCTGGTGCTGATCTTTGTATTCCAGGGCTGTGTTTTCTCCACTTGACCCCACTGTTTACAGACCCAGAGATATATAGGAGAGGTTTGAAGAGCTTTAGAGCCAGTGGATGCTTAGTCCTCTGAGCAGCAACCGGACTGTCAGCTGGAGGCAGTAGCCCTGAGGACCTGGTGAAGGATTCCCTCCAGAGTTCGCCACAGTTTTAACTAGATTTTCTGTGCCCTGTGCCAGCTGATGCTGCTTTCTCAGATCCATTTGCCTTCGCTTCCCCTCCACACAGATAATTTACTTCAGTTTCATCGTTTATTCTCCTTCCTCCGCAGCTTCACTTCTTTTCCCGTTCCTCCTGAAATGCACTCATGCAAAAATAAACATATAAATATTTTAAAATATTATTAACAGGATGATTTAGCCATCGCGCTGGAGTCACTTTGCAAGCTCTGTTTTTGTGTTAGCTCTGCATATGGGGTCTTGATTGTGAAGTCTTCATGTGCGAAAGGAAGAGTCTTTTAGTTGGTATTTGTACTGCATCACTTTATGGGCATCCTGTATACCAAATTGCAAGTAATTTAGGGGCGTAGATATTATGTGCAGATCTTTTATTATTACACCTTGGAAAGCCGGCAATACTTCCAGCTTAAGTGAGCTCTTTACACTATAATAAAAGGGGATATATTATGAGGTCAAGGATTAAATGAAGTAGGGATATTGGGATAATTTTTGTGGCAAAATCTGTGATAGCAGAAGCATGTGATCACAATATGTTTGTTTATCAGCCAGGAGGAAAAAACATGCTTCAAAATAAGAAACGCTACCAGCTGTGGCTAGAATAGTTGGAAAGCAACTGTTGGTATAGCTAGAATTTTAATATGCTTCTTTTTTCAAACTTGCTTCTTGGTGAAAGCCTTCCTTCCAGGGGCTGTCAGCTGAATTTCAAAAGCTTTTTCAGGTATGATAGCAGCAGAAGATATTTCATTTAATTATTTTTATGTCTAAATTTCCGCAGATTTAAAACAATTTAATGCTAAGACTAGCATTGTTAAACCCTCAAACCTGCTCTAACTTTGGCTTCAGTTCTGCCTGTTGCTTCATATGCCTCGGACAGGTGGTCCTGTTGACCTGAGCAGGATGCTGGTTATTAATAAAACATTATTTCTTAAATGTATAATACTTTTTAAGCAAATGATAAAATGTTTTTCTTAAAAAGCTTTTCCCAGGCAGACATAAATTTGTAACTTAAATAATTTTGTATGGATGATGTCTGTCATGGTTTTGAGCAAATTTACATAAACCTCTTGCATTTGACTCTAGACAGTTGTATTCCTTCTTACACATTACTCTCACAGTAAAGTCATGGACATTCCTTGTGTCTTCAGCTACAATCTCGCGTCCGTGATTGACTCACTATTTAATTCGGTGATACGATCCTACATCAAGATAAACAGAGTGAGATACAGGGAATCAATCAGAAAAAGAAAAGTATACCGCTCTAGTGATTTGGGAGCAAACCCCTTTTTCTTCTAAATCCAGCGACATCAGTGTCATTAAGCTAGCGATGGCTTTAATCTTTTTCATTTAATTTGATTAATGCTTTGTGTATAAAATCTGAAAAACGGTAAGTGGTTTTCTTACTTGCCATTGTTTAATTTCACACATAAAACAAGCTCAGTCTTGGACATCCATTTAATAAATTCAAATCTGTTGTTTAAATTGCTTGTAAAAATGAAGTAGGGAAAGAATTTAGTGGTGTTTAATGTGGAAAAAAAATATGTTTATTAACATTGCCACTCTAGAAACAGACACCACGAACACTACCCTGCAAGAGGTAACGCACAAATCTGTTGAAGTGAAACACGCGCCTGCAAACCCTCACATTTACAGTCTTCCATTTCTGTCAGAAAAACAATGTATGCTTCAAGTGCTCCTTCCAGTTATAGTTTGTCTTATATAGAATTGAATCACAGAACGCTTTAGGTTGGAAAGGACCTTTAAGATCATCAAGTCCAACCAGAGGTGGTATATAGGTGACTTCTTCAGATGTTTTGGGGATGTATAAGCTGCTTTGGGAAACTGCCAGTGCGATTGAGCTGAAAACAGATCAAGGCTCTCGTAGTCGAAACTCAGGTTTGCACTGTTTATATCACGCATTCCCTGGACTCTCCTTCTTTCTGTTTGCCTTTATTTTTTTATTATTCTTCCTGCAAGCCAGCTGGGGATGAGGAGCAGGCTGGAAAAGCATCCACAGCAGAACTGATGGAGCTGAGGCTCAACAGGAAACTTTCCGTTGCTTCAGAGGTTAAACGCAAGTCTGAAGAATGGGGGGTCTGGATACAGGGGGTGTGAACTCCTACTCACCGGAACACTTTCAAATACTCCTACTCTTCCCCTCTGATAAGTAATTGCAGTTAATTACAGGGAAGAGATTTATTTATTTGTATCACGAGATAGAGTGGGTTCAACACTGTAAAGTATAATTTATTGAAGGTTAAAGTATCTATCAGGTTTTTTTGTGTGAAAAATCTTCCAGTCCTTCTGGGTCGTTGAGTGGTATGGACCTTATTTCCATGTCAGAGCAACCGAGACGGAGAGAGAGATGTGTGCTTAGGGAGATGTAGGGAGTTTGTGAATACCAGTCCCAGATTTCCAAACTCAATTCTGCATTTTAATCATTAAATCGTCTTCCTCACTGCCCCACAGATACATTTCTGAAATGCGTTTTATCAGTCAAGGATCACTTGCTGACTTAACAATAGTGAGTGTATCAGGTGAAACATTTTAACTATGGGTATTTAATTTCACATCAGTAAGTGGGATTAGAGGAAAGAATCTGCTTCCGAAAGATAAAGCTTGCTTATATCTACTAATAATTTAGCAGATGGCTGACATCACTTTTGCTTACTTTTTTAAATAATTATGTAGCCAGGTAATCACTGTATAAACCAAAGAAAGAACTAAACTGAAAGAAGATCTAAGGGATCCATGTGTACTTAAGGCAATGAATCATCATTATGTGCTCTCTGTAAAACCTCATCTGCTGTTAGGTTGCTAGTGCCAGCAAGTTTTATTACAAATATTACTTTTATAAAATACCTAATCCACTAGCTTCGGTATTAGTTCAAAGAATTATGGTATAGATGTGTATATTATGCACGTTATGCAACTCAGAATGTATTTATCAGGGCAGTAATATTATATTTGTATTCATCTTAACACAGAGCAGGCAGAACAATAACGTAAGTATTTATCTTCTGGTTCCCAGGCCTGAACTGAAAGTACAAGTGATACATTGCAGTTTACCAGGCATATCATTTTCACCTCAAAATTTCTAGGGGAATAAAATAATCCCTGTAAAACTTCAATCCCTGAAAAAAAAAAAAGAACCTTAACCATCCAGGATATATCTACTCTGTTATATCTTTTGGGGTAAAGGGAGTGTAATAAAACATTACGATCTTAAACATAAAGAAGAGACCTTAGTTGGGGAAATATCTTTAAGTACTACTGAATACATACATAACACGTATCAGCTTTGTAGTAAAAAGCACTCAGTTGAAATAAATAGTTTCTATGAGGTCCTCCCATTTAGTTTGAAGTTTTTTATTCGATATGAAAAAACCTGTGATATACAGTTAATTCCAAAGTAATCAAGAGGTAGAGACAGTACTATCTCACTAAATTCCTCTCACGAGGATGGCGTGATTTAAGAATAAAAATGCATTATTAGTTTAGCCAAATTTCAGAATTGTAGTTTCTATCGGGAATTTTTATTTAGCATTCACTGTTAAGACTGTTGCTGAGAATCCACCTTTTTACAAACTCTTGCTACATATCTATCCCGTATCTTCTTACCCATTTCTAAATCTTTTCTTTTCAGAAAATCCCATGTTTCCAGTCCAGTTTCCCGAACTAGTCACATGCATTCTTTTAGGACACAGCTCTCTTTTTGGATGAAAAAGAATGCATGTATATATATATGGTATAGGGTTTGCAAACAAAAAGAGTATTGATAAAGAATGTGTGGTGGCCTGTGAGAATCCGGAGAAAGGACAGTGTCCTGTTGGTCCCCAAAGTTTAGAGCCACCAGTTCAGAAAACAGCTGATCCTCACTTGTTTGTGTTGAAAACGTTGCACTAAAAAACCTTCTTCAACAGGAACTGGCTGGCATTAACACCCAACCATATTAAACTCAGTATCATTAGAAGCCAGCATTCCTGGAAGGAATAGAATTACGCTTATCTGAAATATAGTGGATGTCTTTCCTCCTAGGTGATACACTTAGCTTGCCACTAATGTGCTAAGCATTATGCTTATATTAAACATTATGCTTATCCTATTTCTGCCCTCTCTATTAAAACCTAGAGCTTTGTAGTCACTAGGGAGTTTTCTATCTATATGATTTTCCATATCTGTTGGCTAAATTAGAGATCCAAATGCAAAATCTAGAGCTCATAAACATTAGGTGGATTTGTGAGTGACAATCCCTGGAGGGCTTTAGGTCCATAAACTAATGAGACATAAATATAGTGGAGTAGAGAAGGGTATTTTTATCAGTGATATACAAACTAGTTCCAAACTTGTTCAGGTCATTAATGGAAAACTATATCCATTTTCCTAACATCAGCATTACAAAATTTTGCAAGATAATTAGCATCTTTAAGAATGAATACATTATTAATTGGAACTGTAATGGAAAAGCAATTTGGCATCGTCTTTTAAAACTTTGTAGCCTCAACGTGAGTAAAACGGGCATAGCTTTCCACTAATTATCATGTAAAGACTTACAACGGAAAGGGAATTGCACATTCAAGTGTAAGGTGAGGCGGTAGAACTTTGTGACATATGGCATCCCCGGGACCGAAGTGAGAGGCATGTCACAAAAGCAATGATGATTTTGCTCTATGTCATGCCACAAGGTAGCAGTGTTGTGGTACAATCCTGATAATTTCCTGATGCCAGTCCCTGTGCATGGGATCAGTTCTGCTCCCATCCAAACCAACAGAAGTTTTGCTGTTGACTTTTGAGGACTGGTTTCGATGCCGCCGGTGAAAGCCCACTTCAATGATTTATGTGCAATGCACCGAGAAATATCATAATCCCTACGACATAATGTTTCATTGATTCATTATTGGACAAACACTGAGCGAGCTAAAAGGACAGAAAAAGACTTCTAATCAATACAAAAAATTACAATTTCATTTTGTTTTTCTTCCTTCTTGCGTTGTTCTAGTATCTGTGAAAGTGAAAATTACTACAACCAAAAGTGGAAGCATGTGATAAAAGTGAGTAATATAGTAATTAAGTTAACTTTTTATTCCATCAGTAGGAATTTGAGAATATTGTTCAGGCAAGCAGTTTTCAATATATGCTTTTTTATTAGCTAATTTTTCTGCTGTTGAAGGCATATGTAATCAGAAATGAAGTTTTTCATTCTGGAGATCAAATATTGTGGAAGGTCAAGAGTTGTCTGGTGAAAATTAAACATTAGTTCTATTTCAGCTCTTCTGTTAACACAAGTAGTTGTTTATAACTAAGCAGAACAGCAGTTTTCTTTCAAGACGGATTCTTGTTTGCAGGGCTTCTGCGTGTTGACAGCAATTCGTTTTCACTGGAGGTGAAGGGACCCACTGTTTCAGACTCTTTTATGCTCATGAATAGTATAAAGTAGAGACAATTGTTCAGGATTATTAGTTTACACAGGGACAAGTGGATGAAAAAATGTGTTAAAGGTTTATGACTGAAATAAGGATTATTATAGGGAAAATGCTTAAGCCTGCCAATCGCTATCAGTCTCTCCATCAATATATAGAGAATAAAGCTTTATGATGTGGTCTACAGATTTTATTGGCATGAAATGAATATTGTAAACTCTACATAAGTGGCAAAGTGATGACAGATGAGAGAAGAAGATCAGGACAGATGGTCCAAGCCGTCTTCTGCATGGAAATTCTCCGCACATATGGGATACCAAAGGTGACTGAGGAAGCATTTATTGATTACTTTCAAGGTTCCTTGTTAACATACCCTTATAAGAACATGTTTTCAGTTGGTTGTTTTTCTTCAATACCTCGCACATTTGGCCTGAAACATTCAGAAGTTGAAGATGAAAGTCTATGAAGGTGAAATTATGTGGAAAATCATCCATACAGATCATCCTGATTTGCCAAAATGACTCATCTTTTGCTTCCAGGGACCATAAGAAAATATTGGTTTGACTGGATATCAGAAAGTAATCAAACCTGAGAACTGTTTTGTCATGAAACTTTACCACATCCATTATCTACAAGTTCTGAATCACATATGGTGTCTTTCACCACCCTTGCGAAAACATGCCCTTGCCTGCGTCAAAAGAGAGTCATAGGACTATAACGTGGTAAATTCAATTGAGATTCTCTCCGTACTGAACATGTGCAAGGAGCACGCAACAAAAAGGGAAAGAGGGAAACAACGCTCCCTCTGATTGCTACTGGGAGACCATTTTGGCACCAAAGCTGGGACGAAAATGAGGTGGAAAATTCCAGTTGTGTTCACCTGCTAGGTGAAAGGATGGCAGCGAGGAGTGAGAGCTAAGAGTATAAGTGGATAAAACACAACTGGGGGGAAAAAATATGTGGGCAGGACAGGAAGAGAGGGTGAAGACAACACTTGGAACAGAACACTATGGAGAGGTTATAAGTGACCTAGACATTAAAAGAAATAGGAAATTATCAGCAAGGGAAAGGGTAGGGTAGAATAGAAAAAAAAAGTCTGCCCTTTGCAATGAATGAAACAGTTATTCCGGGGGAAAAACACCACAAATGTGGTTACAGACAGGCTATGTCATGGTGCTGTGTTCCTAGCTGGGGTCCTGGTCCTGTGATTATTGTGACAGTTGAGAACAGCCAGTGTGTGAGCATAAAACCCTCTCACATGGCATACATGGAATGGGAAGAAACATGGCTTCAACCGAAAGCTGTATTTTTGGCACTGCATAACTACTGTGACTTGACTCAGGAGACTTTCTATTTTTTTATTACCGTTCTTCTTTTCTGGATGTCAAGACATACATGTGTGATGAAAGATAATTGGATCCTCCATGTTCATCCCAGAACGATTTCCTTAAAGGGTAGGATGACTCACAGAACCACCCTAGTAACTTGCCAGTGCACACCGGTTCAGAAACACACAGATGGCTCAACGAAAAAAATCCAGAATTTTACCCACAAAATTACTGAGTTTAAATTTGAAATTCATTATCCTAATCTGCTTTGAACAGCAGTGATCTCAGTTTGTTATGTATTTTGGCTAGCTCAGGTAACAAGCACAAATCAATTAGTTCTCTTTTTTCTAGACAGAAGGATGTCGATTTTGTAATGTGGAAGAGGGGAATTACAAGTCACAATTGTCTTAATAAATACTAAAGTAGAGTTAGCTTCTATTGTTTTTCCCAGTCAGTCACACAGTCTACTTTCCTCCAGCAGATGATAAAAAAAAATTCTATCTCATTTTTATTTATAATTATTATTTTTCCATGCGTGTATACATGTATTTACAAAGAAATATATTGCAACCAAACATGCACACACAGAGGCAATTTTTAAACAGCTAATTATAACCCTCTGAGCTTAGCACCAGGGTAGTCCAGTGCGTTTAACTCACTCATGGTAGACAGTTCTTTGGAAAGAGGATGTGGAGAATATCGCCTGGTAGGGATCTTGAAAAGAGTTTCTTTTGTAAATTTGGATTTAAAAATAATTGTACAGTGGCCTTGTGTTTTTAATTTGTGTTTATTGTAGACTCTCTGTCAAAACTCGCTTGAAAAGTTGTTAACTGTGTGTTGCTGCTCATGTCCCTCCTCCCTTATGTCCCTATTTCAATTATAAAGTCATCCTAGAATCCATGTCCGTCTGTGAACACTTCTGATTCTCTTCTGTGCAACTCAGTTTTCTTCAGGGAGCTTCCATAAATAAACTGGAGCATCGCTTGGAGCCAGTCAATAGGGCAATGCTGATCTCAGCCGTATCTGGAGTCAGAAAGATGGGGCTGCAAAAGGCTGGTTAGCTGAAACTGGTTGGCTGTACGTTAAGAGAGCAGAACCATTGGCTGACACAGATTATTTTACCATTTCAGACACGCTGAATATGCAGATCCGGTTGCTAGTTGGATAAGGGAATCTCCAAGGCAATTCCTGCAGCTGAAGAAAATAGTATGGACTTGATGGATGCAAATCATTCTTGAAAGCACGGTAAACCAGATCCCTTGATAGACTAACATGCAAAGACTTACTAAAAGCTTTGGATTCTTATGAAATCCAAAACAGAACTTTTACAGACAATTACAGACATCAGGCTCCCCTGAAATTTGGGTTGGTTTGGCTTTAGCAATGTATTTGAAGAACAAGCTGAATCCTGCCACAAAAGATGTGTCTCTGTGCGTGTGTGTGAAGTTGCTAATAGAAACCTATTCTTCTCTATTTACTGTGTCGTTATCACTATGAAAAGCAAAAGTATAATCAGAAAAATATTCTACTGAGCATAAAAAGATTTTGCTGGGAGAAGTGTAAAGGACAAGCAGCTCTTTTTGGTTTGTTTGTTTGGGGTTTTTTTGTTTGTTTGTTGTTTTTTCTTTTTTCATAGGGAAACCCTAGGTTATTGCATCGTATGGAGCAGGAAGGGATGAAAATTATTTGCCTGGGAATCTGCTGTGTTCTCTTCAATTTCTAGTCTCCCTTTATTTAATCTTCTGGGGAGGGCCATTCTATGGAAAATGGGAAACCTGTCTCTGACAGAGCTTCGATCTTTCCCCTGTGAGAAAAGTCAACTTTTGGTTCCCAGTTTTGACTGTATTCACAACTGGCAGGACCCTGAAGTCTCTGCTTATTAGAGAGAACATATTTCCATCAGGTGAGAGAAAGAGGGACCCTAGCTCTGGATGATCTTTGAACTATGGGCTCACCTTTTTCTCGCCTTCTTTCACACTTCTCTATTACTTAACTATTCAACACAAAGTAGCCATTCACTTTTCGTGAGAAGCTGATTTAATTCCCTCTTTCATTCAGCCTGCCAATCTTTCTTCCAGCTCACTGCCTAGTACCTTTACGGCCTTAATTTGAGGTTGATTGTATGTAATCTCTTCGTACCTCAAGCCTAGCCTTTTGTGCTGAAGCAAGCCAACGTTCATCCAACAAAACTCAATGCACCTAAGCGCCTTCCTTCTCAGCGCCATTCCTCTTCCGATTAGAAACCCAGCATTAGCAGTTACAAAAAAAACCCCTACATGTTGCTGGCCTAGGTTTGCAGGATCGTAGGCTTCAAGGAAAGGAAAAGGAGCATGAATAATATACTACTAGGCAAAGACAAAACTCATCTGAACCTATCCAAGGATTGTAGAGTTCTCATGAGCTGGAAAGGGCAGAGAGAGAGAGAGCGCGTCTTCTATTTTTCTCTTGTAAAGAAAACCTTAGTTGGTTAAACCCTCTTTTTCCCACAGTGAAGAGAAACAGTTCGTGCTGTTTGAAGCGGATGCCCTGCAGGACCAGAAATATTCTGTCAGGAGCAAGTGGGGTTGTATAGAGCAACATAATTGGATGAGAAGCTTTGCTGCTTAATGTAAGCAAGCCTAGGAAGTGTGGGTTAGATGAAAGGACAGTGGGGTGGATCGAAAGCTGGTTAGCAGGTAGGTCCCAGAGGGTTGTGATCAATGGGGCAGAGTCTAGTTGGAGGCCTGTAACTAGCGGTGTTCCTCAGGGGTCAGTGCTGGGTCCAGTCCTGTTCAATGTATTCATCAATGACCTGGATGAAGGGATGGAGTGTACCATTAGCCAGTTTGCTGATGACATGAAGCTGGGAGGGGTGGCTGACAACCTGGAAGGCTGAGCTGCCATTCAGTGCCACCTGGACAGGCTGGAGAGTTAGCCAAAGAGAAACCATATGAAGTTCAACAAAACTAAGTGTAGGGTCTTGCACCTGGGGAGGAATAATCCCATGCACCAGGACAGGTTGGGGACTGAACTGCTGGAAAGCAGCTCTGCAGAGAGGGACCTGGGAGTCCTGGTGGCCAACAGGATGACTATGAGCCAGCAATGTGCCCTTGTGGCCAAGGAGGCCAGTGGCGTCCTGGGGGGCATCAAGAGGAGTGTGGCCAGCAGGTGGAGGGAGGTCATCCTCCCCTTCTATGCCCTGGTGAGACCACAGCTGGAGTCCTGTGTCCAGTTCAGGGCTCCTCAGTTTAAGACAAGAAACTGCTGGAGAGGTTGTAGCGAAGTGCCACGAAGATGATGAGGGGGCTGGAGCATCTTTCTGATGAGGAAAGGCTGAGGGAGTTGGGGCTTTTTAGCCTGGAGAAGAGCAGACTGAGGGGGGATCTCATAAATGTTTTCAACTACTTAAAGGGAGGGGTCCAGGAGGAGGGGGCCAGGCTTTTTTCAGTGGTGTCCAGTGACAGGACAAGGGGCAATGGGTATAAACTTGAATATAGGAAGATCCATCTCAACATGAAGAGGAACTTCTTTCTTTTGAGGGTGGCAGAGCCCTGGCACAGGCTGCCCAGAGAGGTGGTGGAGTCTCCCACTCTGGAGACATTCCCAACCCGCCTGGACGCCATTCTGTGCAACCTGCTGTAGGTGGACCTGCTCTGGCAGGAGGGTTGGACCAGGTGATCTCTAGAGATCCCTTCCAACCCTAAACTTTCTGTGATTCTGTGATTCTGTAACCAACAGTTGTACTAGTACTAAGTATGCCTAATAGATTAAAACCTCAACTTGAATAATAAAACTATCTAAATCATCTTGTAATTTTTGTCAATAGTATTACCTTTCATCTAAGTCACAAACCAAAAACCACAAGAAACCAACTCTTTTACATCTTGCATTTTAGAAACTTGTACTTAATTTTGATGAACACAGTTTTTTACCTCCAACCCTTGGGTTATTTTAATCAGAAGTCTTGCATTGTTTTGCCAACTGCTTATGTGAAAATCTCAGCTTTCATTTTGAAATGTACATTTTTGTCCTTATATCTCTGTAGAATAACACAAATGTACAGAAAAGTTTGAAGATGGCAGAAAAGAAATAGAGTAATCCTTATCATAATAGTTATTGTTATAGTACACGTTTGATGATTTAAATACAAATTTATTATTTAGGGGACATGACTTGGTATTTTTTAATAGTTGGTATTGGCAAGACAATTCATAAGACCCTGAAATAGTTCTAAAGGTAAAAAGTTACTTTCTGCAAATCTCTTTTACATCTCAGCAGGCATCCTGTGCAATTTTGTGAAGTGTATCAGAAATAGAAGTGTATTAATTAATTTCTGTCTTCCTCCAGAAATCTGTAAATCCGCATATGTAATATCCACAAACTCTCTTCCGTTACTACCTACCCTGGAGATGCCGTAAGGCCGTTGCTGCGTATTTTTTTACTGACCAAATTGTGTACCCAGTGAAATTCTGGTCCTGTGCATACCTATGACTGTGTAAGCCTGAAATATTGTCAAGCTTTATTAAAATACATCTTACTAGGGATAAAAGAAGGTAGAAGTAGAGCTTTGGGTTTCCTGCCTGCAAACTCAAATCCAGTAGGTATATTTAAAGAACATTAATAGACTAATCCCAAGATATGGAATAAATGTCTTCCCATTTTAGCTAAAGGTAGTTAGATAATTCACTTGTAGTTTCTTATACCTGCCTGAAGTGATTTGAATTTGCCAATCCTATCTTGTATGCCAATTCTAACTCCTATAATAACAAGGTTAGAGGACTCTCTGAACCTTGCTCACTGAAACCATTTTACTTTACAGAGAATAATTAAAGATTTGCTGGGATACAGAAGAGAAGGGGGAAAAAGGATGAACTTGTTTGCTAGCCTGTGGTAAGTGCAGTCACATGGCAACTCAGCTTTATTCCTTCTTCTGTCAAGGCTTGCAGATTTTAGGTTAAGCATTAACTTGGGCTGGGAGAGGAATCTGCAACTTCCCCCTTAAGTGGGTGCCCCAAACACCCCAGACTATGAAGTCACATGGGTATTTTGTACCTAGCACACAGCCGAGCATAAGCAATCCAGGAGGTTCCTGGAATGTGTTGATGATAACTTCCTTCTCCAAGGGATAGAGGAGCCAACAAGGAGAGGTGCTATGCTGGACCTTGTTCTCACCAGCAAGGAGTGTGTAGTGGGGAATGTGAAGCTCAAAGACAGCCTTGGCTGCAGTGACCATGAGATGGTGGAGTTCAAGATCCTTAAGGCAGCAAGGAGGGCGTGCAGTAAGCTCACTACCTTGGACTTCAGGAGAGCAGACTTTGCCCTCTTCAGGGATCTGCTTGGCAGAGTACCATGAGATAAAACCCTGGAGAGGAGAGGGGCCCAAGGAAGCTGGTTAATATTCAAGGATCACCTCCTCCAAGCTCAGAAGCGATAAATCCCAACAATGAGGAAGTCGGGCAAAACCGCCAGGAGGCCTGCATGGATGAACAAGAAGCTCCTGGAGAAACTCAGTGGGATTGAGTGGATCCTCAGCAAGTTTGCTTACAACACCGACCTGCATGGAGCCATTGATGTGCTGGAGGGAAGAGATGTCATCCAGAGGAACATGGTCAGGCTTGGGAGATGGGCCTGTGCCAAAATTATGAAGTTCAACAAGACCAAGTGCAAGGCCTTGCATGTGGGTCAGAGCAATCCCATGCACAAATATGGGCTGGGTAGAGAATGGACTGAAAGCAGCCCTGAGGAGAGGGACTTGGGGATGTTGATGGGGGTGGATGAGAAGCTCAACACGAGCTGTCAACGTGCACTTGCAGCCCAGAAACCACCCGCATCCTGGGCGCATCCCCAGCAGTGTGGGCAGCAGGGCCAGGGAGGTGATTCTACCTCTCTACTCTATGAGTTGCCATGTGCTCTTCTCCCCTCCATTTCTGTACCTAGGCAGCATAAGAAGGGTGAGCATTAATACTAGAAGAAAGGGGAAGAAATACTAGAAAGTTGGTGTATATCTCTTTTAGCTGTACTATTGGTAATGAGCTGTAATAATTGGATAATTCAGATTATAAATGTTAGATTTTTAAGATTTTAATAAGACTAACAATGAACTCTTGGCTTTGTACAGAAGGTATGTTTTCAGACCAAATACATTGCATGCAGTGTTTGCTCTGGTACCCCTGTCCTCGAAGACTCTGTTGCACCTGAATGCAGCAGTTTTTACCACAACTATGATGTGGCGTGGAGCTGGAATAATTAACAGACATAATGAAGACAACACATTTATATTGTAATTTAATTAAGCTGGAAACAACTGTGTTTGTATAAACTGTAACTTATAGCTTTTATATTTAAAGACTTAATCTTGTGAAAGCTCAGATATGCTCATAACTGTTGGCACTGGGTTATGTTCCCACCCTGTTCTTAGGCCTGTGTAAATGAAGGCTGGCCTTCCGTCGTTAATAAACCCAGCTGCGCTCCTTGAACAAAACTTATTATAGACACTCGTTCCACCCCTGGACCCCTCTGGGCACTAGTCCTGCTTCTGAATTTAATGCGGTACAAAAGAAAGTATGACGAACCCAATTTAAGGGATTATCAGTGAGCATATTTCTACATATATTTGGGAAAGTGGGTCTTTTAAAGATGAATTAGCCTCCTACATCTCTCTTCCTGGAAAGCAGCATCCATTTCCATCAAGATATTTTTCTTTCCTGAGTCCAAAACTTTTCAAAATATAGAGAAATTGGATAGTCCAAGTAACCAATGTTTGCTTACTTACCAACACATCTCTATATATTTCCTTTTGTTGAAGGTAAGTGTATAATTTTCTCTCTTGTATGTGATCTGGCCTCTCAGTTCAAAGGTAGATCCCAGTAACACATTGCCTCGTTATTTTCATGACCAGGCCATTTCATGACCAGACCACTTCCCTGAAATTTGGGAGAAAAAAATCTGTACTGAGACCCTGATCAGTACAGATTGCAGATCCATACAGTGATCTTTTCTCCTATGCTTTATAATATCATTCCAGTTCAAACATATTAGGAGAGAAAGCCAAAAGGGCAAGCACTTTGTAAGAGCAAAGTCTGAACAGTGCAGTAAGCAGCTACTTAACAGTTGACCACATGCTGGCAAAAGAAAGTTTTCAGGTGGAGGTGGAAGGGGAAAAATGAGGTGACCTTTACCATTTTTTCAAAAATTAACATGACTAACATAATTAACATGTACATTAATCCCACTTTAAATGCACTACAATTACTGCTAATACCTTTCATAATGGTAAATATATTTAAAAACTCAAATTATACACCTGTGTTTATGGGTAGAATTACCATCTATAGGCTTTAATATCATGATTATACTTTTTAATTACTACTACCAGTGTAACACTGTTAGGCAATGAAATAGTAATAGGCTGCAGGCAATGGATCTTACAGCCTTAATTAGTTGCAGTGCAGAAAAAAAGAGTCATAAAGTTTTGAGAGATCAAGTACTGAAATAAGTTAGTGTTAGATAAAATAGCCCTCATTCGTGTTTGGAATATAGGATCAAACACTTAGATGGATCCACAGAGTCAGGTATTTTTTCTGTGATGCAGTCTAGCATCATACCTTAAAGAATCCCCTTAGTGAACAATTATGAAACAATTTGCCTTTTGGGAAGTTTTCTTCCCAAGAGAAGTTGAACTTCTTTGTTCCATAAAATACGAAGCTTATGTCTCTTCAGAAAAAGTGTTTAAACTCACCTAATGCCACTACAGTTGTTATCATTGTCTATATAAACGTCTAATCCTTTAAAAAACCAAGCCCTTGGCCTCAGTGTATTTAATTAACGATATTAAAGAATACAGATGGAATAAGAAATGAAAGGCATAGGGCAGGTCAGCAAGGCCAACTGAAAGGAGTATTTTTGTAAATGAGGAGTATATAGATCCATAATATTGCAAGTCCAGGAAGATATGACCCCTTTTTCTACAGCATATAATATTCCTCACCCTTACACCTATAACTTTGCTGTTGTCTTTTCTCTTGATTGCTTAGTTTAGGAATATTCCTTTTTCCTGCCCTTTTTGTTCTCCTCTGTCTTCTTTCCATTCTACAGGTCTTGCCACAAAGAAAGTCATGTTCAGTTGCTCAAGCCACTTGACGAGCCTACCAAACTAAGCCTCTTTTTCTTTTTTCCAAACACCTAAAAAGAGGGCTCATATAACAGATTGTAAAGAGCTTTGCAAGGTTTCGAGACCAAAGCCAATTAAAGGCTTAAAGGAAGGAGCTAACAGGAACAAGATAGTAAATTAAGATGATCCAAGTCTTTGGCAAGCCCAGGATCTGGAGAAAGAAGACAGAAGCTATGAGACATACTTTTCATCTCCTGACTCTGAAAAGGGCAATGAGCCAAAGCTTGAGCTACTCTAAAGTGGTGCGAGTTCAGGAACTCTCCCATATAGCTGAAGGCCAAAGATCTGGTCCAGACATTGTTCCTGCTACCCTGTCTGCTCCTTTGTGTGTTTAAAATCCCAGGAGCAGGGGGGAATCGAAGAGAATACACGCAGCTCAGGTAATAGCGTCCCATGCTCTTTGGAATAAGGGGAATTGAATGTTTTAGCCTGTACGTAGCATATAACTCATTATGGCTTGGAAAGGGGGAAAACATGACCCTGAAGCTGTACAAAGGGGTGGTTCTCTAAGGCTTTTCTTATAACCAAGGGGATGGTTTTGTAGCAACACACTGTAGTGATGATGTCATACCATAATGACATCCACATAAGCACAGTGTGGCTGCTGAAACCCATTACCTGTAGAATGATGTCACTGAGCAATGATTCCAGTTACATGGGGACAAACAAGCCTTTGAGGATGCAGAGCCGTAAGCCCGTAATAAGTGTTACAAATCCAGTGCTTCTCCTCTGTGGAACCTACTTATTTTTGCTTCTTTCTCTATAAAAATGTTTTATCTTTCCCACCTGTGACGAACAAGAGTTAATACTTAGAATTTAAATTTGGCCCGACAAGATAATTAGTATAATCTGCTATGTACAAAGAATGCACTGGCAAGTTTTTGATTTTACTCATGCCCCATGGTATCAAATCAACAAGTTTGTCATTATGCTGACTAAATGCACAGATGGACAAATATGGATTTCTCATTGTGGATTTTATTGTCTCCTTTTTTTTTTATTATTATTATTTTTAAGAGAGACAATCCTCTGAGTCTGTTGTACCGTCCTCTAACTATTTACCAAAATGAGACAGGGACGTGTCTAGTGAGGCACAAACTTCTCTAAGCCGATGAACAAAAATTTAAAATCACATGTGGATATGAGACGCATTTTAAAGGCGTCCCCTGCAAAGAGAATGGCTGTAATCATGTACTCAGTAACAGCAGGGTTCTGCTTCTGCAGCTGGGACATTTTTATGCTTCTTTGTCAAGTTGGATCTGAGATGATGAACTCAGTAAAATTAAGAGTAGACCACTCCTGCAAACATTGGGTTTTTTCAGATCACTCTTGAAGACTTAAATATTTTGACCTTGTGTTATGCCAGTACCTGGTATATATTATCTGAATGCATATATAATTCTTATTCAGTATTCACTGCTGATTGCTAGCTGCATACTATTCTGATGTCGAGGTTAATTGCTTTTATATAATTTACAAAATTCATGTATAGAGCTGAAGCACTGAATTGAAGACAAGTAGTAGCAGAGCAGTGACAGAAGCATAGTGCAGTGCTTACACAGTGCTTTATATGGCAGCAAATGCCAAGTCATAGAATGGTTTAGGTTGGAAGGGACCTTGGAGATCATCTAGTTCCAACCCCCCTGCCCTGGGCAGGGACACCTCCCACTAGACCAGGTTGCTCCAAGCCCCGTCCAACCTGGCCTTGAACCTCCAGGGATGGGGCAGCCACAGCTTCTTTGGGCAACCCCGGCCAGGGGCTCACCATCCTCACAGGCAATTTTTGCCTGAGATTTAATCTAAATCTCCCCTCTTCCAGTTTGAAGCCATTACTCCTCATCAAGAGTCCCTCTCCACCTTTCCTGGAGCCCCTTTAGGCACTGGAAGGGGCTCTAAGGTTTCCCCGGAGCCTTCTCGTCTCCAGGCTGAACACCCCAGCTCTCCCAGCCTGTCCTCACAGCAGAGGGGCTCCAGCCCTCCCAGCATCTTTGTGGCCTCCTCTGGCCCCACTCCAACAGCTCCGTGTCCTTCTGCTGTTGGGACCCCCAGAGCTGGACCCAATATTCCAGGTGGGGTCTCCCCGGGCGGAGCAGAGGGGCAGAATCCCCTCCCTGGCCCTGCTGCCCACGCTGTGGGGATGCAGCGCGGGATGTGGGCGGGTTTCTGGGCTGCGAGCGCACATTGCTGGCTCATGTTGAGCTTCTCATCCACCGAGACCCCCAAGTCCCTCTCCTCAGGGCTGCTCTCTATCCATTCTATGCCCAGGCTGTATCTGTCCCAACCCACACGCAAGACCTTGCACTTGGCCTTGTTGAACTTGATGAGTTCTCAAATCCCCAGCGCAAGCTTACATTTTCAAGCTGTTCTCTCTGTGTGTGGAAACTTACTCTCTGCCTCCTCTAGCTCTGTTTCTTAAACATACCTTCCTTCCACCAGTTTTTGTGGGAAGAGTTTAATAAAACTGTCCTTACACTAAGGCTTGAATAATATCTCGGTGCTACTGAACGAAGAACCAGCGCTAACAGTGACTGTATTGTGAGCCTGAACATTGCAGAGTTGGAGTGGAGACAGGAGCCTTTGTAGCCGGTCTCAGAAAGGCTCAGAGGACTGGACTTTAGCTTTCATCCTCAATTAAAATAAGATTTGGGGAGGAAGCAATTAGAGTGTCGAACTGAAATTTAAACTGGAAAAGTAATAAGGATTTTGATATTTTAGGGTAACATGGGTGAAGGAGTCATTTGGTTTGTCTGTAGATCCTCAGGAGATGGAAGGCATCTCAAGGAGCTTAAGCCATCTCTTTGTCAATAACAGAGTTACATTTAGGGTTTGTGTTCACAAATATGAACTTCTGCAACAGAAAAGATTTCTCTGGCCTTAAAACATAAGCAGTCATTAATTTAATTGTAATACTGAAAGCATAAATAACAGGATCCTTTTTCCACAAAACATGTCTGCACAGGGTCTGAGGATTGTTACCTCTGTCATGCTTTTAAGTTCAAAGTGTATCTCAAAGAATTATACCACTAAATATCCCCATAATTAAGTGCATCTGTTGGAAAGTGAGAAAATAGAGAATTCCTATGCGCTGTTGTTTTAAGGGCAACATCCTGTCTCCAACCAGTGCCAGCTCTGGTTGTCTCAGAAGTAGTTGAAAAAAGTGTAAGACTATATTCTTTTTTTCAAATTACATCCCTCATTTTGGTCTAGAGAACTGTTTTATTAAGCATGACTGTGTTTTCTGTAAATTTTGACTTTTTTTTTTTTTTATTCCTTGCTTAAAAGTTCGATGGGACATTATTGACCATTGCCTTAGACAGAGAAATTGTCATAATTTAGGGTGGGGTTTTTTTCAATTCTTAATGCTAGGTTAGGTGGGTAGAATAAATTATCTTCAAGAATTTCTTTTTTTTTGAAGTTTGATGGCACAGTGAGTCATTCAAAGAAGGCAGATACATATGTGAGGGTGGCTCTAAGGAAAACGAGGTAGTATTGGTATAAGTCCTCTTCCCACTACTACAACAGTGACATTTTTCATTTGCATTTAAACGCTGTATTTTGCACGCATTTTATGTGTTATCCTGTGTTGATGACTGCATAGTTAAAACTCAATGTTTTTATAAAATGTACCAGAAATGTAAGTAATAAAGCTTGTGTAAGTGTAAGACTGACTCTTGATGTTGTTCCTAAGATGTGAAAGAGCTGCATCACGTAATAGTGCCATGTTGAAGCATCCTGGGTATGGGACTTTACAACAGCTAGAGGAACGCTAAGTAGCAACACGCATTTCCTTAAAAAAGGAGCACTGGGAAGGTGACAGCTGCCACCTGTGAAGTGATGGAGGTATCTTGGGTGTCTTTGTCAAGCTACAGCCTAAGGCCACTCTTGTTGGAGCTACAAGGAACTGTTAAAAAGTACTGTCAGGCATTTTAAGGAAAAAGTGAAGGAAAAAATCAGTGGGGAATGGTATTTGTTATTATAATTTGTTCTTAACACAAAATAGAACAGGAAGACAAAACTTTTTTTCTTTGAGTGACAGAAATGTAAACAAGAGAATTATGATTCCTTTTGAGAAATTAAGGTTGGGCTTTGTTCATGACAAAAAATAAAACTGCACATAATGTGCTAGTAAAATATTTACTAGAAGGCATTTTGTTGCCTCTGACATAAAGGGGCCTTGAGGCTGAGACCCCTTAAAGCTATAACCTTTTAAGTAATTATATGATTGTTTTCTTCTATAGTGTGCTGGATGAGAATATATCCTTAAAACTTTGAATAAGTTTGAGGTGAGATAAACTGGAGCTGATTAGAATTGTGTTAATTCTCATGTCTCTAATCCTCTCAAGAGTGACTCTCCATAAACTAGCATAGATTGAGTGGCTCTCAACAGTAAGAAACTCACATTTTCCCAGATGCTTGTAAAATACTTTAGGCAACTAACTGCATTTGAAATGAACACGAGTCAGATGCCTATACACTAGTTGAATGCTCTTGACCTGGAACTTCTCTTTTACAGACCTCTTCCTGTTTTTAAGCCACTTAGTGACACTGGAAGTCAAAACTTTTGGGGACTTCAGAAAAGTGAATCCTTTCTGTTTGTTGTCATGATTACTGCT
Organism: Chionis minor; assembly: GCA_013398295.1. Lineage (NCBI taxonomy): Eukaryota > Metazoa > Chordata > Aves > Charadriiformes > Chionidae > Chionis > Chionis minor. The sequence continues at coordinate 64,708 of VZSF01010504.1, read as the reverse complement.
GTAATTGCTGGAGAGGTGCATGGGTTACCAAGGAGTGGCTGCACATTATAGCTCTAACAACTGCGATGACCCACTAGAGAGATTTATAAAATTTGTATCAGCGCAGATTTCCCAGCCTGCAGAAAATGTGCCCGTGTATCAGCACAAAGGTAAGGCCAGAAGGGAAAGAAATGCTGACTTTAGTTCAGAAACATCCACCAGCTTTGAGGTCACCAAATTTTAAAACACTAGCAAGATGACTTCAGACTCGAATTCTGAAATGACCTATATTGCCTGTCACTGCTATGTCTCTAAAAATAGGTATTAGAAATTCTGAAAAAGGGTACTCGGCTGGGTCTGTGGGATGACTAGTTAGTACAGGCATTAGCGTACGTGTCAGCTGGGTGTTAGAAGACAGCTTCTGGGTAGCCGCTGGCTCATTGCAATTGTAATTTTTCTACAGTCTTAAACACAGAGGTAACTGACAGCAGCCATAGTAATGGAATAAAGGGCTATTTTTTGCATAAATGTGTTGAGGTCTAATGGGGCTAAAATATTTCATTTACTGAGCAGTTGAATTGTACCATTTTTTGCTTAGACTCTGTGTATCTTGATGTTAAGCCTGACAACAAACTGGCAATTCTGAAAATACGGTGTTTACCTACGTTCTCTGTGGAGTAACAGCCGATCTGGCACTGAAAGGGAGAGGTAATAGGAAGCATAATTACCTAATATAACTAAGCCCTGTGTTATCTGTTTTCCATTTTGAAAGCACCACCTTTCTATATCTTCCCATATCTCATATTTAAATTGTGCACTATGCCAGCCTGAGTGCACTGCCTACAGTTTAAGTCTAAACTGAAGCAGTTCTTGATTCTGAAGAAAAATAACATCAAGAAATACATGTCAACAGATCTTGTATAACATCTGTTTGGTTTTGAATTATTTTTTGCTTTTCATTTCCTTCAGTGCAAACTTTTTAACAGTGATTAGTCACTTAAAATATTACTTAAAATAGTTTCTGTGAAAAGAAAGGTAAAAAGTGATACTGTGTGGTCATTTGGTTAATCAGTACAATTGAGCTTGGCAAATCTCCCATGTCAAATGAAGCTGCAACCCATATCCTTCAAGCTCTTTACATTTCGTGGCATTTTGATTCCCTCCCTTGCCCGAATATGTAGTTTTCCTCTCGCAAACACCTCGAGTGAAGGCACACGCAGCTACTTTGCCACCAAAAATGGTGTCTCGCTCTGATCAAAACACAGGGAGAATTCAGCGTAGTCAGCAGTTGGCACACAACAGCAGCGTGCCCTCCCGTGTGAAATATCCGTAATATTTCACTGTTGTGGCAGCTGATGAAATAGTAACGGTCTGGTCTGAATTTTTCATACGATACGCGCATTTGTTCTCAAAAATAAAGCCTAAAAGTAGGTCTAGTCTTAGAGGCCGGCTTTCTAACCAAAATGAAGATCCATAGCACTCAACATATGTATTTGAAACACAGGACAGTATTTCACGGCTACACGTTGGCAGCCTTCTGACATTAAAATGCAACAAAGCAAATTTAGCCCAACAGCAAAAGTTTCACAGTCCAAATAAACTTCTCTTTATCTCCTTAGTTTGTCAACCTTCTGCTTCAATTGTTTGTAGGAGAGACCACGAACTACAGGTTTTTGTGTTAAATGTTAATAAGAATGTAAATCTAAATAGTAAAATGTTGCTAAAGTGGTGACTTTGGAGCTGGGGGAAAAAAAAAAGAAATAGGGTGACATTACGGTCTGTGATACATGAAAAAATTATGGAAATGATAGTTATTGTTTAATTCTGGCCAGCCTCCATGCTCTGCAGCTGATAGCCGTTACCTTGGCAAGCTCAGATATGATTTTTACTAAACTACAAGTTCATTTGGCAGTTTACTTCACAATGAAATTTATTACATGAAATACAGGCTAGAAAGCAAAGATAAACGGATGTAAAATACCAATAAATCCAGAAGTTCAGGTTTCAGTCTCAGCTGAAACCAACTGATTGTAAATAGTTACCTCTGGAAGGAAGAAAAGATCTCTGTGAATACCCAACCTTCTGTTTTTATTGATCAGTACTGGAAAAAGATGCAAAATTATATTTTTTTTGTTACCGTTCACCCTCTGTTCTTTCAAAGAACTTTCACTCATTCAGAATAAATCCTGAATTAGCAGTAACTGTAATATAAATGCAGAGAGGTGGGAAGGGGGGAGCGGGGAGGAGAGAGATGTTGCCATAGCACAGACTTTCAGTGAGTATTCATTTTGAAAGATCAGGTTATTCTATTATAAAGATCAGTAGGGACCAAGAAATGATTCAAAATAGTACTAAATATCTTTAAATTACATTAACTCAGACTAATTAATTGGTTTATTTTGTAACTTCTCAGAAAAAAATATTGTCTACTTAGTATAAAAGCGGCAACATTTGGAAGGATATGCTTCATTTATAACTTATTTAAGAAAGACCTTGCGTACCTTCTTGAGCATAAAACACATCACAACCTTAAATGTAGAATTACCTACGTATCGTGCTTCTGTAATATTTTAATCACGGTGCATTGAAAGGATTTTATGCCATCTCCAAAGCACTCCTTCAACTCAGTATTAGGAATGGACTGAAAACTAATGAACCTCCCACCCTTTTCCATATCAAAAGATGGATTTCTAGGAGCAGTAATCAAGTCTGAAAGTAATTATGACAACTTCACTTGCATGAATAATGATTAATATACTCTTAGAATCGTGCATGTGCACCTTGCCCTCACTTGTGTTTTGAAACTCTTTTCTTCTTAATTAGAAATAATACTGGGTAGAGGAAAAAAAAGGGTTTGGGGAAAAAAAAAAGAGATATTGTTTTGTGGGAAACTTCCCCTCAGATATTTTTTCTGTTTTTATTCTAATGCAAAGTGAAACCCAAGGTCTTTCCAAAATATTTGTCCCTTTTACCCCTAAAAAAACATAATCCATTCTGCAGTAGCCTGCAGTTGGTTGGATAAGACCTCTTTTCTCAAGCCTGAAAGAGTCCCCAGTTTATAGGTTTGGAAGAAAGACCTAAAATTGGATTTCCTGCATTTCAGGTGCTAAAACATGATGCTGTTGTGCTATTCTTTCATATCCAGAAATTCCACCCAGGAGCTATAAAACTCACCTAATCAAACATGTACAATACACATTTAAACATTTGAGGAAAATTTAATTTCTTGTAAAAAGCAAACATCAATAACCGCTCTAAGTTTGAAAGTACATTTTTATGTTTACAGTTGTATGGTTATGTACACAGTTAGGTCTGGAATCTAAAATGCATTTGCTATTTATACACACTGGCTCCAGAGTGAATTCTGTGATTTTACCCTTTATATTACTATTAGCTGACACGACTCAATCAGAGACCCTGTCTGACCAGAAATTTTGGCCATCTTCCTTTCATTGTTCCATGCATTTCTCAGAATTGTCCCCTGGTGATTTAGCTACAGTAAAGCAGGGGTACTCAGTGACAGATTTCTGAAACAAAAAAATGACGGAAATAGTAATTCCTAGAATGACTTTTCCCATAAGATTGATTAAATAGATAACTTGGTATTTTCATCCAAAGGAATACTCTTAAATTTTGTACATCTATTTATCCCTATGCAGTGTATCACTGTGCAAAGTCTTGTACTGCTGTTTTCATTTCCTTGTGCTTATCTTGCTATATTCCTTTGACACCCTTTTCTTCCTCTCTGTGTAGATGTTTCTATCAGTCTCAAAACTCCTAAGTGCAGGCAGAGAGTCAGTTATCCATTGCAAAGGAGGATTTGTCTTAGTGGCCCTTGCCTTTGAGAAGAAATTCTCAGAACATCTTTTGGGAATGTATTTACTCTGTATTTGTGAACCTGAAATATTCATTGCATCTCAAACCTGAATGAAACACTCAGTAATTTATATTTACCATGCTAAACTGGAGACAGGGATAACTCAGAGACTACAAGACAGGCTCTCTTGCTTCAGCAGCACTGATGTCATGCAGTGCTCACACTGTCTTGACGAAGTAAAGCGTTTTCATAGATAGTACCTTTAAGTGCTGAAAAAATAATGAAATTATGGAGGAAAGAAGATGCGGCAAGGACTCACAGACAAATTAGTGGAAGACCACAGTCCCCTCGGGGCTTCAACAGCGTGCCGCTCTGAATCACAATACTTCCTGTACCTCTGGCTGAAATTGGCAGTGATTTACAATACAGCTATTCGAGTCCTAACAAGGAACCAACAGACTTGCTTCCCTAAGAAAATACGTATGTAAACAGGGCTTCCATAGGAAAGTCAAATACTGGGGTAGAGAAAGTTGGACAGAGCGCGTGAAATGAAGAAGCTTCTAAGAGATATGATCTCCATGGAAAAAAAATGGTAAAAAAGGTGCTGACTCTAGGAGAGAATTAAGTGAAAACAAAATGCTGACATTCAGTTCTTCGTGGAAGACAATTCTTGTTCTCTATTTTTATTCTTGAGGTCAATCCCTTAAATGCCTTCTGTATTTAGTGAGATTTAGTATTACAAGAATTTATGGCCTGTACTGCAAAACTTGGATTCTTGAACGCCTTTATACTAGTAATTCCACTGTTGTCAAAAGAACTTCTCATGTCAGAGTCCATGAACCTATATAGATTTTGAGGAAGCATTACAGGACTTTTAACAGATTTATGAAATATTTCTTGGTTGCCACAATGGCATATTAGAATTAATAATGTATAAAGAAGATTTGGTTAATTTTGGAGAAATATATGAAATTCATGTATGTCATCCACTAAACTTTTGTGAACAAATTGCTTTCTGACTTTAAAGTTTTTGAAAAAAATGTTGGGGTGACTGTTTTCAAGCAATCCAAGAGGAACATGTTGTTTTCATTTAAATATAAATTTTAGGGAAGAAGCAGACATTCAGAAAATTCAAATCTGTTCACAGAAACTGGCTGCAACTTCCTAGTTGGAAGGGAAAATGCTGTCGGAATCCAGCCCTGTGTGTCTTTTCCTTTGCATGGTTTTCTTTTGGTTTTGTTTTGTGGTGGTTTGTGCCGGTAGTTTTTCTGTGTCAACTGACAGATGAATAAGAAGGTAGGATTAAACAAAATTACCAGGTACACAGCACAAGTAATTTATAACAATCAAGGTCTCTAGGTACACAGAAAATGAAGATTCTTCCAGGAAAGAATTTACAGTGTAAAAAGGTAGCATTTGTGTCACGGAAAGATTAGACAGTTAACAGTTTTTAGCAGCAAAGTGCGGCCTTTATAAAGTTCTTCTCAGTTTCATTAATCTAGTCCATGGCAGAGAGGATTTTGAGCAGCAAGGGAGCTGTATGAAGAATATGTAGACTATTACTGTTCTGCCATTACTGCTGATGCACTGTTGGGTTATCATGCCATGTCTCTTTCATCTTTTTATGATCTTTACATGCCCTATAGCTACTGCTACATTACATTTAATCATCTTTAACAGCTTGAATGTCAAAAAGTTAAATAGTTTTAACTATCCTTTTTCACTTTAACAATATGCAACTTAACAGCACCTGTGCTGAGCTCATTAGAGCTATTGACAGATTTTGTGCCACCCTGTGCCAATGCCCTCACCATTCCTATGATCATGTGATACACTTATGCACTATTAAACCTATGGAAGGTGATTATATTACAGCCATGATCTTCCTTGGATACTCTTCTGCCATCTAACTTGTCTCTCATTAATTACTCAGGTGTTAGTCACAATTTTTCCATATGCTGTCTATAGCTGAAGAGAGAACAACTAATAATGCAATCGGCCGTCTGTAAATCCGGCGCCTCAGATTTTTTCAGAATAATTCATCTATTCTGATATCTATATTGAAAGCTTACTTCAGAGTTTCTTATCCAAACATTCCAGTTTCAGGTCTGTCTATTTCTGATAATTACAATATCAAGTACAAATTGTGATCACTGATGTTCAAGAAAGATGAGTTTGAATTGCAATAGGTGCTGCTAGGATGATAAGAGGCAAAGAAAATAAATCTTACATGAAGGGTCTAGTAGAATGCAACCGGATTCACAAAGTAAAGGGTAGGAGTGAACAAGAATATCTTTGATAAGCCACTGGGGATGAGACAACTCTTTAAGTTAAGGAACTCAGAAAATCTGTAAGGAGTTTCTTTCTATGAAGCAATGGTTAAAAGTTGAAAATCATTCTGTAATTATCTTCTGGGGGGAAGAAACTTATGATGTTTAAGCTTAGAAAGAGGTAAGTTTCTAAAATAATTGTTTTGCATGCTTGCAAGCAGGAGGAGGAGCTGGATTTGATAATCCCAATTCCTGTCATAAATCCATTGCTTCTGAAATGTTTTTCCTCCTTTTCCAAATAATATGGAAAAAAACCTTCTTGGTTCCTTGCCATAGCAAACCAAAGATATTTAAACCTTTGCAATTTAAAGGATTAGTCTCCTTGAGTGCCTCCATCAATATACTTCCAAATTTTTCAGGTTGATGCAAAAGACTCTGAAAGTGTCTTTGTGACCTTTCTGATATGAAAATGTTTTCAGATCCAGCCGCGCAGTCGGCTTGCCTCAGCTGCCCAGGGCAACGTAAGTTCTGCTGAGCTGGTCAGGCAGGTGATGAGACCACTGGTGTACCAACTCTGGTATTGCACCCCTGGCACCCATGCCCACCACTGGATGTTTCGGCTCTACTGCTCCACTGCTTCCTTTCCATTCTACTCCTGAACAGAAAAAGTCGGAATGGTACAAATCCCCGGCTGTTGGATGAAATGTTGGATGATGGTAGAAAGCCTGAATCTTCTCAATGATCACACAATCTCTTGGAGCGTTTATACCTGTGAAAGTAGTCAAATCTCCTGAAACTACTATTAATAACTGCACACCTGGACTACTGTGTCCAGTTCTGGGCTCTCCAGTACAAGACGTACCAGGGACATTCCAGTGAAGCGCCACTAAGATGATTAAGGGACAGGATCATCTCTCCTATGAGGAAAGGCTGAGAGAGCCAGGACTGTTCCACCTGGAGAAGAGGAGGCTCCAGGGGAATCTCATCAACGTGTACAAATACTGAAGGGAGGATGTTTAAAGAAGATGGAGCCAGGCTCTTCAGCGGTGCCCAGTGATGGGGCCAGAGGCAGTGGGCACAGATGGAAACACAGGAGGATCTGCCTGAACATCAGGAAACACTTTTTACTGTGAGGGTGACTGAGCACTGGTGGCAGGTTGCCCTGAGAGGTTCTGGAGTCTCCATCCTTGGAGATATTAAAAAAGCATCTAGACATGGTCTTGTGTGAGCAGGGGGGTTGAACAAGATGACCTCCAGAGGTCCCTTCTGTGAACAAAGGGTCTTATTTAGGCAACAGTGTTTTCAGAAGAAGAGAGATCATTACTAGTCTGGAAAAGAGAAATGATAAAACTCTAACTGCACTATTATTTGATCGGAACTTTTCAATCTTCAGTCCATTCTCATTTCCCAGTTACCATTACTTTTTACTTCTATTATTAGTGACTTAACTATAAGCTCAAAGTAAATCCAACATATTAGAAAATTATCCAATATATAAGAAAGGAACCTAGAAAAAATTTAAGTTTTACAGCTTATTGTCTATTTTGTGGTAACTGTCCAGAATTTTTACATTACGATTCAAATTAATTAAAACAGTCTTTTATGGGACAGAGTCAGCTTTGATCCCTTTTTGAAACTGTCTTTCAATTTTACTGTTCTTCATGAAGCATTTCTTTGTCTTTTCAGCCTGACTTACCTCCAGAACTTCTGAGAAACAGGAAAAGGCATTTCCGTGCCCCAGACCTACTACCTCTGAAGGCTTCTGCCTAAGCTTAAACTTTTCCATCTGTGCATTTATGTAAGACATTACAATTTCCTAAATTTCACCTATACAATACGGTCAGATGTAATCAGGTTTATAATCTCATGCTTAGACTGAGTTTCATGATAAAGTTAAGAGAAATACTATTCTCAACAGAAGCAGATAATTATATTGCCATTGAAAGAAAGGGTAGTTACTAGACATCATCTGAACACATCAATACAGAATTGATTCTTGCACTTCAGTTTGTCTCCAGAGCAAATAGTAATAATATTCTCCATAAATATTTACAGATAACCACTTCTACTTGCTTGAATTAAACCAAAAATAATGCAATACTCTACCATTCATTAGAGAGCTTCCAGAAGTTTTTCAGGCAATTTGATTTCTAACAGATGGAATCCATACATTTCCCTATCCAGTTCCAGAGATTATTACCTATGTTCAGTGTGTCAGAGTTACACTTCAACCTATTTAAGATATTTTGATTGCTAAATTATTTGTTTAGCTAGTAGCTCTCTTTGCAATAGTTTTTTCACTTCCACAGCTCCTTACATGAGCAGACAATTCCACCAAGGAATATACCTGCACCAGCAAAACCCGACGTGTGTATTGATGGCTTCCTTAGTTTAAAGATTATGTTTTTGGTTAAAGCCTAAAAAAAAAAAAATAAAAATCCTACTCTACAGAGCACAGTAAGCATGTAACACAACATAATGTAACACAATGTAATGTAAAATAACTTAATGTACTATCAAAAATGTTTTCAATTATATGCCTGTAATAGTTGTCCTTAGGTTAGAGATACTGGTTAAACATAGACTGTGACCAAAAAAAAATCTAGAATTTTTCTCTTTTCCATTCTCCTGTCTCAAGCACATATTTTTTCTTGCAAAATTACAAGTTTTTTTTCTGTAAATGTCTACCTGAAGTTCTAAGTGTCTACAGCTTTTACTGACAGCTTCTTGTTGAATAAGAACATGTTCAGTGCAAGAAAACCAGTAATTTCTGAAATAAACAGTTGGCAAAAGGGACAGTCTTGCTCAAAATCAAAGGATTTGTTTTCGTTATTAAGCAAAAGTACTTTACACAAAGTGCCCATCTATGTCAGCTTAATGGATTTTGAATTAAAACGAAACTTCTTTAGAAGTAATTATGACCAGTCTATGATTATCAATTGATTTTATTATGACTAGTGCAATTAAGGTATGCTCATAATTAATTTGTCTGGAGATACGCAATGAATTGTTTCTAGTAGCATTAGAGATGATTGGTGAAAAAACCCTTTTCTGATAATGGAACAGGTTATTGTGAGACCCCACAGCTCGTGCAGATGAATGGCTCTATTGCACCTTTCCCCTTTTACCGGTATAAATGGGAGGGATGGTCCCCAGATGCCTAGTTACTATTATGCACCTACAATTTCATCGTTACTCAGCAGATCTTGCACCACTTGAAGCGTGTTCCATCCTCTGGAGCATACGATCTAGTGCTGATTAATGGTGATATATTGATCTTGGAGAGCTGGGTTTAGCAGCATTGCTCTGTACACTAAATTTCAATTGATTTTAAACAGAATGATTTCCAATGTAATTCAAAGGTGGTTTATTCATGAATCCACATGAACCATAGATTTTTTTATTTTTCTTTTTTTGGCTCTGAAAGCTGAGATCTGGAGCAGTGTAGAACTGGTCTTGATACAAGTTTTCACCCAACAGTGCTTCTTTAAGCCATATTTCTGGGAATTGAGATTGTTAGCCAACAGATGCATTTTAAACTAAATGAAAATTTCGTGTGCCACAGGCAGAGGGCATGGAGATATCGAAGAGGAAGCAGGAAGTGAATAGCACTAAAGAAATTACACAGAATAGATTTCCAATAGGAAAAAACCACAGTTCTCCATGAAGTATTTAGAAACATTTTTTGTTAAATTGTTCTGCTGACTTGTGCTCAAAACAGAAATACAATTGTAGATAGGCATATATAATTACATGTACAAACACTCCTCATGCAGTTACCAGTTGGGTAACTGCTTGATAAGGGTTGGATTTGTAAAATGCTAAAAATAGTTCTGTTATAGCAGGTCAAAATTCACAAGAAGGAGACGGAGTCCACTGAAAGGTACCCCAAACCCAATCTACCCATAAAAGTTCCAAATTAGAGTACTTTGAAAATAATTTCTAAAATATACGGAATTTCAAGTATGAAGTTACTGAAATATATACCTAAGAATCTGTCTTCATGTGTCTTGCAGTTCTATCATGCCAATAACATTAAAAAGACAAATATTACATAACTTATCATAATTATTTTGTTGATACGTAAGTATCTTGGGATAATATTAAATCTGCATAAGTACAAAAATAGATCTGCATAAGATGCATCCTGTGATTTCTTAGGCTGCAGCCCCCAGGCTGCCATCATATTCATTGCTCATGTTTCCTTGCCGTGTTCAGGGTGACGATTCAGCAAATTTCAAACCCACAATTCTGCAGAAGTTCTATCTTCTTTCCATAGTCTTAGGCCATTAACCACACTAAAAGCTATTCCAGTCTTCATTGTCCAACGGAAAAGAATAGCGAGGGCCATGATTCATCCACAGATGCAGGAAGTCATAATGAGAACATTTGTTTGAAGACTGAACTGAGTCATATGCTTATCCATATTTATGGTGACAGGAAAAAAAAGCCTTCATATGTTGAAGCAAGGTCACACATGCATGTTTGGAAGAGCAGAGATTATCCTGAGCATTGACAAAATTATTGAATGCATTGTAAACCTGAGGCCCATGAATGTTAAAAGTTTTCTGCAGTCCTTTCAAGAGGTTTTAAAGCCATAACTTTTGAGCATGATAAACATGAATAGAATTATACTTGTCTACAGGCTTCCACTGACAGACACGTGAGATACAACTGCACCTGCATGGTACTCTTACAGGTCCTACCCACAGAAGTTTCTGGCTAGAGCCAAACATTTTATAGGAAGACAGCAAATCCTTGAAAAAGACAAAGCAAGCAAAGAAATGACATTAACTTTTTCACACCACTTCACGCTGTAAACACAGAATATAAACAGCTTGTTTTGTTTCATATGAGTTGCTTCCTTCCCCATCACTTGCTAATTCTGATTGATAAGGTAGCTTCTTATGGCTTTGGACTCTAGAACATCTTGCCAGTCCTCCATGGGCAATAGGTTTTTAGTCAGATTTTCCAGCAAATCTGTTTACACTGTCATACTTTGGCCTTTACCTTTTACTCTGAAGGTAATTATGTTTGATGACAGTCTTGCATATCATGCATCTTACTAGTAATAGAATGTCTTACAAGTTTTGTAAGAGTGTCATAATAACACAGCATCAGATTTACCTAGATGTGTTCAATGCACTCTTATATATGTCATTTCAGCAGCCATTCAGATGAATCTTTGAGCTTCATTGGAATTTATCTCTGAGGGTGTTTGAGAACATGAATAATGAATCACAAACAAGTTTTACTAAATATAACAGCTGTCAGCTAGAATGTATGGTTAGTAGCACACAGTGGAGTCCTGGTGGGGGAGTAAAAGACAAGTTTAAAAAAAAAATCCCATAAATGACTAACGCTTCATATAGTACGTTATTTACCTACTTATTCCATGAAGTTTTTTAGAAAAATGTATTTCCTGAAGGAAGATTGCCATGAATGTGGAAGGCAGTGAATTACTGGGTTTTTTTGCCTGTATGAACTTGGATGCAAAGTGTTGAAGGTACTAAATTCCTAGGTAGGCATATAACTTGACCCCTGAGATTCAATATCTCTAGGATTTGGGGCCTCAGTGGTATAACTGTAACACTAAAAGTCTTGAAATGTTTTCTGTTTATGAAGAATAGCTTGGAGGTGGAATCCTGTTCTGATAGAACGTGGTATTAATAATAGAAAATAAGCAGAATTACTGTAACTTCCCTTGCTGTGCTGCTGGCAAGCTGCAACCTGTCCCGAACTTTCGAATCATAGAATCACAGAACAGTTTAGGTTGGAAGGGACCTTGGAGATCATCTAGTTCCAACCCCCCTGCAGGGGGGGTTGTCCCCCGGCAGGGACACCTCCCACTAGACCAGGTTGCTCCAAGCCCCGTCCAACCTGGCCTTGAACCTCCAGGGATGGGGCAGCCACAAGTCCCAGTTTAAAATCCTTACCCCTCGTCCTATCACTACATGCCCTTGTTAAAAGTTCATCTCCAGCTTTCTTGTAGGCCCCCTTCAGGTACTGGAAGGATGCTAGAAGGTCCCCCTGGAGCCTTCTCTTCTCCAGGCTCAACAACCCAAACTCTCTAAGCCTTCCTAATCCTTTCATTTTTCTTCCTCTGCTTTCACCCGTTGCTGTTCTCTGCAGCAAACATTTGCAAAACATTTTCTTTGGCATGAGTCCCTGAAGGACTCATGGACAAGGAGCATCACTTCTTGTTCATAATGTCTCATTGCCATTCAGTATTGAGAGACGTTAAATATTCTGAAATTGTTGCCAGGTCTTTACACACTCTACTTGACCTAATTTCCATGGAAGCTGCCAAGAGAGGTGATGAGTACACTCTAAGCAAGAACCTCTGGGCACTGATGGTTTGAAAAAAACATAGTCTCTCCATTCTTAGCCTTAGCGCTGCTGAATTGAGCATCAAGAAGCTGTTTGTCTGTATAGTGGCAGGTGTTGACTAGTGACTTGGAAACACTTTGCTAGGAAACTCATGGCTATGATTACTTTGACAACTGAGAATAATGCATTCTGCAATCTCTTTGAGTTTTCAAACTTCTTTTGAACTCTCTATAGAGTTTTAATAAAGTTTCTTTATTATATCTGCAGTTCTGGAATATTGTTTAGAGCTCGTTCAGTTAGTAGCCTTTCATATATATGCACATGCATATGAAATATATATATATATATAAATACTGTCACTCTTGCCTTTTCATACAATCATGGAATGGTTTAGGTTGGAAAAGACCTTAAAGATGGTCTAGTTTGAACCCCTTTGGCATGCACAGGGACACCTCCCACTAGACCAGGTTGCTCCAAGCCCCGTCCAACCTGGCCTTGAACCTCCAGGGATGGGGCAGCCACAGCTTCCCTGGGCAACCTGGGCCAGGGGCTCACCACCCTCAGAGGCAAGAATTTCTTCCTAATATCTAATCTAAATCTCCCCTCTTCCAGTTTGAAACTGCTATCCCTTATCCTATTATTACATGCCCCTGTAAAAAGTTCTTCTCCAGCTTTCTTATAGGCCCCTTTCAGCTACTGGAAGGCTGCTATATGGTCTCCCTGGAGCCTTCTCTTCTCCAGGCTGAACAACTCTCCCAGCCTGTCCTCACAGCAGAGGGGCTCCAGCCCTTGGATCATCTCCATGGCCTCCTCTGGCCCTGCTCCAACAGATCCATGTCCTTCTGTTGGGACCCCCAGAGCTGGACACAGTATTCCAGGTGGGGTCTCCCCTGAGCGGAGCAGAGGGGCAGAATCCCCTCCCTGGCCCTGCTGCCCACGCTGTGGGGATGCAGCCCAGGGGGTGTGGGGGTTTTGGGCTGTGAGTGCGTGTTGCCAACTATGTTGAGCTTCTCATCCACCAATACCCGCAAGTCCCTCTCCTCAGGGCTGCTCTCAATACAATATAAAATATATATACACAATATATAATATACATAAAAGCAATACAAAATAGTAGATTTTATTATCTATGTCACATCACACAATTTTCACCTTGTGATTTCCAGGGTGGTTGATATAATCTTTTTACCACACACAAAATGAGCTTATCTTCAGGCAGCAGTTTGAAAAAATTAAACTTCCACATCAGGCAGTGTCGGGAATGCACACACATCTCTGAAATCAGCAGGGCCCATTGAAGAACTGGCCATACGTTACAGACTTAAATTGACATCTAGTAGATCCTTAGAAGGCAAGGCTGTTGCTGTTCTGGCTCATGTCTCTGTTTCTCCGCTTAGGTGTGCTTTCAGGTTTTGACATTTTTCCAAAAGCAAGAGCAGCTCTTTTTTAAGGGGAGGAAAAACGACCTTTCCCACGTGCATTAGTTTTGCAGGCACATAAAGGAGCTAAAATCTCGGCCCAGGCTCCTAATGGGAGTCTGTAGTGCCATAGAGGGCCCCTACTGGCCTTAAGATATGTTGACCCAGTAATTCATTTAGTCATGGGCTATTTCATTTGTTTCCATGTGTACCATAACTATGTAATCATCGGGATGTGTTCTGTGCCCTCATGTGGGATTAAGATGTTGATTTTTTTTTTTTTTTTTTAATTTTCAATCAGAGAGAAAAAAAGAAAAGCTGGTAAAACATCCAGCAGCTGGAGATGAAGTAGATTTGGCACACTTGCACTCCTTAGGCTACCTGCTAGCAAACAAGAACAAAATTCAGAGCAGCGTACAAAAGTTACATATTATACAAATCTCATTATCTGTATTTATTTAGGAGGTAGTAAACATCTTTTAGCGCTGTGTGAAGTGAGGATGCCCATGGCCATGAGCTCTTCTAGTTCTAAACTCTAATTTGAGGTATTCCAATAGCCGCTGAAAACTGTGAAATAATCTACATGTTTCCTTCCAAAGGGAATATCGTGATTTAGATGTGTTATATTTTGCAAGTGCCAACAGAATGCTAAAAAATCTCTTTCAGCTCTTTTCTTAACCCACACTGGATCTCAGATGTGAGCTGCAAGCAATTTTTGATGGTAATGTTTGTTGGAGGCCGTTAGAGGTACAGATGCTGTGTATTTGGCAATACGCATCAGGAAGGCTCAGGTTGGGAATCAGAGGTCCTGGTAATACAAACCATAATATAAAATCTCAGCTTTCTAAGGAATTATTGACAGTAGCTTATTGTCAGCTTTAAATATTTAATCTAATAAAATCATGAGCCAAAGCAAGTCACATGTTTCAGCGCGACTTTGGGGAAATTGTTGCAGTGTTTATCGTATACGGATGAAGAAACAGGGGCACTGTAAACTGTTTTACAGGATTTTTTAAATTAGACTTGGACTCCAAGTGCCTTTCTAGCTTCAGATTTTTGTGAAGTTAATTCTTTGCAAACCCGTCAGTTCACTACAAGAAATTGCGATGTCTGATGGCATCATGAAGAGAATAAAAAAGTGCTTATTACGCTTTATAAATATCACATACATTTCTAATCATTGACTTGATATATCTGCCTGACAATGCATTGTTAAATCCTGGAGTCTATTAAAATAAATAGCAACGGGGTGAAGTCATATTAAGGAAGCATTGTGAAGGGCTATCAATTAAAAATCATCCTGCTTTGTTACATTCAGGCGAGTAAAATAAGATTTCGCAGAGCCTGTGCGAGAAAAAAATTGCAGAATAATCCTAACCACAACCAAACCGCTCAATAATTGTTCAGGCTCTCGCCACTTTAAAAGAAATATTACATTCCTCAGGCCTGAACCTTGGGGTGTTGAGCCACTAACAGGCTGCAAGCCTGCACAGGTGAGAGGTTGACTCGCTTGCTGATAATTACAGTAGCTCGTCCACTCCCACCGAGTGTTCGACTTGGCTTCTGAGCCCAGGTCTGACGTGCAGCAGCTGGGTCTCTGGCGAGGCTGGTGTTCCAGCTGGGAAGGAGCAAACACCAGGCTCACCAGGACGCAGAAACACGCAGCCTGAGCCGTCTCTCGGCAGAGATTATTCCCTGCAGCCAGAGGCTTTAGCTTAACACACGGCGCAGCCGGGCATCAGTCGCGGGTTGGAGGCGACGGTCGTATTGACTGGCTTTCTGCTGGGACTGAGCTCGGCTTGCACGCGTTTTGTTTTGTTTCCTTGGTGGCTTTGCGCTAAGTATTCAGCAGCAGAATGAGTTAGAATGAAGAATGCGCTTAACTCTGCTAGTACTTCTTTTCCTATGCTTGATCCCACCAGGAAATAGGTTCTAGGTGGAAAACAGTGTTTTATGTTGCTACATTACAGCTGAAATGTGTGTGAGCTCCAGCGAAAGCTTATTCTCCTTGTGCTGTCTCGGGTGAGAATAATAGAGAGCAGTTCCAGTGCGCTCCTTCCTTCCAAGAGTGGTCCTGTGCCTGGTTTTGGGGGGACGGTGGTCAAGTGGTGTTACTAGCTTGCAAAGGTGAGGAAAGTTAAGGTAAGAGACAAAATAGAGGAGGAGTTCCTATTGTAATGATGGAATATTAATAAATCAGGGTTAATGTGTAACTAAGGAGAATAGGCATTTGCTGTTAAATATCTCTTTCTGTCCTAGTTGGATCCTTGGAGTGAACGTCCATGTAATGTCTTGTTTAAAGAGGATCTGTCCCAAGATTCTTTAATAAACTCAACTCTTCTTTCTTAGGGGTTAGTGAATGGCTGAAGGGTAGGAGGACTAAGGAGACGCGAAAACCATGGATCTGTAATTCTGTTATTGTGAAACAAAAGGCATGAACTGCTACTTCAAATCACTGTGTGATTAAAAACTCAAAAAGGTACCAACATACACATTTCTAATACAATAACCCTGTATGTGTATTAGAAAGGTTTAGGAGAATTTTATTTCCCTCCTCTCCCTTTATTGTAGGATCCAAGCATATCTACAACCTACCCATCCTCTGGAGTGTAAAACCTATCTCTGATTATTACAGAAATCATATTAAGGAAGTGGGAAGGAGGGTTATTCACTGAGTTAGGAATGAAGGAAAATGATAAAAGATCCATCTTCTTTCTTTGAAGAACTCTGCTTTGCAGAGCTTGTAAGTAGCATGTTTCCATGGATAGCTTGTGCTAATGTATAATAGAAGAAAAGCAGGAATAAACTGTTTCTGAGAAAATTTTAATCGAATTCATCCTAATTCCCTGCGTTTAGCGATGCTGAATGCAGATGTGTGCACCAAGACTGTCATGGTGGCTGAGTCACCCGGCGCTCTCTCAAAAGAAGGGCATCAAAACAGCTGAGCTGGATACTGCCGGCACCGAAAAAAGGTGAGCGTTCTTGCAAATCCTGAGATGACAGACAAGGAGACAAGTTCTGTCTTTTGTGCCTGAGCAAATGCTTCCCTAAGGGAAAGAAGTCACTCCTTCCGTGTCCTATGTGTCCTACATAACTTCAATTACATGCAAGAATTTGCTCAACTCAGGGTGGGGGGAAGAAAAGGAGTTCCTTAATTTTAGTTCTTAAAAAAAATAGGTTACTTAACACTTTTTACTATGAATACCAAACTGCTAGAATAATATTTTTTTAAAAAATTCTTCTTTCATCAAACATAGTGACCAGATGAATCCCTTAAACCTAACTTCAGCGTTACGGAGAAGGGCGGACCTAGTCCCAGTAGTAATAAATAACAAACCACAGTATAATACAGAAGATAGACAAATGAGGAAGGAAAAATGCAAGCAAAGAAAGATACATCCTACCACGCAGAAGTAATATAAAAGGTCAGGAGAAAAAAAAAAGTAGAAATTCAGAGGTAGATAATAGAACAGGAGAATAATTAATCGGGATAAAAGAGAATTAGGGTAAAATCTTAGTTCCACCAGGGGACTGGCTCAACTCCTAATCCAGTGATGCCATTTCTGGATAATACAGAGGATACAGGAAAAGATGACAGGCTGGACATAAAGAAGGTGAGATTAAGAGATTTCTTTTTTCCCCCCTGGGGTATGTTTGTGATACAGAGTATAGCTACACTCGCATATGGCCTAAAGATGTCTGGTCTTTTTGGGTTTTTTGAAATCTAGAGGCTGCTGTTAGATGAATTGTCTGCCAACGGCTTCCAATTTACTCTGTGTAACTGGACCATACAGGCCAATTAAAAAAAAAATTAAAATTTTAATCTCACCGTCTCCTGCCCTTTAACAAAAATGTAGGAATTTTAAGGTCACTGTTTATTTTGGGGGGTTTATAATTGTGTATGGCATGGAAAGGAGGTCTGAAAATATGTTTAAATTTCTTTTTATTTATCTTGTCTATGTTTTTCAAACAATTTTAAATTGGTCTAGTGCTATCTTGAAATTGTCTGACATCTTTAAAAGTCTGAGGAACCTTTGAAATGCAGGACAGACTATATGAAAAACCGATATGGAGTTCAGAACCAATCATAAATGATCATGATTTATTGCACCACATCAAAAGCAGATAACCGCTAAAATCCATAATTCATTGTAATAGTATCATAGTCAAGCCTGACAAAAAGTCATCATGTTTATACTTGGATAGTTCAGACGAGTAATTTATTGGTTCTAAAAAATAATGTACTGTAAAAATACTCAGAGGGCTCTAGACTCCGTCAACAATAAAAAGCCGTATTATGTATACAGGTCCATGCACTGAAAGTGCCCTTCAAGTAGCCTCCATGAATGTATTAAGGATACACAGTATCTTGATACACTTTGCAATCTGGCTTGCCATAAACTTCTAAAGCACTAACTTTTTAGTAAAAATACCATTGAAAATCATCCTTTACCAGTGCTCCAAGCCAGACCACTTTGTCCTCCCTGGCTGCTATGCTACCGTCACCGGTATAGGCTACAACTGATCTCCTACAGTTTTACGCTCATAAAGGAAAGTTCACCTCATTCCCTAAATACCTGTAAAGGCTTATTGAGCACGTGTATAATTTTTAGAATGTTTACAAAACTTTATTGGTAATGAATGATCAGAAGCTAATTTCCAAATAAAAAGAAGATCACAGAATCATAGAATGGTTTAGGTTGGAAGGAACCTTGAAGATCACCTAGTTCCAACCCCCCTGCCCTGGGCAGGGACACCTCCCACTAGACCAGGGTGCTCCAAGCCCCGTCCAACCTGACCTTGAACCTCCAGGGATGGGGCAGCCACAGCTTCCCTGGGCAACCTGGGCCAGGGACTCACCACCCTGACAGTCAAGAATTTCTTCTTAATATCTAACCTAAAACTCCCCTCTTCCAGTTTGAAACTGTCACCCCTCATCCTATCATTACATGCCCTTGTAAAAAGTCCCTCTCCAGCTTTCTTGTAGGTCCCTTTCAGCTACTGGAAGGCTGCTCTAAGGTCTTCCTGGAGCCTTCTCTTCTCCAGGCTGAACACCCCCAGCTCTCCCAGCCTGTCCTCACAGCAGAGGGGCTGTGAAAGATAATTTCTTATATCTCAAGCTATTCTTAGATGAGGACAATTTATCTTTGTTTTTGGTCATTTAAGTAATAGGCAGAAATGGCACAATGGATAGAAGAGTCTGTTACTGGCAATGGCTTTTGTTCTGCAAACTGGAAACGGATTGTCAGAAATAAAACCTGATGCTTATAGAATGTAAGAAAACAGAATAAAAACACGTAAGAGAAGAACAATGTTTCAAGAAATTGAATAAATTTCAAAGAGAAAATAACATTTCTGAGTTACTATGCTTGCATGCTGTTAGGACAAGAGGTCTTAAACGTGATTTCTTCTTGATTATCCAGCTGAAATAAAGATGACCTCTTGCAGTAAGAGTACTTGAAACATTTATTAAAAATTGCAAGTTCTAGCCATAAAATCCTGATTAATGTTCCATTTGAAAAATTACGTATTTTTAGTCTATATTTGATTTATCTAATCTAATTTTTATATTATGTTCGTTAGTGTAGTTTATAAGCAAATTTGATTGTTCGCTTTTGTTTGGCTACTTTTTTTTTCTTTTTCCCTTCTAAAATCTCATACACTGTTATCCTGAACAGGTAGCTGCTGTCTTTTACTTTCAAGCTTGACATCTTTTGCTGACGGATACAACTGGATAAAATTCTTTTACCTATAAATATCTGGTTAAAAGTTAGGTGATTATGACTTATCAAAGTTGAACCATTGGCCTGTTACGATCCTTGGCTTTTAGGACATCTTCAAGACCTCCACGAGCCTGAGCTTTATTACATGAAATGTGTATCAATTTCCAATATCTGGACACTCATTCTCTTGAGAATTAATTAGTAAAAAATTAACTGTTTGATATATTTTGCATTTCAGTTGTATGCAAGCACTCAATTGATAAACCTCCTGAAAATGAGGAGATGAACCATGAAGGAAAATCTAGTTTCACGTTTGCAATCTAGTTGGCACTGAATGTAACTTATTGCATGTTTTGTTTTCACTTCATTTGGACATAGATACACTGAATCTATACTTAGCATGTTCTAAGTATGCTCATTTGAAAGCATATCTGACAAATCATAGTTACAGGTATATCAGTTGCATTTTGGACTCTTGTCATCGCAGATAGAGTGATAAAGAAATGAGTTGCCTTTGGAATTATTTCAGATACTGTACATGCACACGATGGAGATTTAGCAGATTTACTGCACTCAGGTAACTACAGAGTTATGGTATTTGCAGCTATGATTTATTTTTACTTTGTTGTTTCTGTTCTTGTTTCTCATTTCATCAGGAAAGAAGTTTTTCAGAAAAAAAACAGTTTCAAGAAAAAATGGTTTTAGCACCTACTTGTCAATAGATTTTTGTCATTTGAATAGCTAGTATTCATGCTGAGTACTCATCCAACATTCATTCTAATATCCCTGTTTAAAGCCATTTTTTAAAATAATTGTTTATATTAGTTTATATTGCTTATAAAGTTTCTTCTTAAAGGAAATGATTTTTTGTTATCACCGGTGCTATCACTCTAATTGGAGTTTTGATGAGAAAATGTTGATGGTGGTAAAGCAGGTGGGCCTGAGGAAAATGGGGATTTTATCCGAGAATAGGTTAGAAGTTTAAGCTGCACAGCTCCCGCTTCTGATCTCATAGAGGACTTGTGGACGTGAGCTAGTGTATCAGTTCATTAGCCCAGCTCTCTTCTTCCTGAGCAAAACTACCTTACTTCATTAGCACTGGTATTTTTGAAAGAGGGCCCAGAAGACTTTCTGATGATAGAGCTTGAGGAGACACAACAAAGAACTTAAAAGATACTTGTGTATAATATTCTAGCTTCTTTTGAAACACAGGCATACTGTCTTCAAGGTAAACGGTTACAAATAGTGAAAATTAATTCCACTGAATTATTGTTTTGCCTTTTCAGGTATGACATCCACTGCATTCTAATGATTTATTCTTTTTTCAAATGTGCTGTTTTTCTTTTAATTAAAATTGCCTTCATTATGGGTAAATGTAGCTCTGCTAATTATGCTTGAGCTTTTTTTTTTTAGAACTTCATAATGCTTTAATTCTCAAGAAAAGCGATACACACCTAAATATTGTTTGCTGTACCTTGAGTGGCAGGAGGGGTAGGGATCACAAAAACAATACTCGAAATGACAGTTACCTAAAAAAGATTGTTACTCTGAAGACTCAGGCTTAATAAAGATTGTGCTAAATATGATGTATTAGAATGGTTTGCACGCTTAGTGTTACATTCTGAATTAAAATGGAAAGAAATACTTTAGATCACAATTGTTTAGAAATGATCACAATGAGATAATAACTGATAAATTGCAAGATTTTGGCAACAAATGACTGAGTTTGAGTTTTAATCCGGAAAAAAAAGAAATTGCTTTAAGTGATTCAGAGGATGGTGTTAGAAGAGTAGCGCTTCTTATACCAAGTACATTGTGCTAAGCAAGAAAAAAAGCTAAACAAGGAAAAAAAGCATAGGAAAAAAAGGTGCTCAGGAAAAAAGTAGTTCATTATTGTCATTTAACTTCTCGAAGTTCAATGTGGTACCCAGGATATCATAAAAGTGTGTTGATGAAGTCTTGGTAGGGGTTTAAAAAAGCAAGTGTCAATAGCGTGTCTGCAGCTTTCTACCAGGAGCACGGGTGAACTTCCAACTTTGCAAGACTGAGCAACCAAACTGTACAGGAACTTAAGCAACTGTTTGAATGGCTGGTTGGGTGGTTTAAGAGCCACAAATTCTAGTATCTGATTCTAGAATTCGTCTTCCTCTGAATTCAGCCACTCCCAAAGGCTGAGCGCTGCATAAAAAAGAACTGCTAAATGGTTTCTTTGTTAGCAGCCTCCCAAGGTCAGGATAAATGACACATTAGATATGGATACTATTGGCACTTGGAGATAAGGCGGTGCAGCAAGAAAACTACATTTTTTATATTATGTTAATTGTTTGCAACTCAAAAAATGGTAAGTTTATTGGAATGTTTTATGGAGAGACATCCAACCATTCCACCTTTCAGTCATATTTCTAAGGGTTCTCTTTTTCTTTTTAGTCTTCTCAGAAGAGCATATCATATGACTTACTCAGTTTTGATTGAAGTATTTTTTTTCTGTTTTTCACCTATTTTTTGTATTGTCATCCATATTAGATGATGATTAGACAAAGGTTTTCCTTTGTATTAAGTCATCTATATTAGATCATGATTGGACAAAGGTTTTCCTTGTTTATGTGCTTTTTAAATGGTGTTTTTAAAGTTGGGAGAGAAAATTTTAATATGAAGGGGAAAATTATGAGAGAAGAGAGAGCTCATGTGAAGTCTTGAAGAAGTCTTGAAGAACAAATGTTTGGGGGATGGTGTTTGGGTTTTTTTTTAAAAAAATAAATAAAAAGGAAAAAAAAAAGAAAAGTGAAGGATATAAAATTCTTGTATGCCACAACATGGAAGTGTAAATCTGACTCATGTTTAGGGCCGGACACTGTCACCTCTGAGGTACAGAGTATTCCTTCCAGCACACAGGATCCAAATGCTAATAAGTTAGAATTTTACATCCATAATAGAAATTATAGTAGCACTGAACTGAAAGAAACAGCTGTCTGTAATCATGAGTAACTATCATAACAAATATCAACTTTGCATAGCTCAGTGAGGCTTCTTTCCTTACATACTTTTTCTCATTTACCTTTGTTCCCACATGCTACAAGATCTGTTTTAAGGCTTAAGAATAACGAGTGAAAAGCAGGAGGTACTCTATACAGATAGAATGCTAAGCTGCCCTTGGTTGAACTGAGCAAAAGAGCTCCTATAACTGAAAGTTCTGAAGTTATAAGGAGCAAATTTGCCCCCCTTTCTTCTGGTAGAGTATAAATTGGCACATAATTCTCTTTTGTGTTGTCCCCAGGGCAGTACCAAAGGTCCTAAGCAACAAGTATTTTACATTCATTGAGTGGTGTAAATGGCAAAGGAAGGGTTGTTGATGCAGAAACGATATTACATTTCAGTTATGCAGTTCCTCTTTGTTCCCCCCCACCAATATTGGGGTGCACATACTTCATCATTAAGGGTTGGGCAGCAGCCCCGACTGTGTGTTGCCTCTGTGGACCTCAGGCCAACAAACCTCTTGTGGTTTGGGCTGGGCTGGGCACTAAAAGGAACGGCAGATGCTCTCTAGAATCATAGAATCACTTGGGTTGGAAGAGACCTTCAAGATCATCGAGTCCAACCATAAACCTACACTGCCAAAACCACCTCTAAACCACGTCCCTCAGCACCACGTCTGCCTGGCTGGGAAATACCTCCAGGGACGGCGATTCCACCACCTCCCTGGGCAGCCTGTTCCAATGCTTGAGAACCCTTTGGGTAAAGAAGTTTTTCCTAATATCCAACCTAAACCTGCCCTGGCACAACTTGAGGCCATTTCCTCTTGTCCTGTTGCTTGTTACTTGGGAGACGAGATTGGCCCCCATCTTGCTATAATAGATATACATTCTTCTCCCAAGTGAGAGAAGAATGAGAGACTTAGGACTTTAAAAGAAATTAAACTACTGTAATAAGTTATTAATAATAACAGAAAGAAAAGATAATAATATTAATATACAATATATACAAAACCAGTATGAAGCTCCCAGGGTGACGATCATGTCACCAGTAGGTACTGGGAAAGTCCCAGACTGGACTCAGCAAGGGATGAGAGCTGAACGCAGGATCTGGATTCAGGAATGTGCTGTCCTTGGGTGATCACAGAATCACCGGGGTCGGAAGGGACCTCTGGAGATCATCTAGTCCAACCACCTGCCAGAACAGGTAAACCAATTCTGAGCAACAAGGCCACTGGAAACTCCCACCAACCATCTAAGTTGGAAACAATAAGTAATGAAAACAACTGCTCTGGGTGGGCCGAGATGTATCTGCAGATGTCCCTCAGGTCAATGGTGCTGGACATAGAGTGGAGGCCTTGACTGGTGTGTGTTTCTGTAGGAACCATATGTTTGTATGGGTGTGCGTGGGATAAATTAGAAACCGCACTTCAGCTCTACCACCCTGCTTGGAAAAGATTTCCCAAGGAGCAGTGTGGTTCTCTTCTT
This sequence comes from Chionis minor, assembly GCA_013398295.1. Classification (NCBI taxonomy): domain Eukaryota; kingdom Metazoa; phylum Chordata; class Aves; order Charadriiformes; family Chionidae; genus Chionis; species Chionis minor. The sequence continues at coordinate 40,714 of VZSF01010504.1, read as the reverse complement.
GTGGCTATCTCACCGCTAAATTCCCACCTGAGAAACCCAAAGTGTTACAGATTTAGAAAATGAGATGACAATATGAGAAGAAATAGTTATTCTAACCCACTGGTAAAAGCGCAACAATTTTAATAGCAATATTACGGTAATAAAAAAGGTTTTGGCATTCTGTATTGTGATCTTGGAATAAGGTAAATTAGTATCACGTTTTGTTTAAAGATTAAATAAAATCATTGAAAAAAATTCCATATTTACTGTGGTAAAGATGTAACTAGGGTCTCTAAATGAAAAGAAAGGCAATTAGCTCGTAGTTCAATTAAGTTACAGTAACCATCATTGGTTTTAGCTTGGCTGAAAACATCTCTGTGAGAATTAGTGCTATTTTTCCTGCTTTTAAAATTACCATTAAGTCAGGGAAAAACAGCATTTACCTTTTACTGGTTTATTCATACAACTTCCATAACATTGTACAGAGCATGACAAACTCGATTTCTCATAAATGCAAACAAATGCATAAGTATTAATAATTTGACATAGTGTATAACCATAAAGTACAAGCTGTGCTGCAGAGAAAAGGTTTGTGACAACATCAGTAATTGTGATTAGTATAAACAATACAGAAAGACTGATGTGACTCCTAAATGTGGCATGGAATGGGCTGCACAAGATAAAGATTTTAGTAAATGGAAAAGGCATTAAATATGAAGGAAAAATAGATTTTGCATAATTAGCTACGATAATAAAGTAGACAGAAAAAGCATCCTGTGTTTCAAAAGTCATGTGCGCTTCTGCCAAAGCAGACACTGAATGTAAACTCCAACCAGCACAGAGTCTGGCACAAAACAGTGACAAGAAGCTTCTTTTTTCTTTTTAGAACTAGGTGAGGACCCTTTTAAGGAAGAAAGGAAAATACTGATCTGTAAACACTGCAATATTAAGGGCTAGAACTTTCCCTGCCCTTTGTGCTTGAAACACATTCAGGACTTTTGTTGCTTTAAGACTTTTGGTTTGGTTTTTAAGGAACTGCGTGCAATGGAAGTTAGGCATTAATATAGCTTTGAGGATCTAGGAAAAAGTACCAAAATGTCTTTGATATTCTGGTCTATTCCTTACTTTTTAGTTTCACTGTGTAGCTTCTGGCAGCAAACTCCTCCGTTTCTCCAGCTGATGTAGTCTTAAAGAAATAATATTTTGCAAGTACGCACAGGTGGGCGATATATTAAGACTGTTTTTTTCATTGTCTTTCAGCAAAGTTTCTGGTTTTGGTCGAAACCTCTACTTTTGTGTCCATTTTCTTTTGAGGTAGATTTGTAAGACTGCCACTGTTGCATATGACCCACAGCTCCTGCAATAAGCTGAATAGTTACTGTGAAAAGATCCCTGGAGAGAAAACAACTTTTTCCTTGTCAGAAATGAGCGGAAATGCCAACTTCTCAACTTCTTTCTAAGATCCAGAAAATGCAGACATCTTAATGAATTTCCCTCTTGTGTTCCTAAATTATCTGAGTACGAAAAGGAACCAAAAAATCAAAAGGAATTCAATGAAAATATGCCTCTGGTTGCAAAACAATGTTATTCTTTTAGTAAAATAGTAATATAAAAATGCAAAAATGCAGAGACTGTAATATGTTCTCTATAAGCATTGAATAATTCATTAAACAGGATTATGGTAATCTATTTTTTAAAAAGAGATACAATTTATTTTATGCAAGATTTTGTACCCTCTGAATATAATTATACAATTATAAAAATTATAAGCATTTAGAAGGAATTTGAATCTATTTTCACTGAATATTTATGTAGGTAAAGATGACTAATAAAAAAAAACTATTATGATGATGCCACAAGAATTATGAAAAATTGTCATTTCTCCTATATACATAGTACAATAGGAAGTAGAAGAAGAGAAGTAAGTGGGCTGCTCAGGCAAAAAATAATAGTCTATGGAAAAATATAGTCACTAAGTATTGTTATTATATGCACACATTAAAAATACAGATATCTGAATGTCTTTGGTTTACCTAATATCAAGGTATTCAGAACCCTACAGAATCCTAATGCACATTCCTATTAAGCTGACAGCAATGTTATCAAATATGAATGTTCTTGTGGCCCAAATGAATATTTTTTGGTTTGCAGTGCATTTTGCTTACTGAAAATAAGTGAAAATAAACCAAGACAAATAATTGAGCCACAGCCCCAAGTTGCTCTGGAATGAGAAAGTTCAGATATAATGTAGGAACCCATTTGGCCACTTCAGCATTGACTGACAGGGTGCGTGTCTGAAAAAGAGCCTATGACCAGCACGGATTACTGCTGTAAAACTGTCCTGCTGAAGACATCAGGAAAGCCATGGTGGGCTACCTGCTGCTATGCAATTTTGTTTTATTTTGGCACCTAGAAGTGAGAAGATTTCCATGGGACAAAAAGAGAGCTGGCAGCTGATGGTGACTGACAGCACAAAACATTGAAACAATAATCCACCGAGATCATTTATGTAAAAAAAGGAACCCAGAGATATTCAGCCCCTGAGGCTTCTCTTGTAAGAGGCTATTATTATTTGTATTGATTTTGGTATGCAAGTTCTCTCTTTCCTTCTCTCTCCTGGCCCACAGTGCAAACTATAAATAATAAACTAAAGAAGTCTTGCCCCGAAACCATCACTACCTTTGCAGCACATTAATTTGTGCACCTCCAGTTACAAAACCAGAAAAATCATGGGGAAAATGGGCAGGCTGAACAAAGTTCTACCTCCAAAACCAAAAAAACCCCAAAAACTTTCCAACATTCTCAGCTGCCACCAAGACCACGTTATACAGTACTTACAGAATACTGCTTAAATACAACATGAAAATGTCCTTTTTTGATGGTAGTTCTGCTTTGACTACTGATACTTTGATCAGATAGTTTTCTGTGTCCCCTCGTACATCAGGCAATATCACATTACCAACTCCCAACATTGCCAAGGCTACTACGCGTGGTGGAAAATGAGACAACTACTTGTTCTCGCTCTTCCAGGACACGGGCGTTAGCATCAGTCACATGACATTGCCTCCCCGTTTTTCTGCTTCCCATCATATTTGAATAGAATTATAGGAATGATCGGAGATTTCGTAGCTGAAATATTGGCTACATTCAACACCATTTGAATGTTGTCATCTCCAGTTGAACGTCACCGTTAACTTTAAGGCTGGTAGGACTCCACTTTTGACTGTATTAGGTATCCAATCCATGTGTATTTCACCTTCCTGTGTATTGCTGTGGTTCTCTACAACTACCTGAAAAGAGGATGTAGAGAGGTGGGGGTCGGGCTCTTCTCCCAAGTAACAAGTGATAAGACAAGAGGAAAAGGCCTCACATTGCACCAGGGGAGGTTTAGGTTGGATATTAGGAAAAATTTCTTCACTGAAAGGGTTGTCAAGCGTTGGAACAGGCTGCCCAGGGCAGTGGTGGAATTGCCGTCCCTGGGGATATTAAACAGCTGGGCAGACGTGGTGCTGAGGGATATGGTTTCGCGGTGGGTTTGGCAGTGTTAGGTTGATGGTTGGACTTGATGATCGTAAAGGTCCCTTCCAACCTAGGTGATTCTGTGATTCTGTGGTTCCGCAATTTCCTCATCCCTTTCATTTCTACCCTTAATGCATGAAATGATACGCCTGCCACTACATAACTGAGAATTTCAGAGTTTTGGGAAGGGTATAATGTAATCCAAGGGTGACATCTTCCTAGTAAACATCTCTGCTGCAACACAGAACTACGTAATATGGTGCAAAGGCATTTTGCGGTGGGATTGAGCCCAATCAGCAGCTAAGCACCTATGAGGTGCGCACTCTCTCCCCCTGGTTTTATCGCTGGGTGAGACCTTACGCAGTGTGGGATATCTTTTTGGTCAATTCAGCTCAGTTTTCACAGCTGTGTCCCCATCCAACCTCTTCCCCACCATCAGCTTACTCACTATGGGGACAGAGCGAGAAATGGAGAAGGCCTTGGTGTTGTGTGAGCACTGTTCAGCATGTTCAGCAAGAGCTAAGACATCGGTGTATTACCTATGTTGTTATAGTCACAAATTTAAAATAAAAAGCACTATATAGACTGCTATGAAACAAAAGAACTCCATCCCAGCCAGAGCCAGTACACTTGGCATGTAACAAACTCCTACTTATAAAAAACAAAGGTATAACAAATACATTTATGTCAACCAACCAATGGCATTGCAACCAACACAGCATCCAGTTTCCTTCAAAATGAGACTAAAAGACTTTGTGAATTAAAAGCCTGCACACAGTATATTCCAGTGATCCTTCTGGGAAGATCTCAAAAACTAGTGAAATCATGGTGGAAGACTGATAATAAAATGCAAGTCAGTCTGGGAATGACAGAGGATTTGTTGTATTTCTGTTTTGAGCCGGATCGGTACAGTGTCCTGAGATGTCTCAGAAGCTGGTCCTGCACAGATGCTTGCAAAATGGCAAGAGATGAGAGACAGTGGAGAGACTGAACATTTCTAGCCCACAAAAAAATTCAGTTATTGAATGTAAGAATTTTTTTGTCAGAAAACTTAACATTTCCTAGTGCTGAACTTTCTGTCTTTGCTGGCTGGTGTGTACACTTGTGACCTGCTTTTTTATTTCAGTCAGGAACCTGTGATAAATAACATTCAGAGTGAGCATGTGATGAATCCTGGAGATACTGCTGAAAGCATTTAGTATTTTCTCTGATACTAGTGCAGCATCTGTGAGGTGTTAGAAATGTGAAAATAAACTGAACAACCGAATAATCAGAAATGCTTTTGAAATGTGCTGGCTAGATGGATCTAGATGGATGTTACACTGGGGATCAAATCCATCCTTTTCAGTGTCTTCTTGGTGATATTATCATTTGGGTGAAATATTAAAGTTACAAGGAGACGTCGCCACAACAGGGACCTGGCTGAAAATGAATGTAGCTTATTTCTTTCTCTGTTCCAGTTGGTTGGTTCACATAGTCCTTTTACTTTCCTGCTGGCGTTCAGAAAAACCCTCTGAAGGGTACAATTAAGACTTATTTCACCGTTATTTTCTGTACAAAACCCACCTGGTTGAAGATATTTTAATCACTTTTATTTCCACAAATCCGTGTTAGGCATAACTATAGCACAGTAAGATATTTCACTTACAGGCTACCTCCAAAAATTTTTCACATCTTTATGACCAGAGAAATGTAAAGATATATTGAGCTACAAGGGCCTGACTTAATTGGCTGCAGTGCATTTGAAATGTGATGGGGGATGATTTAATCAACCTATAACACTAATGGAGTTAAGCACTCTGTCCACCAGAAAATGGTATAATCTTTCATTGAGTTCCTAAGTGCTTGTTTATGGTTCTTTTGAAGGTGCTGTATTGGTGATCATATATTGCCATCCATCGTAGAGACTACAGAAATGAAAACAGCTACTGCAAAGCATGCGAGACGTGTCAGCTGCCATCAGATAAACATAATTTCAGGGGTGATAGATATTAACTACTTTAAAAAGTCCATAATCGCCAAAGTGTGAAGTATTCACACTAAAATTAATGAAAACAAAGATGCGTATATTCTGTATTTTTCTTGTCAAAGCAGGAATTACAATACATTTCTTCTTTACATTTTATAACCAATTATCAGTGCTTTCTCCTGATGCTTTGTTAGAATGAGAGCTGCCTAGGTCAAACACTTTGGGCTCGAAATTATGGAAGTGGAAAAATACATAACACAGCAGTAAAATCTCTTTAATTTTCCAGACCTGACAATCCGGTATCTGCATCTTTCTGGACAATAATGTCACTGTGAGGAACCAAATGCACTGAATCTCTGCTGTGTTTTGCTGTCTTTTCACTCATCCACTGTGAGCTCTGCAAAACTTTCTATGCAACAGGCTTTCTTTAAAACATATAGCGCCCAAATTGCAAACAAACATTCTTTCATTAGGACTTTCTGGGAAATTTACATTGCTCTTAGGCAACTAGTTTACCTTTGCTGTGCCCTGGTATTATTTATTTTGCATTAGCAGCAAAAGCAACTTCAATAAATAGTTTCTGCAGCAAGCATAGCAAACTGATGTTCAAGGAATGCAGGATTTAAGTGCTTATTTTCTGATAACCTGGAGATGAAAGAAAAGTGCCTAGAAAGGCGGCTGGGTAGGGTTTGTGGGCATCAACACTGGACATGTGCAATTGCGTAGTAGTAAAAGTTTGGAAAGGATTTGCTAGAAACATTCCATGTCTAATGTCCCAACAATACATGTTAGCAATTCAGAAAANCCCCCCCCCCCAAAACCCCCATCAACTAACCAACCAAATCAGAATATAAATGTTTAAATACTACCAAAATAGCACTAAAAATACTCGACTCTTTTCTTGCAGATTGTTCAAGACACAGATTGTCTCTCCTAAATCCTCTTTACTTTATTCACATCCAGAACTGCTGCTTTGTTTCTGGATTGTAAAATTCACTGCAGAAGTCACTATGAGATGTCTGTACATTTTCCCAGAAGCTTAAAATTTTATTTCTGGGCATACTGAGACCTACCTCAGACTTGCTTGTGATGAGCAGGTCAGCACAGGTATAGCATGCCTAACGCTCATTCACATCTCTTTGTGCCTAAGTTAATATTAACTGAATAGCTTAATCAATAGAAAATTAATTGAATAACAGCAGAGTATTCAGCTCAAACCTCTCTACTTCTGAATAATTTAGCCTGAAAGGTAGATTACTCTCCTGTGAGGTGTGAAATATCTCATCAGACAAAGAAGCAGCTCAAGCTTTCACCTGTGGAAATGACAAATCTTTGGGGCTGCACTAGCCCCACAGTCTTTTTCTGGTTGTATTTTGAAAGAAAAGGTCTCATGTTTCTTGCTTTCTTTATGAAAAATAAAAAAAAATAACCTCACAAAGATTTCTACCACCAGGTGAAGTCACTGAATTCCCAGAGGGGAGTAGGATTTGACGCAAACTAAGAGTTCTTCGTGTTGGCTGCCTTGGGCTCATTGTTTTGGCTCAGTCCCTTCCTATAACGAATTTTCTGATGTAGAGGCCAGGATACACTCCAGCACCCACATGAATTTATTTCAGAGAGGTTATAGCCCGCTATGTATAAAGCAGAGGCAAGCAAACAGACTTGTCTCGTCTGGCCCGCTCAATGACCCAGGGTTGAAGCAAAAGGCTCTCTCAGAAAAAGAGCTGAGCCAAATCACTTACCAAATTTCTAAAAGGATTCTGGTAACAAGTTATTAATTTGGATACTGTCTGTGAAATACCGTGCTATTCCAACAGTTGCGTTCACGAAGAGAAGAGCTGTCAACTAAAAATACAGTGCAGGCTTTCGGCAACCAGTTCAGAACAGAAAATCAGAGGAGGGAAAGTTTGCACATTCTATTTAGCACCTAATGCCTGTGGAAGGAACTTGGCCTCTTCATGGACATGCCACAGCTGGAAGGGGACAAGAGTCAAAAGCCATTCTATAGCTTATTTGTCATACATTGTTCATTCCGCTCTAGCTCAGTGCTGATGTAGAGGAGAAGGAACACGAAATCCCTTTTAGATGCACACATTCTTTGTAGAGAAGTGTTGCCAGTCGTGCCGCACTGCTGCTGTGTTTTCGAAGCAGCAATATGCTAGGTCACTCTCTTGATTAGCTGGGTTCCTGTACCAGAGAGTGTATGGCATATTATGTATCTCATTCTGTTATTTCAGATGACAAAGCCTAATTTAATTGTAAGTACCCCTGGGATTTATGGGGAAGTCGAAGCTCAATTTTTAAAAACTTTAATATGGTTGCTGTAAAACTTAATTGTACTGTCTGGCTCTTTTAGTGGTAAATTCTAATTAATCTGAAGTGTGGAAAGGAAATGGGATACTAATTTTTAAAAAAATTGCTTCCTTTTGTTCCTGTCTACTTCTTAATCTGAATATAACCTAATGAGGCAATGTTAGTTCAAAGCTTAGCCTGACCATTCTTTGCAAGTGGTTAATGTAACAACTGATTTTATTCTTGTAACTGTTTTACGTGCACTGTAACATGGCTAAGACTATTGATTTAGTCAATAAACACTTATTCATGTCCAAACCAACCCTAATTGGATGGACATAAAATAAAGTGTAATACAATAATTATTTGATTGCCTATAAGAAGAGCTAAACACGTGAACCGAAGTTGCTGTCTTCCTCTGGGAAAGTACTGTCTGTACAATTGTCTTTGTCTGAAGTGTCTGGCATTTGCTAAAACTGGGAAGGGATAAGGTATGGGAGGATAATTGGTCTGTTGTTGTAGTTCATTTGTGATCTTAGATACTCCTGCAAACAAGCAAAATTGCTTCCTATCTAATGAAGATAATTTAACTACACAATAGCTGCACAAAGTTGCCTCAGCCTCTGGGCCACGTTCGGCCTCTCAACCTCAGACAGGCACGTGTATCTGGGACAGAGTGTTCATTTTTCAGCTGTATCAGCTACAGTGAATCAGCATGAATAAAAACCTGATGGAATTAACAGGATTGTTTTAAATGCTGTATTTTGGGGTATGTGATCCACTTGCCTCCCCTCTGCTAACCTCCTCACGGTCAAGCTTTCGTAAGTTTTCATGGGTGGGCGCTGTAGAACTAGCTAGGAGATAATAAACTGCTGGCCCTTCACTAGCTGGAAGATTTTTAATCCGAAAAACAACGATGTGTTTATGCTGCTTGCAGCATCTCCAGATATGTAGTCATCTCAGCGATGACTGACATCTCTGCCAAAAGAAACAGAATTTCCATTTGATCCTGTCCCTGCCTCCTATCAGAGGTGAAAGAGGTGAACGGATGAAAGATCTCATTACCTCCAATCTATCTTTTCTTTTCCGTATGGAGGGTAAAGAACAAAAATATTTTTTCTTTCTCTTCTCTGAAGGGAAAGGGATGAAGCCATGTTCTCCCATACAGGCTTTAATCTCCGGTACTGCAGGGCACGTGGCAGGATTTGAAACAGCAATAACAGAATCCAGTAAGAGATCAGCTACGCCGAAGCCCAGGGTTTGGGCCTGCGGGCGAGGTGTTTCCTCCCATCTGGAAGAGATTCAGCGTGTGAGCAAGGGGCAGATGACACCAAGGTGGGGAGTGCTGTTAGCCGTGATTGTTTTGAGGATTTGGAGGGTATAAAAGCGGAGTCAGCGGGCTTTGGAAAGCCATGCAGTTTGAACAGCTTTTTGAGGTCAGGGCCGCTTTTGCTGCTGTCTTTTGGTCGTGAACTGAATTGCACCCGTTCCCATCTCTCTCTGTGATCCCTTCTGCAGCCGCCTCCTCGCTCTCCACGGGGTGCAGCTGCCTGCGAAGACCCGGACTGGCCGTGGCTCAGCTTCATAACCTTGGCTCAGACCTCCGAGGAAACCGCAAAGTTGAGAGGAAGTCTGCAGAGTAGAGGTACGCAAGATAAGAAAGGTAAAGCTGCAGAGAGGGTAGGATTGTTGGGACCGGATCATTAGCAGCTCAAGGTTTCAAGAGGAAGAACATCGGCATGAAATGGTATAAAATCCTGAAGGGGAAAAAAACCGGAGTCAGTGAAAAAGGATCTGTTTCAGGGGCAGTGGAATCTGGCCCTTCCCCTCCAGGCTCCAGCCAGCGGAGACTCGGTGTGTCTTATCACGCCGCAGCGCATATGAGTACTTAGTCTGGTAGCTTGTTAAATTCTAGATATCTCTGTGTGCATCAGCCAATAAATAACTGCATTATGCTTTGAAGCTATATATATCTTGCTGGCAAACGCTCTTTGTGCAGGGTTAAAAATGCCTGAAAAATGACCCTAGCAGGAAAGGTAACACACCTAGGCAAAATATTCCTCCTCCTATGAAAGAAGTGGTTAGTGTAGATGACAAGAAACTTCTGTATTTAGAGCAAAACATTTGCCGTAGCCGCAGATTATTGCTTTTCCCTGCGATGATTTCATTTCCCTACTGATCTTGGAAGCGAAGCTATTGGAGTGAGTGATGTGTGTAATTTGTGACTGGATAGTTCTGCTGTATATACATGCACTTACATATGGTCACTTAACAACTGGAGCATCAAAAATACCTACAATACATCAAAGTAATACTGAACACTGGCTAATATAAGCCTATAACAGGAAGGAAGTTCAGAGCCGAAAGCAAAATTCCAGTTTTTAGTGATTTTGCTGTGTCTAGATATTGCAATACTTTTCCTAAGGTAAGTATCATTCTAGAAGAGTTTATGTTGTAGTGTTAGATAAGGATGGCTTTTCCATTTCAGCCCTGAATTGCTAAATTCTCCAGAAATGCATTTAAATGTGGGGGTTTTATTTCTGCCAAATTAAGACATATACAAAATAAGAAGGAATAAAAACTGAAGGAATATTAAGAAGTGCAAAACACATTTCCTTAAATACACTTAAAGAGATTACTTCCGCTACCAGCCATTACTCCATTAACAGTCAGAGTGTACAGGTATAGCCCCCTGAAATTTATGTCATGGAATACAAAGCATATTTTTACCCTCTATAGCAACACATTATCTTTTGATATATTTTACGACCCCGTAGAAGAGCATTACTCCTAAGTCACACACAATCTCATTTCAAAAGCAACTTTGAACTTTTTAACCCAAATTAAAATACTCTAAAGAGAGAAACCGTTTAGAATGTTCTTATTAAATTGGGCCATATTTAGTTATTTCAAGACAGGCACCTAGAAATACAAAAAATCACTGTTATGGAGATAAACTTAGATTATGCAATTTAAGAGAACTATTCTAATTTTAGCAGTTCTACACAGGCAGCTACCCCAGTGCCCTAGGGCTAGAATTTTATCTTAAATTCTAGCAGGCATGGGAGATAAAATGTCTTACAGAAATGCGCACAGAAGTCTTTCTGCTCTCTGAACTAAGTCAATTTAAAATTAATTAAAATTTCCATTAAAAATGTTTTCTTTTGCATTTGGACCCATAACAGAACTTTGCCCAGTGTTCATTCCAGTTATAGGTGATCCAGCACCTTCTCAGATTAATGCAAATATTCCAACAGCTCAAGACCTTAAGAATGACCTTATTTCTTAGTTTCTGCTGGGAAATTAAATGTAATTTGTGGGTGTGTACTCTAAAAATCTATCTTACATAAAATGCTGGACAGAAAAGATTGAATTTATTCACAGTTTTCTTATCTTTAGATCACTTGGGTAAGAAATAAGCTATCTGATTGCACCTGCTTGGAGAAAATATTTGTGGGTTGTTCGAGTTATTTTTGTAAACTGAATTATCAAATGCATCTAAAACCTGAAAGAAAATAAAATTCTTATAATGTCCATCTTAATGCCTGCCATGAATGCGGCTGCCCTCTTAATGTGATTTAAAACCGCTCTATTTTCACAAGTATTGTTGATTTTCAGTAGCAACGGATGGGTATGGGATGTTTAACTAATGATTACTGAGATGTTCATTACTGTTACTACCGGGCTTTCCCTCCTGCTTCTAAGCAGCCCTGTTTTAACAACTGCGTAAGTCTCATAGACACCCCAGCATTAGCCAAGCATTCTGTTGCCAAGCAACATTTCATCCACATTTTGAAGTACTGGTTCATTTGACGTACATCACTCAGTTATTTCCATATACAGGCTGATGTGACCTTCATTCTTATATTTTTGATACAACCTATTATCAATGGCATTGATTGGCGCAGACTGCATTGAAGATGCGGGAAACTACAATAAATTTGGTGAAAGCAGAAACATTGTGAGTGGAGTTGCACTTTGTGTCAGGTCGAAGCTCCTTGTCAGCTTTTCATTTTCACAAATCTTAAGTTACAGACATTTCAGCTGGTTAGATTTCCTAAAATTACTTTAACATTTGAGACCTGACAAGAACTTAGGCACCACGCGTACTAGGTTCAAATATGCTTTCAAAAGAAATGCTTGCACTAATAGTCAATGTTTCATTAAACGAAATTGATCATTTGATCTCATCAATGCTTATAAATACTTAAAGGGATGGGGCCAGGAGGAGGGGGCCAGGCTTTTTTCAGTGGTGTCCAGTGACAGGACAAGAGGTGACGGGCACAAACGTGAAGATCGGAAGTTCCATCTCAACATGAGGAGGAACTTCTTTCCTTTGAGGGTGGCAGAGTCTTGGCACAGGCTGCCCAGAGAGGTGGTGGAGTCTCCACCTCTGGAGACATTCCCAACCTGCCTGGATGCCATCCTGTGCCACCTGCTGTAGGTGGACCTCATCTGGCAGGGGGGTTGGACCAGATGATCTCCAGAAGTCCCTGCCAACCCCTAACATTCTGCGATTCTGTGATTCTGTGAACCCAGTAGCAAATATATGCTTTATGCTATGGAATGCATGATGAAATTTTTAAAAAAGGAAGACAAAAAGACTCATATCAAAATGGAAATGTGAAAATTGTGGCATGAAGTGGTACATGTCCTATATGACGTTTGGAAAAGTTACAGCATACCTGCTGTAATGTAATCTACAATGTTGTGTCAGACCCTTTTGACAACTGAAGGCACACCTTAGTTCTGAATAAGACAATGTTGTTTGAGAAAAGAAGCGCACTCCTGGAATCCTGAGAGGAGCAAGAGAACGGTGAATCCTGTCTTGAACAGCTAACAGGCAAGAAAAACCATTGGATGATCTGGGTGATGACTGAGTGACCCATCTCATAGCTGACCTCTGAGCTCACAGCAGACCTTGCTTGGAGCGGGAGGTTGAACTACACACATCTCCAGGTCCCTTCCAACCTGAACAATTCTACCATTCTGCCCGTATAGAACTGGGAGCTCGGTTTCTTCCACATGCCCTTCACTTACCAGCTTTGGATTTCCTGCTTGGTCACTCAATAGCGTGAGATGCTCTGCAGTATTTCAGTCAGGTTTCATTTTCAACACCCAGAGTAACTTACTAGCATCAGCAAACTTACTTTGCAGTTCATCTCCTTCCCTAGATAATTTATGAATATGCTGAACAGCATACGGCCCCGCACAATTCTAGTGGGAGCCTACTGATGATCTCTCTACCAAAAGCCCGTGTTTATTTGGTACAGCGTATTGTAAGTGAAAAGAAACCAGGACGCTACACCAAAAACCTGTCAAAAGAAAGTGAACCGAGAAAAAGCAACAAATACATCTTCCTCTGAAATGTCATCAATTTTCAATTTCAGTACTGTTAAAAAGCGAATTTTATTTTAAGGAGAGTGACTTTTTTCAGAGTTGAAGTATTGTACTTCAAATCAGAAATTTGTATCTAAAGGAAAAATAATTTTAAAAATAATTGTTTGCTTGTTCACCTTTAATCTAAGGGGTTTGTGTTCTTGTGGCTTATTTTAACAAAAGTTTAAAGCTTGAGGTAAAGTAGAGGAGTATTCAAATCCATGAAAGGGTTTCAAATTTAAGAGTATAGTTAATGGTTTCATCGAGGTGAAGTGGTTATTATTCATAGGGCCTGAGTCATTGATGATTACTAAATACAATTTTACAAACAGAAAAGCCTGGGTTTTAAAAGAATTTTAAATCCTTCTACTCATGTATGCAAGTAAAACCAGGTTGTTATGCACTCAGGCAAGTAATTCCACTTAAATGAATGCTGTTAGACAAGCTGGCTGCTGGGTACGTTTCAACAAACGGGACCCATCAAACTGATGGCACGTCTTACGGGATCTTCTCTAATACATGCCAGACGTGTCCATTTCCCAGCCTGTCTTCTCCACTCCAGGCATTCCATACTCTGTAAAAAGTCCCTCTATACTTCCTTCTTGTGCCTATCGTTCCCTTTTCCCTTTATTTTTATTTTAACGTGAGCTTTGGTCGTTTTAAACCCATAGACCGAATATTCTTACTGCATTCTTGAAAATGTCTGCAGAAACACATACAAATTCTGTCAGAGAAGACAAGGAGAAACAGAATAAGATGACTTTTTCTCCTTCCTAGTGCAGCATTAGTCCTTCCAAGTTGTCAGTGGTTGCAGCAGGCGGGGAGAAGGCTGCGCTAGGTGACGCAGAGGCATTGCACTCCTCCAGCCATTTCCCCTATGCCTGACAGGAGCAAGTTTTCCACCTGACCAATAACTGTAACCTCATGACCATTCCTTAATTATAGAAGTACATTTATAATTTGTATTACAGCTGCCTACAGGCCTGTTGGTGTTGCTTTGTTTCCAATCGTAATTGGTATGGTGTTTTGTTTTTTTAATTATTCTCTTAGTCTTTTTTGGGAGGAGATAATTAAATTCATTAGTATCAATAAAGATTTCCCAGCAGGATTCAAACAAAAATTTGTCCCCATTTTGTTTTTATTTGTTTTCCGAACCTGGCAGTAGGTTCCCTGACATCTTACTGATGATTAGAAAAACAAGTGGGAAGGAGGTTGAAAGGAAGGAGTCTCATCTTTAGAGGAAGGTTCAATCTGGATCATTCTTCTATAAAGGGAATTAGTAGCATACCTGAAAAAGTGTTAAATGAAAATACTGATTTTTTTTTTTAGCAGTCCTACAGTTAGGGACTGTTAGCGGAGCTGGATATCTACACAATTAAAACTAAACAAAGCCCTCCTGTTGAAAACTGACGAGACTAGTGTGTCCAGTCAGAAACAAATTCAAATAATATTTAATGCTCAGATAGATTTTTTCCCTCCTTTTTGCACGGAGGGTTAATTGGGTTCATGACATTATCTGAAGGATGGAGACAACTTTGCTCAATTTATGTTTTGTAAGCACAGGAAATCTTTCTGAACATATTAATGGGGATAAGTATGTTATATACAAAAAAAAGACCAGTGAGATGAACAAAGGACTAAAATCAGGATATGTGTAATGAAGGCGGTGAGGTAAAATATTCTGCTGTTTCAGTTGGATTAGAGCAGGTAGAGGTTGAGGAAACTGGCTTACCTGCCTAGCAACAGAGACTACAAACTGAATTACACGAAAGATACTGCATAAGAGGCTTTGCTTACATTTGACTTTGAAAATAGGGAAATATGCTATGTTTTGGAGAAAGGCATGAGACATCTAAAAACCATGATGGAAGAGCTATTTTCCTACCTCCCTACCCTCAACTAGTCTAGCTGTGTAAAGGTCTAAGTCTCTACGGGCAATTATTAGCTCAATTTTCTGCATAAAATAAATTTTATATTGCTTAGTGTAAGGTATGGAATTATAAGGGTAAGCATCAAGTGCCTATGAAATGAGCTGATGAAATTGTACAGCTTGGTAAAACAAAAGCAGACTTAAAAGGATCTTGGGAGAAATTCCTTCAGGACAGAATAAAAAGCGCCATAGGAGTTTAAAAGGAATTTTCTAGGCAAAAAGAGAAAATGCTGACATCAGGATTTTCTAGAATACGGGCACGCCAATATAATCTTTTAGGTGTACCATTTTCCGCAAAGAAACACTCTAAATACTCATTTACGTGCTTTACCTGTTCCTCAAGAATTCCAGACAGTTCAATATTTACATATTTGCATATGTCCTGTGCATGTGTACTGTGTGCCATTAAGTACACATGATCAGTGCGTACGTTCAGCTCAACATACTGACTTCTGGGGAATTTGTACGGAAAATAAACAAATACAGGTGAACAAAATACAGTGCTAATTCCGTGGCTCTTTATTTTAAAGTGACTTGTTTTTTCAAATTAAGATCAAGAGAGAAGTTGGATAAATCCAGGATTAGTTTTACAAGCTGAACTAGAATGGAATTGAAAATGTACATACAAATACTTCTTAGACTGGGTGAATTCCTTTTTCAATACCCGGGGTCTACACCTGGAAAAAGAATTCTGGCAACATACACATTCAAAGCTCTTTGACAGTTTGCTGACACTGTCAGGGAGCCGCGAGGGCTGGCTGCTCTCCAAGGAAAGGGAACTGGGAGCCCAGCTTGACCCACACCCCGATAACGCAAGTGGTGGACCAGGTCCAGGGGGCATCCAGGGAGCCCAGCCAGGAGCTTACAGGGATAGGCCAAGGACTGGAGAGAAGGTTACCATGTACTTCTGACAGGAGCATCCAAGAGACAAGTACCCACCACGTAGGGCTGAGGTCCACTGAGGAGGCAGGACCAGAGGGGGCCCTCCTTCCCTTGGGCTGAGCTGAAATGGGGTACTGGGTGCATGGGCAGGGGGTGAAGGGGGAGGCTCCAGGTGAGGCTGGCCAGGGCCACTAAGGCATATCTGTGTACACAGGGCCATGACAAAAAGTGACATGAATTCTAAACAGAACAAAACAAACCCAAATCTTATGTCAGCTATGAAGACAGCCTATTACTACAGAAGAAATTCTAGTTCAGTTTAAGAAGGACAGGGAACTGCTGGAGAGAGGACAGCAAAGGGCTACGAAGATGATGAGGGGTCTGGAGCATCTTTCTTATGAGGAAAGGCTGAGGGACTTGGGTCTTTTTAGTCTGGAGAAGAGCAGACCGAGGGGGCATCTCATAAATCTTTACAAATACTTGAAGGGAGGGGGCCAGGAGGAGGGGGCCAGGCTTTTTTCAGTGATGCCCATTGACAGGACAAGAGGTGACAGGCACAAACCTGAATATAGGACGTTCCATCTGAACACCAGGAGGAACTTCTTTCCTTTGAGGGTGGCAGAGCACTGGCACAGGCTGCCCAGAGAGGTGGTGGAGTCTCCAACTCTGGAGATATACAAAACTCACCTGGACACCATCCTGTGCCACCTGCTGTAGGTGGACCTGCTCTGGCAGGGGGGTTGGACCAGATGATGTCTAGAGGTCCCTGTCAACCCTTAACTTTCTGTGATTCTGAGATTCTGAGATTCTGTGATTCATTCATACATGTCCAAAGCAGGACAAACCTTACTGAGTGACAGACATCATACAAACTCAATCAAATCGCCAAACCATGTCCCTAAATACTTTGTAAAATATTGATGGTAAGCCCCGATCATAGAATCATAGAATGGTTAGAGTTGGAAGGGACCTTAAAGATCATCAAGTTCCAACCCCCCTGCCATGGGCAGGGACACCTCTCACTGGAGCAGGTTGCTCAAAGCCCCATCCAGCCTGGC
Source organism: Chionis minor (assembly GCA_013398295.1). NCBI lineage: Eukaryota > Metazoa > Chordata > Aves > Charadriiformes > Chionidae > Chionis > Chionis minor. The sequence goes on along the minus strand of VZSF01010504.1, from coordinate 23,706 downwards.
CTTAAACATTTCCAGGGATGGGGCCTCCACAACTTCCCTGGATCAAAGAATATCTAACAAATCAGCTAAGCAATACTTCAGAGCTTTCAGTTGTGGATTTGCTGGTGTTGTTTTTGGGGTGCTATGCTGGCAACAATCTACCTCGGTGGGCTCAATTGTGGAAGTTTTAGCTAAGTATTTTTCTACTATTCTGCCCTAATTACTGTATGTGTTCAGAACCTAAAACATCAGAAAAACTGAGTACATTTTAATAATTTGTATAGCTTAAGAAATGCCTAGTTACAAAAATGCTAATGAAGATATTTCTTAGACAACCCTGTACAAAAAAAGAATTTTCACAACAAACAGATGAGTTACCCTTCACATGTTTTAGTAATCGTCCTTTGTTCTTTTGTAAAAAGGTTTGAGGGTTTGTGAGAACAGACCATAAGATTTTGCAATGAAGAGCTGGCCATTTATATTTGATGAAACTTCCCCAACTCCTTTTTAACTATTTGTAAAGGGCAGAATTTCAAGAGCACGTGTCATGACCATTTTGTAGTCTTGTCTGCTATATAAATGAACAACACTCATTTTGTCATCACTTCAAATTTGGGTTTACCTTCCAATTTGAAATACTGATTAACAATGAAGAAAGAAGAGAAAATATGACAGTAGATCAAAACTTCCTATCAACCGTTATCCCATCTCTGTCAGTGGCCAATTGTGGCCGCCTATGGATGAAGTAAATGAAGCACTAATCTTGGAGTAATCCCACAAACTCGGAGCAGTCTGTGAGAGGGCTGTGGGAGTCTATAGCTGAGTCAAAACTGTTCTTTAATAGACATTCTGATAAACTTGGTTGTGTTTGCCTAGACATTTTCAAATTCCACTATACTACTTTAAAGTAGGATCACCAACACTGCAATCTGTGGTCAAAAAGTGGGTGTACTGCGGATTTATCTCATATCACAATATCTTTTGGCTTGTTCTGTATTAATTTCTTAGAAATCTCTAACATCCTATCTAAATTTCTTGCTTACTGCTACATATTTAAGTGACACTTTCAAAGAACTGTCCACGGTGATTCCAAAATGTATTTTCACAGTCGCAAAGGCTACTTTAGAGACAATCCTGCTGTACTTTTTCTGTGAGCAGTACTCTCTTTCCCCCACATTGTTCATCTTGCATTTCATCTGTTGGTCTATGATTTAATTTTTTAGGTTCCCATTTTGAAAGGTCACATTATTTTAAGCGTCTTCCAGAGACAGTTCCACAGGGGAATCACAATCACTGAATTTCTGCTGGATTGAGAAGTTCAAAGTTTTGGGTTCAGATCATGAAGATGTCATCTATGTGTCTTACATACAGAATAATTTTGGTATCAAGTATGTAGAATAATTCAGGGAACTCATGGAGACATTGTGAAACTATGAACCTACCTTCATGTTCACAGCTGTGGTTCTTCTTTTAGAGAAAATATTGCTTTCTGGTGGCACATTCATGAGTTAATTTTGGAGGAGTATTGGCTTGAGTGCGTTTGGATTGAAAATCTGAAGGTTGGTCTTACTTTTGTAGGTATTTCAGACAGGCAAAAGTACTGCCACGATGTGTATATTAATATGCAAATTGTATAGTCCATATTGACAGAGGGTGTTGACAGATGTTATAGAGTTTGTGGAGGACATCCACCATGTCCTGGGAAAGCTCCCTCTTGTCAAGAGATACCAGGTTTTTGTGAACTTGATAGATATTCTGAAAATTTCATGGTTGAAAATGACAGGACTAGCATTGTTTTCTTGCTTGTGGATCAGTTTTCAACTGAGCAATCTAATTTCTCTGCATGACTGAGAAATGCTGTTAAGCTATGTAGGAAAAATTCAAAAAATCTTTAATGGAGAGTGTTAGTCTAACACTTCTGTGAAACGTTCTGTCATTCTTACTTAATTTGCTCCCTTGAATCATGTTATCTCACTCATTAATACCCTTCCAACGAGTTTCCAAGATGTCCACTACATGAAAGTCAACATGTAAAAGCAGACATTGTAATTAACCCATCTTAATTTCTACAGTCCATGCTTTAGTAAGGAAACGTGGTCTTTGATTGCCTGGACTATTTTGTTTTCTGTGACACAGAATTGGCTGCTGGAGTTATCACTGTGAAATTGAGAATATTTTTAAATATGTAAAACGATACACACCTTTACATCATCTATACACGTCACAGCCTTTTGACTTTCATTTGTGTGTAGCTTCTCAGCTTGAGGTTTTTTTCCCACTCTTGTTTTAAACAACTCATATAATCCAGGAGGACTAATCAGGCTACATATGATTTTTGGCCTTGTATAGTGATTAAGAATTTTATTTAAACTGATCAATATTACTGTGTTTGGCGCTTCTGAAATAATACCTTCATGCCAGTTCCTTGGCATACTATAAGGAGAGCTGCACAGAATGGCTTTTGTTGCATTCTGGTACTAGAGAGAAGCTTAATTAAGTTTGCAGAGTGAGGAGCATTTGCTGTAGGTCATAGAAAGAGAAATGTAGCAATATTTTTATATTGATTACACGGAAGAGGATAAAGGCTATTTCTCTTAATGTCAACAGTAGGTCAAAATGAGAAATAATTGCATTGTCCACAAAAACCATGTCAAAATCACACTGTCGTTTATATGATGTCTTAAATATCTCAAATTTCTTCCATAATGATAGTAGGTAGTCATTAAAAACATTTCCTTGCCATCTAGACACTTTGGGAGGTAACTTTATTTGTCTGTGTACAAAGACTGTGGGAAAGGTAAAAGCTGGTAGACTGGGGGCAGATTTTGCCTTTATTATCCACATCACTAAAGCAGAATCTCAAAGAATCTGAGTTTTTCTAGAAACACTGAAGAGCAATGGTAATAGGAATGGAAAAATTTACTAAGATACAGCTAGGGTGAAATAAAACAGACCAGTTCCGGCTGCCAGACTCTGTTCTCTCCTCCCTCTTTTCACAGTATCTGCTGTTGCCATGCCCATCTGTTAATACTATTACCAGTTTTCCCCCATCAGCCTTGATCAAGGATTAACAAAAGAAATGGATACATTATGCAAAGAGGAAAACAAATGCAATACAAAATTATTAATTACATCCCAGTTGTATTCATTATATCCCAACTGTTTTGCTTAATTAAACTGTTCTCCAGCCTCTGTCGGTTTCTAGAGTTTTCCAGATTTTAAGTTACGTGGGGCTGAAGAATGTCTTCCCTGTATATTTGCACAACATCTAAGATGGTGAGGTTGCTTATTTGATTGAATCTTCTGTACATAACTCCATGCTAAAAACATTGACAGTCAATAATAAATATTACCCTCTCTAGGGGGAATAGGGCTATATATAAAGCATTTTTTATTTTTAAGGAAAAGAACTTAGAAATATAACAGCTTTTGGCAAATCTAGTTCAGGGTCTTGATACATCTGTAAGACTGTCCTATATTCTACCCTTTTCCTTTTATGTTGGATGAAATAAATTACAGCTAAATCACAATAATACAGTTTATCAGCATATGCACATATATCCCATTCTAGCTGACGAGGTTACTCTTGTAACAGATAATGCTTAAACAGCATCAGTAGCACATGCAGCAGAGCTGTAACAAATGGCCGTAAATGTGCTAGAGAAATGAAATGGATAGTTTTTTATCTGAAAGAAGATGAAAGCATAATATGAAATCCCATTTTGACAGTGGTTTGGCCTTTAGCAGAATATAAGAATTATTGTTATTGATGCTGTTACATGTATTACCCTTCCATGCATTGATTTTTATAGCAGAACCTTTAACATAAACAAGAACAACAAATATATGTATATATGGCTAAAAGCTAAATCCTTATTTCAATTCTTATCAGCATGGAAAGGAAGAACATGGTTTAGGGAGTTTTAAAGACACTTAAATATTTCAGTTTTAAAATTTCCCTTATGGTACCACTCACAGAGGTTGAAGTTATAGCGCTTAATCCTGTTGTCTGAGGTCATTATGCAAAATGCATCTCTGCATATCTTGGAAAGACACTTTGTGCTTCCCTGTGCATGCCTATGTAGTAGGTGATTTTGCAAGTTGTATAGCCATATAACAGGATTACAGGAAGGCCTGTTTGAGCCCTACGCAGTGAAATTACAATAATTCGTACAATGGAGATATGCCAATTTTTCACTATTCCTTTTGGTAAATCGCCAGGCTTGCAGGAAGTAGACGACTCAGCAAGCGCAAGGAAGATGTGAGAATGGAGCATGGAATGACGCAGAGGAAGAACCACACGACCAAAGGAACGACAGCAATGCAGAAGGAAAGAGGTGGGGAAAGAACAAAAAGAGGAAAAAACGAGCACTAGTTACTGTACGGGAAGGGGGAAAGATCAGAACACGGTGCTGCATGTGTCACTCAGACAATTGTGTTGTTTCCCGATTTATTTGAAAAGTTGCCCATGGACAATCTGTTTTCCATTGAGTTTACCCATACAGCTCGCTATTCACTGCCACACAGGCCCTAGCAAAAAAAAGAGAAAAAAAGCAAAAAAGCTCCAACCCCACTGAGAAATACATCCAAGGATCAGATAGGTTTCTTGGGAATATCACCTGGTTGCAAAAAGTTCCTGGAATGCCAACCTTGTCCCCAAACCCTAGAAGATAACCATAAAATCCCTAAATAAAGTCTATTTAAATATTGATTAAAGGACTTGAACTCAGGTTTGTATTGTCATTACGTACAGCATATTTTTCCAAATGAAATGAAGTTAAAAATACATATTTCAACATATCACAATTTTTTACACTATACTGATTGTATTTTTTACCACCTGATGTTGCTGCTTTCATCTGGATTATATTCTCTTTAAATAATTTTAGTTCAAAAAAGGCAAATGGCCCCAACGGTTTGCAAATAACCTCACTATTTTGCAAGTGCAGGTCAAATTGGTTGGGGAGAGGCTGCGTTGGAAAACCCTTTTGCGGAAGAGTTCTGTTGTGATAATGGCTGCGTATCAATTACTGAGGAAACAGAGAAAAATGAGGTTTAGTCCTGCACAGTACAGAGATGGAGTATACAGTTCATAAAGTAAAAAGTAATGGCTGGTTCAGACACTGAAAAAGAGACTGACCTTATATTTATGACAGTGCTAGGCCCAGGAGTAAATCAAAGAGCACAATCCTTTAGCTATGTGCTTACTTACATGCTAAAGTTCATATTTGATCTATATAGTCATTGAAGCAATCATTCCTTATCCCTTTTTGGCCTTTATTTCAGGTATAAACCAGAAGTATTACAATGAAAGGACAATTTATTTCTGCTAGATGAAGACAATTATATTACTGCTTAATTGTGCTTGAGCTCGTGTAGTTTCCATTCAAACTTTTGCTGGAGGTCAAAAATATTAAGCTACCTGCTCCTGATCTCCCAGGAACTTACAACAGAAGGGCTGAAGGGAATACTGAGGCTAAAGGACATCACCATGCTGAGCAGTTCTGCCTAAGGTGTTACCCTAAACGTGCTGAGTTTACATGTGTTTCTTTTACACTGCAAAAGAGGAAAGCGAATTTAATTAGAGAGAGAACATTCTGGGGAAAAAAAAAATCCATTAAGAAGAATTGTTTAAACAAAGGTCTCACAAAGCATCTACAGCTTCAGGAAGAATATTTTTTTTATTTAACTTCTCCCTTACTTATGGTTCCTGTGCTGTATGTGTCAAAAGTGTTGTTTGTTGTAAAAATAATTTCATCATTTCCTACACTATGCAGTTAACATGGAAATATTTTATTATAATGAACCAACTGCTCTTAATCTTAAAATAGAACTCACAGCTTTTGGTGAATTATTGTGGAATTTAATTTGCCCTAATCTGCTACGGTGACAAGTGCATATAAATAAAGATGTGAAGAAGAAAAATGTGTCATTAAGCCAAGAGTAAAAGTCAGGAGATGCAGGTTCAGATTTTTCAAAACTGGAACCTAAAGTTCAGCCCAGAACCTTTTAATTACACACCTAAAAAATGGCCTGGGTGTTCAATGGTTCTGAGCCTTCATTAAATTCCAGTTAACTCAAGGAAAACCACTGTATGTATAATTAGCCTGCGAAAGTCAAGTTACTTCTGTAGGCACCAGAGTATGGGTGTGAAATCTCACCTTTAGGACCTAACCAAGAAAAAAATTTAAGATTATTTGTTTTCAGTTCTGCTGCACTGGATATTTGGGGTGGGTTTTTTTGTTTGCTTTTTTGTTTTGATCTCAAATTATTTGTTGCTCTGCTTGAAGTCTAAGCCCTTGGGGATGAGTTTTTATGTGAGCATGTTATCTATCTCTTTCTCTCTCTAGTTTAAGGGAAAAAAAAAAGAAGTCTCTAGACTCCACAGTTGTAGAGAAGAACCTTTAAAAAACCATTAGAAAAAGAACGGAAGGCCAAAATCCAGGGGAGCAAAAGCAAATAAAAAATAGCATTAAGAAATATAAACCGCATGATTCTAAACCCATCTCATAATTCTAGGGGTGGGAATTACTCCCAATTTCTTAATATTTATCCTTATTCACACTGTGCTAGGCAAGTTATTTAACCTTTCCATACCTAACTACTCTTCTGTATGTTGTAGCTGAAATAATAGTATTTACTGATCTCTCAGGGTATTAAGAGATTTAATTTAATAATGCCTATGAAACACTTCATTAATCATAAAGGGAAAGTAATACGGAAGCATGGATTATTATCATTATTAATTAATTAAAAGAATCTCCAAAGACCTGAAAGGAATTATTATGGTCAGGTGATTTATTTTTTAAGAGTATACTGTGCTGTGGCTTCTAAAAGAATTTTTGGGCAGCCTTGGAAGAAAATACATTAAGTATATTGTTAGTAGATTTGGATTTATAACTTCCTTGAAATTTTCAGGTTTTTAAAAGACCTATTATTTCTTCTCTTCTGTTGAATTGATGAGTAATTATTATGCAAATCTTCTTCTATTTCTTTATGGGTAACCTTTGGACTGGCATTTTAGCTAAATATTATGTAAGATTATTGATAAAACCCAATTGAATAGTAACAGAAGCAACGACAGCAGTTATTGCATATGTAAAATGCTCTCTGGAGTCTGAATGTTTTTAAATATGATGGGTTGAATTATTTGACAATAAAAACATTCAGTGACGCTTTCTCTTGTTCTCAAATACACCATTAGATTAAAAGTGCTCAAACAGTTTCCAAGCCAACCGTGGTTTTTTAATTAGAAATGAACGTGATATTCTATGACAAATGTCAGTGCTATCTAAATAATGTATTCCCTAAATAATATGAAACAAAACCTCTTTTTAAGGCCATTTTATCGTCAACATGGTCATCACTATCCAGGAAAACACAAGTGTTCAAGGCCAGGTTGGACGGGGCTTGGAGCACCCTGGTCTAGTGGGAGGTGTCCCTGCCCAGGGCAGGGGGTTGGAACTAGATGAGCTTTAAGGTCCCTTCCAAGCTAAACCTTTCTGTGAGTCTATGATTTTATGAAATAACCTTTTTCTCACTTAGTAGCTGCAAAACACGGAGAAATCACTTCTGACCCTGCTGCAGTAAACAACTGTTTCTTTGCTGCTAGCTGCAGCACAGTCAACTTTTACGTGTGTCCAATATTCTAGAGCTGTTGCATCTACACAGAGCCTCATCCTCTGAGCTTTGTCTGAATCTGCTGAACTGAGCTCTGGAACAGAGGAAAAGAGGGAAGCTAAATACTGGACCAGAAAGCTCTGGGATGAGGTGGGAGATGCTTTGAAGGTCCACATATTTCAGACACCTCCTTTCCTAAAAGCTCAAGAGAACCTCCAACCTATCTGCCTGTAAGAGGTACTTAGCAGGAAGTTTATCAGTATTGACATTACCGAGTTAGTGCTCAACGTCTCAAGGCAACTCTACACTCTCGAAAATATTTTACTTTTCATGACACTCAAAACAACAGAAAAGTTTACATATTTTTATTTACTTTCTGTTTTCAAAGCAATTTCTATTTTTTATCCCTCATGGTTCTGCTTTCAAGCTTGTTTTCATGATCATAAGAACTTCAGATCTTATTTTACAATAAACAAAAAAGTTTAAAAGCAGACGATGTTATGACAGCATGATGCCAGGACTTGAGCATTTATGAAACATGTCAAAGGCCGGAAAACTTGAAATAAAATGCCCCAGACTGACAACACTGCCTGGTTATTTTGATTCTCAGCATGCTTTTTCACCTTATAATAATTTATCGATTTTTGTTATCACAGTTGATGAGTTGATGTGTTCACTTTGCTTGTTTATAAAGGAAGATAAAAATATTACACTTTACATCTTACTCCTTGTACTTCAGATGAATAAAATGCTCTTTATTTTCCCTGAAACGATTCATTGGCAAATTTGAGCTGCCGTTTCTGAGTTTATGAAGCCTAGGAACACTTAAAGCCCTGAAGGCATTATGTCACACTGCTTGCATCATGTCATCTGGGTCTGTTCTTGCTGCCATGTCAACAGGTATATTAAAGAATAGAGACAATTAAAAACAGTGAAATAGTATTAGACTAGTTCACTTTCTAAAACAAGTCTTTTTTGATACTTTCTGGGAAACTATTCCAGAACAACTTCTCTATTCACTTTAGCCGCAGATATTTACAAGTCAGCCAGCCTCTCCTCCTGGCTCTTTCATTCTTTGATCATAAGGACATCGCAACAGGACTCCACGGCATTACACTTGGAATCATTACGAAGAAATGTTTCTATATAACAGATGTATGGCTAAATGTGGTTAAATTGCAGAATCCAGTGCAATCAGTACTTTCAAGCATGACTGTGACTTTTCAAGAGAGACATAATTCCTGAGAATAAGCATACTTGATCCCAGAAAAATCATGTCTTGCCAGCTCTCAGGTAGATGAACAGATAGGCCTCATAATTCTTATCATTTCCCACTTTCCTGTCAAAATCTCTGAAACAGGAGACTGAAACAGACTAGAGTCTGCCTTGGGATAAATTCCTTTAAGCAACAGAGAAATAAATAAGATAACGAGAAGAAAGAGTTTAAGACTTTTATGGCAAATATAGCGTGTGAAATGGAACAGCAAAGTGATATTTTTCTTTTGAATTGTGGTGCTCCATTAGCACAGTTTCATAACATCTCTAAACAATTTGATTTGAGAAAAGACAGAATGGTAATATATGGAGTAAAAGCAATGGTTCCACATCTCTTGCTCAGCATTGTACACACTATTTGGAAGGCAAAATTAGGATGTTAGAAGGATGCTATTGTTCTCAGAACACTTTATCACCTTCAACAAATTAAGAGTCTTTTCCTTTTCATTCCTATAACTCCTGCTCTTTCAAACTATAAAATTTCTTTTGCTTTTTTTTTCTTCCCCCCCTCAGACTGCTCCCCTTCACTTGATTTTAAATCTGAATTTCTTAGTACTTGCTGAATCACGCAGAATAGTCTGCACAAAACCAAACCTCTATTGATGATCCCTTATGTCATGTCCACTGTCCGTTGAAATTATCATTCCCCCTACGCTTAAAAGCAGCGCATCCACCACAATAATCTTGCACTGGGCATATTGTGAGAAAAGCGCCAGAATAAAGCCTCTTTAAAAAGAGAAAATGAACAGAAGGTGATAAAACAAAGCCGCAACAACTTTGTGGATAATAGATAAATTCTCTTTCTGTTTCGGAAGATTTGGAAATGCTAAATTAAACTTACCATACCACCTGCACAGTCATACATCTGTCTATCTCTGAAGAACTTTCAGCTTTCTTCTCAACCGTTGGCGTACAGGTTTGGCTCTACCCTGCAAAGGCAGAGACGTATCAGCATGCTGTTTAAGCATGACACTCATGCTGGAGTTATTTTTTTTCTTCCTTAAGGAGTTGTTTATTGGAGTTTTACGGAGGCTTGGAATACACTGTAATAGGTTTATCAATTCTAACAGGTTGAGGAAGTAACATACTCCTGAGGTGAATTTGTCAGTTTACACTTTGCAGAATTGCTAGGTTTTTACCTTCTGTAGCCACCGCTGAGCATTAGTCATACAAATTATTTGGAGCTGATAAAGAAAATTAAATTATAATTTTCTAGAAATTTCAGAAATATTTTCTTTGGTTTTGATGATGAATAAAACCAAATAAGACTATATCTCCTAACTTAAAAAAAAAAAAAAAAAAGGTTTAAAGGATATTTTGGATCTGTAAAAATGCCTTTTTTGTTCAATTTACAGTTTTAAATTTTTTTACTATCGGAACCCAATACTTTGGTCTCATTAAAAATGTTGTCTTCCAGTTGAAATTACCTGTTTAGACTAAATAGATTATCTAGGGTGGAAAAAAAATTCTTTAAACTCAGGGCTGCAAGCGTCCTTCTTTTTCCTTTTAAAGAAATCTGAATTTCTGATACAAATATGACTCAAGAAACATTGAGATAGTGTATTTATGGCTAATCTGGCCAAAGCACCGAGACTGCTAGCAACTGCAGGGCTGTGAATAGCAGCCATATTTCTTCTGTCTTGCGCTCAAGTGGAAAAAACAGGAGAGACCTTCCCAGCAACTGTGTTCTCCGAAATAAGTAGTCTTGCTAGAGTAAAGTCAAGTCAGTTGAAAGTAAAGAAAATAGCTATTTTCAAAAGTGGGCTAGATAAAGGACAAAGTATATTTTCAGTTCTTTATTTTCCTTGACTTCATGCTAATGAGATGAAAGAACCAAAGATTTTAAGTTTTTTACAGGGAAAATATCTACTTTGTATTACTCTAAATGTTAAAACCATTTATTGAATGAACTTCTCAAACCCAGTGATTTTTGTTGTATAGAGCTGTCAGAGTGATATTTAAAATGAGTGAATATGGTCAGTGTATTAAAAAAAAATCAGGCATTTTAAGTAGCAGCGTAGCAAGATTAAAGGCCAACCTTTTACATGTAATTGCACTTGAAAGACTGCCAATTAAGTTAAGAATTGCAACTACAGTGCTTATTGCACATGTCTAGATCTGAAAATACAAGTAGATGGTGGTGGTGGTGGTGGGGAAACTGTGTTCTTTAAGACAATGACCCCAGGGAGTGAAATTTGCAGATGTTGTACATTAGAACAAGCTAGTGATGCTAACACCCTTTTGAGATTTCTTGCCAGAAATGTACGTGGGGGGAACACAAAGGGGCTTTCAAACAGCCTTTGTCCTTCTCGGATTACGTGAAGAATTGAGGGATGTTGCAGCTTTACACGGACCTGCTCCGTAACTCCACTCCCATCATTTGTGGGTGCCTTCCCAGGTGGATAGAGCGACCCAGACATTGCGGTGCCCTTACAGTGCAGCTGCCTTAGCTCAGGCAATCTCCAGGGTTTTTTGGCTTCTCAGTACCCTGTTGGAGCCCACATGTCCTCTTATGTAGAAATATGCAACCAAAGAACCAAAGATAAATAGTGGTGATTACAATAAAAATAATACTTGTTTATAAAGAGGCGACTTGTGTCAGCTGCTGATACAGCGCCACGCAGAGCTTTGCAGCCCTGTCAAAAGCCAGTGCTAGCGTGGAGGATAAACCTTTCTTTCCCACAGACACATTCCTCGTCCCAGTAAATTTGTCTGTAACGTAGACAACACCTAATAGTCTACCAGAGGTTTCCACATTAGCATTTCAGAATAATTAATCTTGTCGATAATCCACAATTCTTTCCACTGAAATGGTGAGATCTTAATTGATAGCTTGGGGTTTCCATGCTCTGTATTCCATAACGTAATTCATCTCTATTCTCTTGGCCCCTTGGAACACATATCTCCTAGCTGGCATTCTTATTAGGAATGACTAAATATCACCACTGCTTCATACCCATTTATGCTACTATCAGGCGACCTGCTTAATGCAGTTGTAAATAAGGAAAGCTAGTAGCTATAAAACCGCAGGGCAAATCCTCAAGGACAACATTACCTTTGACAAACTGGCAAAATACTTAAAAAGCTTGAAAAACTGTAGTTGGAAATCCATAAAAATGAAGTTTTCAGCTTTAGTGTTATTCTAAAAATATATTTTCCTTTTGTATCGCATGAATTCTTTTCCCTTTGTATTCCTTTGTATGCTTTAAAGTGACATTTAGCTAATGTAGCAAGAAGCCACAGCTGTTTGGGAGGGCTGGGAGACCGCAGCCCACAACATTTTAAACACAGAAAAACTGAAGTTGGAGAATGAGGAGTGATCTGCTGGGCCACCAGGTATTGTTTTTGGAATGTTCCAGAGAATCACTTCCTTGATGACTAGAGATTTTTTTTTCCTTATTTCTAGCACAAATTTATTCTTAGTTAGTGCTTACACATTTTTTTTTCGTGCCAAAAATATGTTTTGTCTTCTATAGCTCTTTTTCCTCCTAAGTGGTTACCCAATGATGTATTTAAAAAAGCAGACATAGCCCCTCTCAGTCTGAATTTTGCTAAAAAGAAAAAGAAAAGAAACAGAGACTCTTCAGGCCTCATAAGGTTTTCCGTTCCTTTGATGCAGCATATTAATTACCTTCATTTCTCTCTGTTGCACTTGCTATTTTTTCTTAAATATATGCAAATTAATTGTCGTTTTTTAAAAGCAGTTGGAAGATACATATACAGATAAACAGGTCTCTCTTTTCATAGGCTTTTCTGCATTGATGTACATACAGAACAAGGCACTGGGATAAAGACTATAACATAACAACGAAGATTTTAGTGGGCAGTTATCAGTACACACACATATACTGTGCATGACAAAGCATTACCACAGAATTAGAATTTCAAAATTTTCTAAATCTCAGCTGTGCAAGAAGAATTCTGCACTTTTAGTAGGGAGAACATAAACTAGTTCTGCAGCTCTAATTATTGTTATTTAATATGATCCATATTGTACCCTACTAACTGTTTGACCCCTCAGCATTAAGAAAATAGAAAGGAACATGTATAACAGAATATTTTGCTAATATAAACAGTACACATGATGCGTAAAATACATGCTCTTGCAAGATTTTCTTAATAGTTTAGGGTCAAAACAGGTTGATACCAACTTGCTATCCTCCCTATTGTGTTAAAAGTATACAAAAAGTTTTATATTGTTTTTAATAATTTCTCTCTTGTACCAATAATGTTAGATTTTTAACGTAACTTGAATTACTATTAGTTTTTCAAATCAGTGTTCAAAATGAAAGACACTTAGCTGTAGACTTGTCCAAGTGAGAGAAGAGTACAACATCATAAATATTTCCGATTGTGACAGGTGTTCCAGTCCCTTACTCACGTTAGCTGTCTTTTGCTGGACTCTCTCCCATAACTCCATATGTCTCTTGTACTGGGGAGTCCACAACTGTACACAATATTCCAGATATGACACAGTAATTCAGGAAGGAAGATAAAAATACTATACATGCAACTGATATTTTTATTTAAGAATTTGTGCATCATAATATCTTCATTTTAAAAACTATTGGATGTATCACAGTGCAAAAGTTTTCCTGGCTACCAGTAAGGCAGCACTTTTACATGTAGAAGTACCACAACAGGGACAAGAGTGTTCATCAGGCAGCATTAAGTAGTCTATCAGCATACACATAAGAAGCTAGGAAGAGAAAGGCGAGGAATTTAGGAAAAGCATTAATTGTTGATAGATAGGTTCATACCTCCTAGTCTGGTGCACAAGGTTTTTTGGCTTGGTTTTGCTGTTGAGCTGTTAGACCGGGGTCAAACTTTAAACCTTAATTTAAGGAGAAACTTTGGTAGGCATTCATCTTCCGCAGGTGGGTGGGATGGTTTAGATTAACGATCAAGTCAGCCCACGTGATCCAAGCTATAAGAAAGAAAGAAGAATATATTGAGCACTCTAAGGACAGAAACAAGCGAGAACATAAATTATGGATATACCGAACACAGAATGGGATGTTTGTAAATCTGGATCACTGATTTAATAGTTGAAATTACAGTACAAATATGGCAATTAAGAAAAACTGCATTTGAATAACTACCGATAATATGTTTCCAATTACAGTAACTAATTTTTCAAACTCTTTATATATTTCTTCTGATACATATGTTTAAAGGTTTTCCTTGTAAAAAAGAAATACAATTAGCCACTTATCATATTAAACAGGTATGTGAAGACACGGTGATGTTCTGAGTTTCAGTGAAAACTGTTTTGCTAATTTAAAACACTCCCTCATGAAAATGGTATTTAAAGACCTGCCTGATTAATTAACAGGAAACTTGTCCTGCCTCCTCAAAGCCTGCCTTGAAAACACCTATTCTTTTCTTGGTGTTTGCAGGAGGGAGGGAAACTGCTAAGGGTAGCAGTTTAAGTTCATGAGCTTTCTTCTGGAGTCCCAGTGAAAGCTGTGAATCAGGAACCTCTGCAACATGAACCTTCAGAGTCAACACATCCCGAGCCAGCGGTAATGCTAGTTCTTGTCTAATTCTTAGAAGCAAGCTGTAATGGCAGGCTATTCCACAAAAGACTGATACGTTTATTTTCAAAATACAAGTGTGGGGTAATTGAGAATCCGAGTTTAACCCTTCCCCTTTCCTCACTGCTGTAGGATACGCTGGTCTGCCACCAAACCCCTGATTCACCTAACTGCCAGCGCTCTGTTCTCTGTGGCTGATAAAATACACCGCTTTTATTTTGGTATAATATTTCATTTTTTTTTAAGCTTAAAAGCTTAAGCTTAAAACAAACTTAAGCAAAAGTTTGTTTGCTTAATCATCGTCATACACAAGCAATAATGATTATAAATGTATCTTATCGATGACTAAACCACTAATAAATACTTGTACAAATAAAAAATTATGCATTCTTAAAGAGATGCAAATTTGCCTTGTATCTCTGAACTCAAATATAAATAAAGCTGATGCGACCTCTGCCCACCTCAGTTCCAGTGATTTTGTTATGTCTAGCAGTGAAAAAGAGATAGTAAACGTTTTCGTCCAGCTACATTTCATGACCAAATATTTTAGTCTTAACACTTTTGGGGAGACAGGTATTTCAAGGTAGGCTTGTTAAACTGTATTTAGATAACTATAAGTAAAGCTCACAGTTAAAAGTCTGCTTTGAAGGACATATATTAATGTAGTTTTGATGAAAATTTCTCTCAAAATAATTTGTTGTGCAAGTAAGGTAAGTCCCTATTTCAGCAAAGAGTCTTTGCGTGACAAAAAAGAAAATAACGCTGGATAGTCTGACTGACAATGAAAAAGACATATACCTGAAGGAGAAATCCTGCCAGCTGAGCAAATGGGCTCCAACAACGCCTTGACCCAGTATCTTCTTATGAATTCTCCATTAGGATGACCAGAGACTTCTGTGTAAGGCCATTTTTCTGCCTGGGGGCCCTCAGTGCAGGAACGAGCCCTCCTGGCACAGGCCGCTCTCCCTCAGGACCTGCCCCACAGGCCCAGGACGCCATTTCGGCCCAGCCGGGGCCTTCCCTCCCTGCGGCAGCGGCGCCTCAGGCCTGCCTGCCCCTCCTCCTGTCCTCAGGCAGCTCCATCTCCTGCCTCCATCGCTGACATGGCTCCTTCCCCTTCTTCCCAATGCTCACCGGCCCCTGCCAGCCCGCCTCCAGCCAGGGGACTGTGCCCACGGGTGAGGTGACAGCCCGGCTGCCTCATGGCCGCCTGCCCTGGAGAGCAGTCCCTGATGTCCTGCCCAGCTATCCCACCTGGACAGTCCCAAGACTTGGGCATCTCCTGAGGTAAAAAANTAGGAAAAGCATTAATTGTTGATAGATAGGTTCATACCTCCTAGTCTGGTGCACAAGGTTTTTTGGCTTGGTTTTGCTGTTGAGCTGTTAGACCGGGGTCAAACTTTAAACCTTAATTTAAGGAGAAACTTTGGTAGGCATTCATCTTCCGCAGGTGGGTGGGATGGTTTAGATTAACGATCAAGTCAGCCCACGTGATCCAAGCTATAAGAAAGAAAGAAGAATATATTGAGCACTCTAAGGACAGAAACAAGCGAGAACATAAATTATGGATATACCGAACACAGAATGGGATGTTTGTAAATCTGGATCACTGATTTAATAGTTGAAATTACAGTACAAATATGGCAATTAAGAAAAACTGCATTTGAATAACTACCGATAATATGTTTCCAATTACAGTAACTAATTTTTCAAACTCTTTATATATTTCTTCTGATACATATGTTTAAAGGTTTTCCTTGTAAAAAAGAAATACAATTAGCCACTTATCATATTAAACAGGTATGTGAAGACACGGTGATGTTCTGAGTTTCAGTGAAAACTGTTTTGCTAATTTAAAACACTCCCTCATGAAAATGGTATTTAAAGACCTGCCTGATTAATTAACAGGAAACTTGTCCTGCCTCCTCAAAGCCTGCCTTGAAAACACCTATTCTTTTCTTGGTGTTTGCAGGAGGGAGGGAAACTGCTAAGGGTAGCAGTTTAAGTTCATGAGCTTTCTTCTGGAGTCCCAGTGAAAGCTGTGAATCAGGAACCTCTGCAACATGAACCTTCAGAGTCAACACATCCCGAGCCAGCGGTAATGCTAGTTCTTGTCTAATTCTTAGAAGCAAGCTGTAATGGCAGGCTATTCCACAAAAGACTGATACGTTTATTTTCAAAATACAAGTGTGGGGTAATTGAGAATCCGAGTTTAACCCTTCCCCTTTCCTCACTGCTGTAGGATACGCTGGTCTGCCACCAAACCCCTGATTCACCTAACTGCCAGCGCTCTGTTCTCTGTGGCTGATAAAATACACCGCTTTTATTTTGGTATAATATTTCATTTTTTTTTAAGCTTAAAAGCTTAAGCTTAAAACAAACTTAAGCAAAAGTTTGTTTGCTTAATCATCGTCATACACAAGCAATAATGATTATAAATGTATCTTATCGATGACTAAACCACTAATAAATACTTGTACAAATAAAAAATTATGCATTCTTAAAGAGATGCAAATTTGCCTTGTATCTCTGAACTCAAATATAAATAAAGCTGATGCGACCTCTGCCCACCTCAGTTCCAGTGATTTTGTTATGTCTAGCAGTGAAAAAGAGATAGTAAACGTTTTCGTCCAGCTACATTTCATGACCAAATATTTTAGTCTTAACACTTTTGGGGAGACAGGTATTTCAAGGTAGGCTTGTTAAACTGTATTTAGATAACTATAAGTAAAGCTCACAGTTAAAAGTCTGCTTTGAAGGACATATATTAATGTAGTTTTGATGAAAATTTCTCTCAAAATAATTTGTTGTGCAAGTAAGGTAAGTCCCTATTTCAGCAAAGAGTCTTTGCGTGACAAAAAAGAAAATAACGCTGGATAGTCTGACTGACAATGAAAAAGACATATACCTGAAGGAGAAATCCTGCCAGCTGAGCAAATGGGCTCCAACAACGCCTTGACCCAGTATCTTCTTATGAATTCTCCATTAGGATGACCAGAGACTTCTGTGTAAGGCCATTTTTCTGCCTGGGGGCCCTCAGTGCAGGAACGAGCCCTCCTGGCACAGGCCGCTCTCCCTCAGGACCTGCCCCACAGGCCCAGGACGCCATTTCGGCCCAGCCGGGGCCTTCCCTCCCTGCGGCAGCGGCGCCTCAGGCCTGCCTGCCCCTCCTCCTGTCCTCAGGCAGCTCCATCTCCTGCCTCCATCGCTGACATGGCTCCTTCCCCTTCTTCCCAATGCTCACCGGCCCCTGCCAGCCCGCCTCCAGCCAGGGGACTGTGCCCACGGGTGAGGTGACAGCCCGGCTGCCTCATGGCCGCCTGCCCTGGAGAGCAGTCCCTGATGTCCTGCCCAGCTATCCCACCTGGACAGTCCCAAGACTTGGGCATCTCCTGAGGTAAAAAAAAAAAAAAAAATCTTTTGAATGCTTCTAGTTTTTGTTGCATAACCGAATTGTTAAATCATTTATGGGGAAGAAGTGAGTTGTTTTAGAGAAAAAATGGGATTCCTCAGGGCATCCTTCTTATAGGAAGTGTCCTGGAAGCTGCCACGTTTGTGCAGGGTCGATATTCACTGACTCTCCCTTGGGTCGGGCTTTCCTCCTGCTCGGGTGGAGGGATCTTGGTCGTGTGATAGGTCTCACATGGCAAATTGTCACGTTTGCTGAAGCAAACATTGAGGCATTTACCACATTTCAAAAACTCAAAAATCATTATAAAATGATAGAATGGTTTGGGTTGGAAGGGACCTTGAGAGGTCATCTAGCCCAACCCCCCTGTCTCTGGGGGCAGAGACATCTTCAATGACATCAGGTTGCTCCAACCCCTGTCCAACCTGACCTGGAGTGTTTCCAGGGACGGGGCATCCACCACTTCTCTGGGCAACCTGGGCCACGGTCTCACCACCCTCACAGTCAGGAATTTCTTCTATCTAACCTAAATCTCCCCTCTTTTAGTTTGAAGCCATCACCCCTCATCCTATGGCTCCACTCCCTGATCCAGAGACCCTCCCCAGCTTTCCTGGAGCCCCTTTAGGGACTGGAAGGGGCTCTAAGGTCTCCCTAGAGCCTTCTCTTCTCCAGGCTGAACAACCCAGCTCTCCCAGCCTGTCCTCACAGCAGAGGGGCTCCAGCTCTTGGATCATCTTCGTGGCCTCCTCTGGACCTGCTCCAACAGGTCCGTGTCCTTCATATGTTGGAGGCTCCAGAGCTGGACACAGTATTCCAGGTGGGGTCTCCCCGAGTGGAGCAGAGGGGCAGAATCCCCTCCCCGGCCCTGCTGGCCACGCTGTGGGGATGCAGCCCAGGATCCAGGTGGTTTCTGGGCTGTGAGTGCACATTGCTGGCTCCTGTTGAGCTTCTCATCCACCAACACCTCCAAGTCCTTCTGGGCAGGGCTGCTCTCCATCCCTTCACCCCCAGCCTCTATTAATACCAAGGGTTGGCCTGACCCAGGTGCATGGATTGAAGTTCAGGTCTAGAGGCAACTGGTGGTTTCTCACAGGCCATTTTATATTTTTAGTAACCATTTTACTTTGGTGACTCAGGAAATCTGGGAAACTTTTTTCAGGTGTCTGGCAAATGCTTCCCATGTGTCTTTAGACATGTCATTACTTTCCCAATGCATCATTTTTGCATTCATAAAATGGAAAGACTTCTGTATCTCCGGTGTCTGAAGGCTATGTTTATTTTTTAGGTAGAATAACGACCAAAAGGAATCAAATGCACAAAATAAACAGGAAGTTAGTAACCAGAATCCAGAAATCCTTGCAAGAAATTGGTATTAAATTCTGAGAACTGATAATTTTGAATGTGAAACAAATTTTTAGATAATGAAGTATTCACTGGTAATAACACAGAGGACACCAACTTTGTGGTTTATAAGTTTATATTATAAGGTCCATTGGTCTGGTCCATGTGAAGCTCTCCTCCTCCTCTGCATATATAAAGTGCAAACCTATTTTTTGCATAGAAATCAATTAAATTGTGGAAAAAACTTGCCAAATTGTGCCTCATATAGAACTAGCTCTGGAATTCTAACCTGCACAAACAGAAGGAATATTTAGCCAGAACATGGGTCTTACACGTTCTGGTTAATTGGAATGATCTGTGACCTCAGGCCTTCAAAATAAGGATTCCATTTATAACAGAAAATTGAACTGGAACTTTCATTAGATATGTGAAATCTGCTGATTTGTATTGCCTTCCGTTCTAAGCCAATTATATATGACTTTTCATTAAGAAAAAGGTATAAAATATACCTTAAATAAATGTCTTAATCATTTGCCTTAACTTTTTAATCTTGCTCAAGATGATCTTAATCATTAATCAAAATTAAAGTTGTACAGTACAGGTATACTTTAAAATATGTACATTCTCTACCATTAAGAGGGACAAATACTATGTCTTCTTCCTCTTTTTTTTTAATGTTCTACTATTTTGTCCTCATTGATTGGATAAGCATAAAAGGGATAAAAAACAAATCTATACACAAAGCAGTTATTTAACTCAAAGTAAATGATGTAATTCATTAGATTCTACCTAATTAAAAGTTTTAAAATGATATTTCAAGAGGCTGTTCAGCCAAATGGAATACTGATTCTTACATTCATACAATTCTTATGTTCAAATACATTGAAATAATTTGCCCGTATTTGAAAAACAAAGTGAATTGCTCAAAGAGCAATTTACAAAAAGCTAAGCATTTCATGAATATTTATAAACTATAGTGATCACCTCAAATGTTCTTTTCCTTCCCCCCCACCCTTTTTTTTTAATAAAAAGTCAGTGTGCAAGACCAGCGTAATGGAAGTGTTTATTATATGTATGCGGTTCTATGGCATGTCTTCATGAAAAAACATTTTCTAAAGCAAATAAAACTTTAAATCAACATTGTTTTGTCATCTTAAAGGGGCATCAGAGTAAAATATGCAGAATTTTGTCGAACAACGTTAGTCGTGGATTGTAGTAAACCAGGGAAATGAATGCAGTACAAGTTGATACCAATAAAAAAAAGCTTTATCATTTCGAGAAAATCTTTACGATTGATTATAGTTTGTGATTCAAATACACAAAAAGGTAAACACATTAATACAGAATCTAACACACATATCTTGGACAGGAACTTATTTGTGAGTAGATCCAACAAAAGCAAATTTGCCTAAACCAAAATTTAAGAAATAGTCAAAACTAGGCAGTTGCTGAATATGCTGAAAATGCCCTCAACCTTCTTTGAAACTAGACTTCTGTGTGTTCTGGGAACTTTGCTGTTTTGCATATCCACAGCTGTTAGAGGTGCTTCGCTCAAACCTAAACCAGACTAGGTTCCTGAAACAAAAATATCTAGGTGCAGAAAACACCAACTTTGGAAGAAATAGAGATTTTTCCATCTTTCATAACATAATCTCATGGAATTAGGATGCTGATGACTAGCTATACACCCTTTTCCTCTAGACTACCTTAAAACACAGTGGGACAGTGGAGGGGGAGAAAATAGTACCAGAAGAAGGGGTAGACACTAGATAGTTTGCGTTTGTATCATTTTAACTCTACGTAATGTAAAGTACCAATGTTAGCATTGTTGCAAGTGAGCTAATAAAAATTCTTTGATTAGAGTACAAGGACTTTAATTAGATTAACAATAAATCCCTGCCTTTGCATGTACAGTGTGTTCCTTTTGTTGATAGCAAGATCACATATAGCATGTCCGTGGTAATTCAAGCAGCCCACTCTGTAGCTGGGTGCAAGAGCTTGGTGGCAGTATCATAGCTTCCCGGTTAGCAAGAAGCAAAGATGAAACCATTCCTTTCATCCTGCTCTGTCAATGTGCAAACTGGGGCCGGAACATGATGCCCAGGAAGAAGCAGCATTTAGCTTGTGGGCTGTGGTTTGCGAAAGTGTGATCTCCACTCCCAGGTTTTATTTTATATGTTTGATTTTCCTTGTAGTCGCTGGGTAAGATCATAGTTTGCAAGGTTTTTGCAGCCTGTTCTCAGAGTTCTACTTCTCTAAAATTCAAAAGTTTGCACGAACCATTTTAATAAATATTTTAGTGTGATAGACATGTTTTGAAGTCATCCATGGAGCTTACTTGTTATCTACAGCTTTTGAGAAAAGCAGTTATTTGCTTTCTGTTAATTCACTTTACTTTCTCTTACCCACATATGTCCTTGGCCATCTGCAATGTAACAATAACTGCCAGTAAAAACATGGCATTTCTTTGTTTCAAAAATATCAGAAAATTCTTCCAGGGGCAGTAGACTAAGCACAGACATCTATTAAAGTTTCACAGTTCAGGCTGCCTTCTGCATTTGAAGTCTATACCAACATTTATGATTGAAATGAAGAGGAAAGCAATGTTCTTAGAAAGACATAAATTCAAATTAGGGCATTATAGTAACACATGTATTTTTGCTCTCAATAACCAATATTTTTATACTGCAGGCATAATTCGCCAACTAGACTGAACAAATGAAGGCAATGTCCTGAATAACATCATTCTCACAGTTACACATCAGTATCAAAGCAGGGCATTAGAAGACATAAAAGCAAAAGGTAATGACATTATCCTTGAATCTTCATGACTTTCCCAAAGGTGAATGTATTAAATAAGAACTGCTGAAGTGTTGTTGGCACTGTTTTATGCATCCCATCTGTTAGTCATAATATTACATCAGCTAATTAATGCATGTTACCTTGTGTGTAAAACAACATGTACTCCGTTGATTGCAGAGTCAACCCTAAAGTGGTTCTCACTGGAGCTGTTTGATTTATTTTTTTTTGTCAGAAAGTTAAGGATTTTCCCCGTGAAAAAAATCTGTTTTCTTTAAAATCTTCAACATTTAAAAACCTATACTTTTTTTTGGAACCTTGTGCAGAAAGCATTTATTTTGAAATCATCCCCTTTTGCTTTCTAGAACTTTGTCTTAAAAATTTAAAGATTTTTATAATGCTGTTTTGTCTTTATTATTCTGTGCAGTGCATTTGATCTAGCTGATGGTGTGCTTCCACTGTCATGTCATAGTATAAATTGTCAAAAATTGTATTATGACATGACAGTAGCAATGGTGCACAACTAATTAAATCTAATAAAGTCTGTCATTTTTACTTTTTTTTTTTTTTTAAATCATGAAGGGCAGCTGCTACTAGTACTGAAAAAAATCTAGACTAAAATACTTATTCTTTGTGTTTGCTGTGAAACAGTCGTATCAGTTCTACATTCCCCTAATTATCTTGGAATATGTTTGAGGTGAATATCACATGTCCCTTGTTGCAATTAAGAAAAGTCTATTTGGTTCCTGAGGCAGCAAGGTTGTTCATCATTGATGTAAAATTGTAGTTATATCAGATGTGTTACTTAGATGAAGTATCATTTTCTTTTGCAGAAAAGAACAGAAATACCAAGAAAAACACGTTCAAAGATGATGCTCTTTCTGCTAAATCTTGCCTTCCCAGGTAACTGGTGAA
Organism: Chionis minor; assembly: GCA_013398295.1. NCBI lineage: Eukaryota > Metazoa > Chordata > Aves > Charadriiformes > Chionidae > Chionis > Chionis minor. The sequence goes on along the minus strand of VZSF01010504.1, from coordinate 831 downwards.
TCCTAAGTTATTTCAGGGTTTTTTTAAACAATCAGTTTGCTACACACTAAAACCCCTCTGCAACGGTAGCTGGGTCTTTTTGGCAGGCTATTTACTTCACCCTTCTTCTTGTATGGATCTAGTATATAAGATAGTCTTTGATTCATCCATTAGCTATATGAAACTGTTGTTTACATATAAATATATATGGGTTCTATATCTGACTTTAAAAGCTGGAACTATAAAATAGCCCACAATGGCACTTCCACAGGTAGGTGTGTGCATGGAGAATACATGCACAGCTTAATTACTTGGGATCTCTCATATTGGCTTCCTTCTTACAGACTTACTTTAAAGTATTTAATGTCAAATGAGAATTTTGCTGTTTGGTAGAACTAAATCTGACCTTTCCCCTTCTATTTTGAAACCTGTTACTACTTCTGGCTATTGCCAATATACCTTGTTAATATCATTTAGATGGAAATCCAGAATTATTCTGGTGTTCTGGTTTAACCCCAGCCAGCAACTACGCACCACACAGCTGCTCACTCACTCCCTGCCGGCGGGATGAGGGAGAGAATCAGGAGGGCAAAAGTAGTAAAACTCATGGGGTGAGAGAAAGGCAGTTTAATAGGTAAAGCAAAAGCCACAAACACAAGCAAAGAAAAATAAGGAATTAATTCACTATTTCCTGGATAGACGTTTAGCCATGTGCAGAAAAGCAGGGTTCCATCACGTGTAACACTTTCTCGGGAAGACAAATGCCATCCCTCCGAACATCCCCCCACCCTTCCTCTTTTTTTCCCCCAGCTTTTCTTGCTGAGTGTGGTGTCATATCATAGAATCATAGAA